>JAUPFP010000061.1:175000-570000 GCA_036925085.1 Brachycybe producta
CCACTCAAATCGCCTCCATTTGCAGTCCGTTTATCACGGATTCGCATGAAGTAATCGACCGCAAAATCAAGAATGTCATTCGGTTTTTCCATTAAAAATTCAATTGTGAATTCCAAGAGTAAACTTTGAAATTCGGCTGGAATGTGTGGATAGGGATTTACATTGTCGCCACTCATTTTGTCGTTGTTGTTGTTGTTGTTGATGTTGATGTTGATGCAAAGACACAGAATCACAATTAAAATTAAATTAAAACTGATGAACACACACACAAATGCACATACAGATTTTTAAAAAAAAAATCTAAGAAAAAAATTGTTGAATTCTTATTTGACCGGGTACAATACAAAAAGAAAAAAGAAAAAAACATACATGCACCAAAAAGATTTGTCAAAAACAAAAATGGTGCCTTGAACGTGGCCACATTGAAAAAAAATAAGGATGATTTTTCAAGACCTTATTTTCAAAATTGATGATGATGAAGATGATGATGATGATGATGATGATGATATTGATAATAAATGCAGCATACTTTTAAGTTCACTTTTGTTTTGCAGCCATAATTACTAAAAGGTGAAGCAAAACAAAAAAGGGGCTGAAAATGTGTTTGTTTTGTTTGTTTGTTTGATGGCTACCAACCAAAAAAAAAAAAAAAAATCGACCGAACACTTTTTTTTCATAAAATTCTCCTTTTATCAATGCTTTTTCTATAGGTGGCCACCGCGCGCACTCACTATACTGTAGTCAAGTCAGTCACTCACTCTCAGCGTTGATTGCTCTCGAAATCTTCCTCTTCTCTTATTTTTTTTGCAATGCTCCTCCACGTTAATGGAGTACGATAAAGGAAGAAGGGGGGGAAGGGAGGCCCTTTTGCCTTAATTTCACAACATCCTTTTCCCCTCTTTTTAAGCAAAAAAAAAAATATATATATATATTTATAAAAAATGTGGAAGAAATTGGTTTATGTTGAGCGTTGTAGGTCACAAAAATACAAAGCAAAGCGGCAGGTGTCGCACTCTCCACTCTGGCTCCTTTTCTACCCATTTCCTCCTTATCCTCCTCCACCTCCCCCTTGTCCTTTGCACCATTTCCATCTTTTCTGCGGGGTCGTCGTTGCCTGGGAAAATTCATTGATTTTATTTTTCTGGGGTTTTGTTTTTCTATTGGTGGTTTTCGTTTGCAGACGAGTTGTAGTTTTATTTATTTACTATTTTTTTTTGTTGCAAGGCTTATATATGTGAAATGGCGCTTTTGTTAACTCACTTTTTGTCTAAAAGCTCCCCCTTAAAATTCAAAATCTATTTCACTGCTTAGCTTTCTTCTCTTTTTTTCTTTCTCTCTCTCTCTCTGCGTTATAAAGCATGATAGAGCCATAGAGAGGTTTAAGAACTCTGCTTATTACATGTATTAAATAGTATTTAATATAAATTAAAGATGCGTGTTTAAATCTAACTAGAATTTTATAAAGAATTATTACAATTAATACCCAGGGGATATAGACATTTGCCCTATGGACCCTTGCCGTAAAGTCATTTCACCTAAAACCATTTGCCCTAAAGGGACATTTGCCCTAAAACCATTCGCCTTAAAGGGACATTTGCCCTAAAACCATTTGCTCTAATACCATTTTCCCTAAAAGGACATTTGCCCTAAAACCATTTGATGTATAGGGAGATTTCCTCTAAAAACATTTGCCCTAAAACCACTTTTTTGTTCTCTCCTTTTGTATGGTTTAGTGTCTTTCAGTGGAATAGGTTCTGTGTGCCACATGAGCACAAAAATTGCCAAATAACGTAAATTTGCACTACTGATTTGGGCAAATGTCCTTTTAGGGCAAGTGGTTTTAAGGCAAATGTCCCTTTAAGGCAAATAGTTTTAGGGCAAATGTCCCTTTAGGGCAAATGATTTTAGGGCAAGTGTCTAAAGGGCAAATGTCCCTTTAGGGAAAATAGCTTTAGTGCAAGTCTCAATTGAGCAAGTGTCTTCAGGGGGGGCAATTGTGGGGCAAATATTTTTAGGGAAAATGGTTTCAGGGCAAATATCCCTTTATTGCAAATGGCTGTAGGGCAAATATCCCTTTATTGCAAATGGCTGTAGGGCAAATATCCCTTTAAGGCAAATGGTTTTAGGGCACATGGTTTTTTGGCAAATGTCTCTTTAGGGCAAATGATTTTAGGGCAAATATCCTTTTATGGCAAATGTCCCTTTAGTGTTTCATATATATATATATATATATATATATATATATATATATATATATATATATATTGATTCACCTTAAATTTTCAAGATAAAGAGAGCATCTTATAAGTTTTTGCTAGGCAGAAAACAAATTTTTTAAAAAGGTAAAAACTAAAAAGAATTAAAAACTGGAAAATGACCTTTTCATGATTATAGACGCACTAATAAACTTTTCACTTTTATTACAGTGACAAAATAAAATACTGAACACAACAGTAATATTAAAATTAATAAAGTATACAACTGTCCTGAAGTTTTATAACTGAAAACATTCTTTTCTACATACTGCAAATTTACAAAAATTCTGCCCGAAGTAGCTAAAGTGGCACTTTTCAGCTCTACTAATGTATTATTATCATGGCAATCTGCTTAATCATCATGTATGGTGATGTACCAAATGTTCTCTATAGGATTTAAGTTGAGGGAACATTTCGGCCATTTGAAAGTGGTGATATTTTGGTTTCATAACCATTTCTTTGTTAGGTTACTGGAGCAAACTGGTGCATTTTCTTGCTGGAATACGAAGCTAATGATACGGAATTGATGTTTTTTAAGGTAGTGCATATCCTCCCAACATTGTTTGATAAATGATGATATTTGTTTTGGTTGAAATGAATCCTAAGCTATGTATTTCAAAAGCTATGCTACTCATTCCAAAGACACTAAATGTTTCCCATATCATTAGGCTCACCCAATGCCAAACTTTTGATTAGAAAAATATTGTTTTCCTCATATCCTTCCAATATGAAGAAAAGAAGGAAAAAAAAACTTCAAGATCATCAAGATTGAATTTTTCCCTCTCAGAAAGTTTGGTGGTGGGAGCCTAACAATATGAGAAGTGTTTAGTGTCCCTTGTATTGAGTAGCTTTTCTTTCATTTCAACCAAAAAAATAATGTTTATTATCAGACAACATTATGAGAGTGTTTACTAACGGACTAAAGTGTTAGCTTAGTATTCGAGCAAGAAAATGCACCTGTTTACTACAGTAACATAAGGAATGAATGGTTAATAAACCCAAATATCACCACTCTCTAATGGCCGGCATCTTAAGCAGATTGCCATGATTATACTACATCAGCAGTAGAGCTGAAAAGTGGCATTTTAGCTGCTTCTGGGCAGAATTTTTGTAAATTTGCTTATAAATATTGTAACACCCAGTAACTCCCGTTTCCACCTAAACCATTGCCTGGGGGTAAACAACTCCTGCTTTTCCCTCCCTCCTCTCTGACTCACACTTCTGACGCACATCGAAGTGGCGGAGTGATACACTTAGGACCATGGTCACTTGGACCTGGTTACACCTCGTGGGTGTACACAGGTCCAAGGTATAAAAGTATCGTGTTCCTCTTTGTTCCTTGTCTTTGTCTTTGCTTTCTTTTGTACTACGTAGGTATTTATCCGTATCACATCATGGGCATGAGGATGCACCTTTGATTATCGAATTCATTCTCGTAAACAAGTGTTTCCGTACAAGAATGAACAGTGTTATAATGGAAATCTGCGTTGTCTTCACGTTTGGTAACAATTAACTTCTCTACAGAGGCCGGAGACATCATAAGGCAGGAGACATACTATCCTGAAGAAGCTACAACATCTTCTATCGGTAGCAACAACAGAAGATGATGTACATCAGCATCAACCGAGAGAAGGATGGCCACCATCCTTCTGCATCGATTTCACCCCCTATGCAGGAGGATGATAGTAATCCAACTTCATCCGGCTATTTCTGTAACTCGGATATTCTTTGTGTGGTTCCCGCACAATACAGAGAAGAGGCGAGTCACTGAAAACACCATCTATAAGTCGGTAAAATTAGGAGGGTGATGTCAAAAGCTCACATTTGGTGGAGGTGCGGGGTATGCCTCCATTTGCCTTCTCTGACCTTTCTACAGAAGCCGCCCTTTGTCCTAAGTTTTGTGATTGTGCCTCACGATCCTTCGTCCATCCTTTTCATGTAGGGGCCATGTGTTGAAAGAGACCAGCGATCACATCAATGGTCGACCACGTGGCACCGAATCTGTGGAACCGCATGTTGAAAGAGACTCTGTGAATACACACATCACAAGTTGACCGTGCAATTCTGTGTCCTGTCCAGAGAGACACGTGGAGAAAGAACTTTTGTCTGCCATCTGCTTAGCACTCGGGGGAACACGGAGGCAACTGTTGTGGACACGTGTTTCCGTCCATGTTTTTGTGTTTTATGTTTTATGTTTTATTGTCATCCTCTGTTTTCTTAACTCTTCTTTATATTTCGAAGTGAAACCCACTTGACCCTCCTCCGTATCATTGGTTGGTAGGTGGGCAACACTTCAAGCAAATTCTTTTTAATCTCCAAAAAGAGTTTGCTCAGCTGAAACTCTGTATCATTGTGAGGAAAGCAAACAAGTCTCAGCTACTTGTCTTTCTACCTATTAATAGGCCTTTAAAAGATGTGTGTCTTTTAAATGTTCCTATAACCTTCATTCTTTTATTTTAATTTTCCTAGCAAGTTTTAATCCTAACTAAGTATTATTGTTAATGGCTTACAAGCTAAAACACTCTTTTTCTAGTCACATGGGACTCTCTTTCTTGTCCCCTCTACTATTTGTTCTTTTGTTCATCCATTGTGCTTCCCTTGGGACTCTCTATGTCTTGGGTGAGCTTAGTTAGCTCCGGAAGTCTTAAAGAGACCATTACCCCCAGGATTTTTTGTTGAAATATCGTCTAGACTTACCCAACAATTGCTAAAATAAAATGAAGTGATTTTTGTTAGTCACCAAACACCGCCATTTTAAATTTCTAAAAACAAAAGTCTCCCCCTCAATTTACCCCCTCAATTTACCCCCTAACCCCCTCACTTTACCCCTATTCATACTAAAATCAATACAACTGTCACATCAATTCGAGAGCCACATGGCAGGTGGGATAATTCCAATATATCCATAGAACTTTGAAATGAATAGGAAATACACGTATTTGAACAGTGAATTAAAAGTAATAGGAAATACATGTATTTGAATAGTAAATTAAAATTAATGTGAAATACATGTATTTGAATAGTAAATTAAAATTAATGTAAGGTGACAACACAGGCAAAAGGCTTAAATATCGATATATCGATATTTTTCGAGTAGAGGAGTATACTTTGTGAGCTTTTGACATCGACTATATTTTTTGACCAACTTGTAGATTTTGTTTTCTGTAACTTTTTTCTCTGCACCGCGCGGTGCCCGCACGGAGAAGATTCGAGCTACAGAAAGAGTTGGATGATGATGGATTGCGATGGGGGTGAAATCTGTGCAGAAGGATGGTGGCCATCCTATCCTCCGTCGACGCTGATATACATCTCCTCCTGTTGATATTTACCAGCAATGGAAGATGTTCTAGCTGCATTAGGATCGGTATGCGCTTTTTACCTTATGGTGTCTCCAGCCTCTGTAGAGAAGTTATTAGTTTCCAAACATGAAGACAACGAGGTTTCTTATTGTAACACTTTTATTCATCTTTGTATAGAAACGTAAAGAGTACAAAGACAAATATTATTTGAATTTGAATTTGAAAAATTACACTGCAAGCAGCCATAAAGGCCTATGGCAGAGGGACAAGAGTCCAAGTGCAGCATAGAAAATGCATTGTCAAAACCAGAAAATATAAAACCCTAATGATATAAACCCAACAACAATTTCAATATTTTTAATGCTGCAAATATATGCATTGTCAAAACAAAATTATGACTCCCATAAAATATGTTTTTCCTGCATAAAATCCCCAGCAAGAGAGTTCCATTGTCGAATCGCCCTCGGGACAAATGACCAGTAATAAGAATCTGTTCGTGCAAAAATCTCTCCAACTTTGTTAGAGTGGTCACCTCTACCCAAATATAATGCCCTGCAAAGTTTATTTGAAGTAGGTTTAGGGCAAGAGCCTACTAGCATTCGATTAAAGATATTAAGATTAAAATCTGAACGTCTTGCAAGTAAACTATCCCAACCAAGCTCTGAAAGCATTTTAGTTACACTGTCGGCATATCCATATTTACCACAAACAAACCTAGCAGCCCTGCGTTGGACCATTTCTATAGAGTGAGCTAAGTCCTCAGTGTGGGGATTCCACACGGAGCTGCAGTATTCTAGATGGGGACGTACTAATGATTGATATGCTATACATTTTACCTCCCTGGGACACCTTCTTAGAACGCGTTGACTAAACCTAAGCATCTGCATAGACTTGGAAATAATCTGTTCGACATGCAGCTTCCAAGAAAGTTTAGCTGTAATCGTTACCCCCAAATATTTATAAGAATTTACGTTATTAAGTGGAATGGCTCCTATTCTATATGGAAATATTATTGGTTTTTTTCCCCTAGCTACCCTCATTACACAACATTTTCCCTTATTAAGTTGAAGTTGCCATTTAGAACACCATGCCTCTATTGCTTTCAAGTCACTATCAATAATATGGCAATCATTGTCAGAGGTAACCTCACGATAAATTATTGTATCATCTGCAAATAGCCGGCAATTGCTGCTAACTTGACTGCTGAGGTCATTGATATACAAAAGAAACAGAAGTGGACCCAACACACTACCCTGAGGAACCCCTGATGTAACCCCTATCCAGTCAGATTCAGACCCACCTGCAACAACCCTTTGTTTCCTATCACTCAAAAAAGAATGCACCCATTTATACACCTGTTCACCCAATCCATACCCACTAATTTTTGTCATTAGTTTTGAGTGAGAAACTGTGTCAAATGCCTTGCAGAAAAACCAAATCTATCTGACTGCCTTTGTCTAAAATTTTCTGAAGGTCATCAACTAAAAGAATAAGCTGGGTTTCACATGAACGCCCCCTAAGAAACCCATGCTGGTTATCACACAAAAGATTGTTTTCCATAAGAAAATTCATTGAGGAGGAATATATAATATGTTCAAGGACCTTGCAAACTATCGAGGTTAAAGACACGGGTCTGTAATTAGTTACCTGAGACTTGTCTCCTGATTTAAAAATTGGACTAACATTAGCTAATTTCCACATATCTGGTACAATACCTACATCTAAACTCTGTTGAAAAATTAACTGAAGGTATGGACCCAACTCTTTTGCAAGATTTTTTAAAATGATAGCATACATCCCATCTGGACCACAGGTTTTATTTGAGTCTAATTTTAGAAGTTGCTTGACTATCCCATCTGCAGTTATTACAATTTGATCCATAAAAAGAGATGTTGAAGGAAAACCCTCATGTGGTATGCCATCATCAATTGTGAAGACCTTCTTGTATTGTTCATTTAATAAGGTAGCTTTCCCTACTGGATCTGAAACAAGCTTCCCATTTGTGTCAACCAGAGAAGGAATAGATTCTCTACTTCGCCTAGAGTTCTTGATGTAACGCCAAGATAATTTTGGGTCCGTTTTTAACCATTCTCCAAGCATTTGTTTTAAAATTATCGTGAGCTAACAAGATTTCCCGTTTCGCTGCTGTGCGTGCAATACGGAATTCATTGCAATTCACTAATTTTGGGTGATTTCTAGCCCTATTCCTCCATAAGCGTTGCTTACGAAGAGCCCTTTTAACTTTGCTAGTGTACCATACTGGTGTGGCACAGTCTCTAACTACCTTGGTTGGAATAAAGGAGGAAGACCCATTTAAAATTAAACTATGAAATCGTGACCAATTCAAATTCACATTTTGAGGATGAAAACATTCTTTAAATTTATGAAAATTATCTATCAAATGTGACTTAAAACCATCCCAATTACATTTGTTAAAAAGAAACACTACTCTTTTAACCTCAGAAATTTTTTCCACACATGCATTAACATCACATAAGACAATCTGATGATCACTAATTATTAATCAAAGGTACATCCTCATGCCCATGATGTGGTACGGAAATATTCAACGTAATACAAATTTAGAGCAAAGACAAGGACAAGGAACAAAGAGGAACATGGTCCTTTTATACCTTGGACCTGTGTACACCTACGAGGTGTAACCAGGTCCAAGTGACCAAGGTCCTAAGTGTATCACTCTGCCGTCAGAATATTAATTGGGAAAGGAGGGAGGGACAAACAGGAGTTGTTTACCCCCAGGCTATAGTTTTGGCGGGAGCAGGAGTTGCTGGGTGTTACAACTTTTTATTGCTTTAGTTCCGATTCATGTTGTTTGTTGGCACATCTATCTGAAATTGCAAGTTTCTGCCAATTACGGATTCATTTTGAAGTTTTTTTTAATTAAGAAGGTACTTTAAAAAAACACGTATTTGAATAGTGAATTAAAAGTAATAGGAAATACATGTATTTGACTAGTGAATTAAAAGTAATGTGAGGTGACAACACAGGCAAGAGGCTTAAATATCGATATATCAATATTTTTTGAGTAGAGGAGTATACTTTTTATTACTTTAGTTCTGATTCATGTTGTTTGGTGGCGCATCTATCTGAAATTACAAGTTTCTACCAAATACCGATTCATTTTGAAGTTTATTTTTTAATTAAGAAGGTACTATTAAAAAATAAACATCATTTTTATAATCATAATTTTAAGTAGAAATTTCTAGAGGTTATGGTCTCTTTAAAAAGCTTTAACAAGTACGAAAATTGTGTACTATTCTAGGCTGTAACAACATTCGTAATTTTTTTTTAATTTGTTCTGAAATTACTACCAAATTTGAAATAAAAATGTTTTCTCACAAATATCTCCAAGATAAAAACGAGACAGTTTCGTAGAAATATCACCCATTAATTAACATAAAACAATTATTTGTTAATTAAAGAACTAATTGTCGTGTGTGGTCTACTTTAACAGCAACAAGTGAGAGAGACAGAGACAGAGGAGACCTGGTATATTCCAATTAAAAGTTACTTAACTCTTTGGTGGCGTCTAACATTGCCGCTGAATCATTATATGATGAGTAAAACAGAATTTGGTCGGATGACCCTTGGGAATGGTCATCAACACTGCAATCCAGTTATCTTCTGGCTATATTCATGCAATGTACCATAACATGAAATGCTAGCAGACAATTAGGTTGAATTCTAATTTTGCATAACAATTATAACAACAACAAAAAAACAATAACAGAATAATGTCATTTGCAAACTTTTTCCTAAACTAAAAATTCGTCCCTGTTTTTTTAGGATTATAGAAAAGAGTGTTTTTTACAATTACAATTACAATTAGTACTCTGCTAGCAGACAAATAGGCCTATGGCAGAGGGACCTAAAAGTCCACATGCAGCATTAAGCTTTGTCAAGCACATATACGTGCACATATATACAAACAAAACGAATATACAATTGTCAATCTCACAAAACAAAATTATAAGTATTCACCACTGCCTCAGGAAGACAGTTCCATTGTCTTATAACTCTAGGAAAAAAAGACCAATAATATGAATCTGTCCTAGCAAAAATCTCCCTAGTTTTTCTAGAATATCACTGGACTGTGGTTTAGGACAATCACCACGTGTAATTTTTCCAAACAATTTCAAACTTAACTCAGCCCTGCGATGTGCCAAACTATGCCATTGTAGCACTGACAGCATCTCAGTGACACTATCTGTAAATTTTGCTGAACCATTTCAACTGAGTGAGTGTGAAATATGACTTTGGCCCCCCTGCCATTAGGCTTTAGGCCACCCATGCCCATGGGCACACCCACCAAACCAGTATTCATCAACTGGGCAACCCCACAGCCAAAAGTAGCTGAGCTGGCACCCAGGTTGTCTCTAAAGAAATGTTCCCAAATAAGACACATATTAGTATGAATGTCATTTTCCCAGCTGAGAAATAGGATATGTCACCCATCTCTCAACTAATGTTCACATTATTGATGAAGGACATCTATAGTAGTGTTGTCTGCATTGAATGTTGCAATTAGTAGTTCACTGTATACACTCCTAGTCCAAGTCTGTACTACTTGCAGATGTGCTCCTGGGTTCCTCCTGTACTACATAGCGAAAAAAGACAGTTGCTGCAAAGGGACGAAATGATGGTAACAGGTCTACCTTTAAGAGTTCTTGAACAGAAACTGGCCACAGTACATTTTGGTCCCAGCCAGCCTTATTTACTGCCATCACAAGATGATTGCGAGCAGTCACTCTCCGGAAGCAAGCAACGATACAAGATGTGATCCACATTGTCAGATTCATTTGCCTCACATGGACACTGGCCATTCGTATTTGTGAGCTTAAGGTGTTTGAAATAGCAACTAAAATGGCCATGGCCTGTCAGCAGCTGTACCAGACATCCTGAGCAAATGGTTCCAGCCAGAGTCATGCTGGGGAGCCAACCATAAAGCTGGCGACCAGTGCTCGCTGCATCTCACATTGACTGCCACATGCATACTTCCTCAGCCTGAACATCAATGTGCAAGCTAGACCGAGGAATACTATGGTCAGTTATGGTCACTTTTGTGTATCCGTTCCCTGATTGATGCTTTGAGTTGCTGCTAAGCTTTGAAAAGTTGAATAATTTCAAAGCTAGCTTCATACTCTGGGGAAGGCAAAAATCTGAAGCTTTGACGTCAATTTTGAAGCTTCGCAGGCTGCTTTGCCGCATAGCAAGGGAGTATAAACCAACCCTAAGAAATGCAGAAAATGGTCAGCAAAATGTAATAGTTCATTGTTAGGCTGAGCAGTAAGAATCGTATGTTTGAGGTTTCTATATTTTGATATTCCTACTTTATAGAAGTGACATATATAACAGCCAATTATGGCACAATAAATATAATCCTTGACTTTTTCCTGTATAATAATTATTTAATTGCTCGTAATAAGCATGTGATATGCTCATACCATTATTTTGCCAATAAAATTATCTTGTCTTATCTTGTGTGTGTATATATATATATATATATGTATATATATATATATATATATATATATATATATATATATATATATATATATATATATATACACAAGATATATATGATATATATATGATATATATGATATATATATATATATATATATATATACCTATATAATCTCCGGATATGTTTATTATAATTCAGAGAAATATACAAAAGAATATTGAATTGTACAAATTACTCAAGTTGATTAATCAGTAATTTTTTGACTACAAGAAAGATTTTTCTTGCAATTACGTAAAGAGGGGGGGGGGGGGCGGAAAGCTAATCAGATTTGCGGGAAACATGACAGATTCCGGTTTTAAATTTAAATTGGCTGTTGACAAGAACTGAACCTCTTTTTCTACTTTTGACCCCGGTTTAAGGTGGCTTTATAAATATCTATTTTGTTATTGTCTTTCCAGATAAGGCGTTTGCGACATTATTTTGTTCTTTAGGATGTCGCTTCACCTACCCGCAGTGTCGAGAAAATGAATGTAGATTCTCAAGCCAACGTTTTACAGAAAATAAAACATTACGAAAAAAGTGTTTTAATAACTAGACTAGTTGGTAATAATGGTAAAAGTTTTTTTCATGTTGATATCTTTATGACAGTTTGAAAAAGGCGACAATCAATGGAAAATCCAAAAAAACGAGTTCTTTTCAAACTACTATAAAATGTTTAATTTCTTTAAGATATTGTAACACGCAGTGAACCGTGATCCTCCCAGAATACATGCCTGGGGAGTGAGTGACTCATACCTGTCCCTCCCTCCTTCTATATTTAAACCAAAGTAGCGGATCAATACTTTTAGGTCCATGTTTGCTTGGACCTGGTTACACCTCGTAGGTGAACACAGGTCCAAGGTATAAAAGGACCATGCTTCTTTTTGTTCTTGGTCCACTCATTCACTCAACTATTTGTACTACGTCAATTATTTCATCCGTATCACATTATGGGCACGTGGACGCACCTTTGATTAATAATGAATTCATTCTTGTATTGTTAATGTTCTAACCAAGAATGAATAAAGTGTTTATAATATGAAACTACGTTGTCTTTATGTTCGGTAACTAACCCTTCTCTAGACAGGCCGGAGACACCATAGGGCAAGAAGACATATGGATCCGTTACGGAGCAGCAAGTCTTCAAGAAGGGAGATGAAACACAATGGCGACCAGAAGTGGATGGTAACCATCCTTCTGAGGAGAACACCCCTACTCAGGAGGACGACTACAATCCATCACCATCCACCTATTCTGATAGTTGGAATCTTCTCCGTGTGGTTACCACGCGATCAAGGGAAGAGACGAACTACTGGATTAAAGGTCAGAGAAGTCGCCAACGCTCACAATATTGTCGTGAAAAAACTTTTTATCATAATATTTTACCTTTCTAGTTTTGAAAATACTTTAAATTTATTAATAATGTTTTTTAAAAAAAAAAACATTCGCATGACGTTTTTGTGTCCAATTTTTACAACAACAAAAAACGTCTATGGAGCATGGCATTAGCCACTGCAAAAATGAATATTTATAAAGTCACTTAAGTAGTACAATTTATGACAGTTCAATGACAAATGTAAAAGTCTAATTTCATGATTTCATAAAGCTGAGTTTCATTTTGTTTTAAGCAATTTTGTATTGTCTACTTGTATGTTGGCATATTGATCTTCATAACGTAATTTTTTGTATAATTCGAATTACGTATAAATTGAAATTTTCTAAAATTTATAAACTTTTTAAATTTGTGTTAAGAGCCTAGATACACTTCCGTCTTGTTGTTTTGAGCAGATGACAACGAGACAAATGAGTGTTCTTATATGGTGTTACTAAAACTGCAAGAAATCGCCTCACAATCGCTCAATTAAAATACAGTAAAGCGCAAAATGCAATAAAAAGTATTGTTCTTTACGTGCTCGATTTATATAATTTTTGAAAAGGTCCTTCTATTTTTAAACAAGGTTCAAAATCGATAGTTTTTTTAACTCCATGTTAAGTCCCTTATGACCAAAAAACCGTCACCCAAACATTTGAAGAACTCCCATTAAAAACGACTTAGAACAATCACATAAAAATAAGCACGTGCATTAATCTATTGGCTTCACGTTGTTTTCTTTTTATAAGCTTAGCACGCGAAATTATTTTTCTATTAATTATTATGTGACTTGAAACCTGGAGAAAATACGTTAAAAAACCATTTATCAATCAAAAACGATCGCAGCGCCTACATTTGGAGAAATTTTGAACTAAATGCTTTATCTATGCTCTTAATGTCTATGCTGTATGCCCTTCAGATTTTAGTCTTAATATCTTTAATCGAATGCTAGAAGGCTATTGCCCTAAACCTACTTCAAGGAAACTTTGCAGGGCATTATATTTGGGTAGGGGTGACCACTCTAACAAAGTTGGAGAGATTTTTGCACGAACAGATTCTTATTACTGGTCATTTGTTCCTAGGGCGATTCGACAATGGAACTCGCTTGCCGGCGATTTTGTGCAGGGAAAATGTATTTTATGGGAGTCATAATTTTGTTTTGTTTTGACAATGCATATATTTGCAGCATAATAAAAAAATTATTGAAATTGTTGTTGGGTTTATATCAATAGGGTTTTATATTTTCTGGTTTTGACAATGCATTTTCTATGCTGCACTTTTTCAAATCAAATCAAATGTAAAAGTAAATTATTGCTTTTAATTAAGCATAGTTCTTTCTCGGGGTTTAACTTTGCAATTTACACATAACCTGTCAATTTTATATTTAATCCTACTATATACTACGAGTGTGTTTTCAGGTTAATTAGTTTGAGATATTGTCAATCACAATTTCAAAAGATAGGAGCAAATGAATGCAACTTTCTTTTATGTGCTTTAGATAAACGCATGAACAGAATTGTTTTCTGAAGACAATCATGTTTTTTTTCCTTTTCTTACTGTTTACTTTTTTTTCTTTTTGTTTTGTTTCTTAATTAAAATTTTAATTGAACTTAATTTTAATTTATTTATTTAACCGTTTTTGTTTGTTTTCTTAGTGTAATTAATTAAATGAACCTAAAAAAGCAAGTAAGCGCAACAGATTAAATTTTTATTGTGGAATCTATAAATTTCATTTGCTGTAAACAAAAGTGCCTTAACAATTCAAAACTGGAATTCAATTCATGTTGCACACACACACACACACACACACACACACACATGGTTCTTAATATATATTTGTAAAAAAAAATTATAATAAAAACTGATACTTGTTTAACTGTTTTAATGGAGACAAATGTTCTGAGAGAAAGAGGCGGTTTCAAGTAAAACGAATTGAATGAACACGTATTTCCCATTTACTTTCTCTTTAGCTATTTATTTACCTCTGTGATGATTTTCCGAATCTAATGGTTTTGTAGTGTGTTTTAATGTTTTATTTACATATATTTTATTATATATATATATATATATATATATATATATATATATATATATATATATATATATATAAATATACAAAGAGAATAAAGAATATAAATAAAATATATATATATATATATATTTTATTTATATTCTTTATTCTCTTTGTAGATTTTGGCGGCTAAGTAAATAGACAAAAACAGAGAAACGAGGTTTATTTTCATTTTCATTAATACTAAAGCAAAAGCAGATGGGATTTGATTGCTAATTGATGCAGACTGATGGATAGTGAGGCTTCTTATTCAGAAATAAAGGTTAGTAATATATTGCATATATACTTAATACAAGGATCTTTTTTAGGTCTTTTGAAGAGAAAATTTATAATGAGCTGTATATATATATATATATATATATATATATATATATATATATATATATATATATACAGCTCATTATAAATTTTATATATATATATCATATATATATATATATATATATATATATATATATATGTATATATATATATATATTCATCGTTAGATAGAAAGTTTTACCTTAGAGGCTCTTTGTTTTCCCATTTTTCGTAATTTTATATAGGAAGAAAAGGGCTTCTTGGTTGGTTTTTCTCTATTCGTCGGCCCCTCAGGCCCCTTCTAAGTACATTTGAATTACAGCAAAGATGGTTACACATATGGGAAACATCCTTTTGTTGTATTGGCATTGTGCACACCTTATCGATTTATAACCAAAATATATTAGTCTTTTCTCTTTCAAGTTCCTCTTTTTTCTGTGTGTGTGTGTTAGATGGTGAAAACCAATTTTTAAAGGTCATATACCATCATCAGTTATGTCAACGTTATTCTCACATGTTGCAATTTATTTTGCATAATTTTTTTTCTGAGAATATACAGAGTGTCTAATATGACGAGATTTATAGAATAGAGATAGAAAAAAAGAAAGAGAGAAAGAGAGAGAGAAAGAGAGAGAGAAAGAGAGAGAGAAAGAGAGAGAGAGATAGAGAGAGAGAGAGAGAGAGAGATAGAGAGAGAGAGATAGAGAGAGAGAGAGAGAGAGAGAGAGAGAGAGAGATAGAGAGAGATAGAGAGAAAGAGAGAGAAATTATTAGACGACACAAATTGACAAAAGTATGACATTAAATGATCAAACATCTTTGAATGGGAATGGTTTTACCACGTATCTTTTAAGCTGCGATTCAGTTAAGTTTCTTTTAACAAAATCAATAGAATCTTGTTTAATTCTAGATAGCCTTGTTTTGTTTACACCCTGTAATAATCCAATGCTTGTTATAGTATGACATATTAAGTCACGCAAAGCAAAAGGTGTCTTAAATAAGAAATTTGTTTTACTATATATGTAGCTAATATGTGGAATGTGTTATAAAACTTATAACATCAGTAAGAATCTATTTGTTTCAATGCTATTCTGAAAGTAAATTTACTGGAAAAAAATGTACAGTTGAGTTACAACTAAAGGTAGAGATAATCACTAATCTAGCAGATGTCTTAAGCGGCAATCACACTAGCAATATTTACAACACAATTCACTGCAATGTACCATTGAATTAATTGCAAATGTGATAATACTGTTGTAAAATTTGCAGGCGTTTCTTGAACTGTGGTTTTTAGACAACGCTTACGTTCGTTTTTCGTATAAAATTGTGCAAGATTCACAGCAATATTTGACTTATTTATTGCGCCAAATCTTGCGATAAAAAATAACCATTGTGATCTGTCTTTTAAGTAACTTTTTTCTTATTTATTTTTTTCCTTGTTGGTTTAAAAATAGAAAAATAAAATCTAAATGATTTTTAGATCAAATTTATTGAAAAGTAAATTTAAGTTGTATTCATCCTGATGTTAGGCAATCACTGATAGCAGATGTCTATATGAATATGTTTTTCTTATTTAACTAAAAATAAAAGACAAAAAAAAAAACCTCCAGAGTGTAAACCTCAGTGATTCACGTTCCACCCGGAATGCTAGCCTGGGGGTGCGTGACTAATCTTTGTCCCTCTCTCTGTCTAAATTTAAACCTAATTAGCAGATTAATACCTTTAGAACCATGGTCACTTGGACCTGGTTACACCTCGTGTACACAGATCCAAGGTATAAAAGGACCATGTTCCTCATTGTTCCTCGTCCACTCTTTCGCTCACCTTTTTGTACTACGTCGATTCTAATCCGTATCACATCATGACACACCTTTGATTAACGAAATTCATTCTTGTAATGTTAAAGTTTCTAGCCAAGAATGAATAAAGTGTTTACAATATGAACCTGCGTTGTCTTTATGTTTGGTAACTAACCCTTCTCTGGACAGGCCGGAGACACCTGAGGGCAAGAAAGCATACGGATCCCTTACAGGAGCGACGAGTCTTTAAGAAAGGAAGATGAAACACCACGACAACCAGAAGTGGATGGTAACCATCCTTCTGAGAGATTACACATCTACTCAGGAGGACGTCTACAATCCATCACCAACTGCCTACTCTGGTAGCTCCAATCTTCCTCATGTGGTTACCACGCGATCGAGGGAAAAAAACGAGTTACAGAAAAAGGGTCAAGAAGTCATATGCACTCTCAAAAGTGTCTTCAGACTTTTTTTTATATTGCTGTAAATCATTAGATAATTTTTAATTTTGTTTTCTACTTCTTCTTGTTAAATTAGTTTTTGTTGCATTTCCTATTGAATACTCATCAAATGACTTTGCAACAAATCTAGTTTTTTTAAAGTAAAATTGTTAAAAAAAAACCTTTTCTTTTCTTAATTGAGTATTTATTTCGTATATCTGGAAGATAAATAGATTTTTCATGTATGTACTTTACATGAAGTAACTGTTAAATTTAATTCCTTTTTTTTTTGTTTCATTACAATTTCTGCTGACTCTTTTGAATAGATTTAGAGGTTTGTGTCATTGACTTTTTTTTGGCACCTCAGTCAGTTGCTCTAAAGTTAAGCTTATCACGAGTAAAACAGAAATTCCTTTTTTTTTCGTTTTTAAAAGTACTTATCTAAGCAATTTTGACGACTCTCTTCTTTATCATCTTCTGATACCTAAGTCTAGTCTCGTATTTTCTGCACACTTGATTATTTGTTACCAAACACACAAGTGTTAGCTCAGGCTCAGCATTTTTTTTTCTTCTTCTTGTTACAGTTTTTTTGTTGTTGTTGTTTTTGAAGAAAAATGTCATTTTCTACTTTTATATCTTTAGGTAGATTGTTACATGATGTGATGGTGTTTGTAAACTGTTTGCATTTTTGTATTATTATTTTTGCCAGTTGTTTGGTTAAGCACTTTTTTGATGAAATTAAATTTTTCTGAAAGGGTAGGATAGGAGGGTGGGTGGGTGAGTGTGTGATAGAATAAAGAAGGTGAAATGATGTTTAAATTATGGATTTTTGAGAGTAGTAGTCACACAAACAAGCTTTCACTTCTTGTTAATTGGTGGACTGTATAATTTAGTATGTTTTTTTGAAAATAGCTGGAATAATTAGTGTCTAGGCTTTCTCTCTCTCTCTCACACAAATACTCCCTATCTTCTTTCTATATATTTCTGTGACAACCCTTTTTCTGTTCATGTTGTTGTGTGATTTGTGCATAACACTCATCTCACTTCCCCTCCCCCCATCCCCATCCCCCTTTATGCATTCCAACTTGTGTGTGGAGATTGCATTTTTGTAGATGAAAATGATGGCTTTGTTAATTTTCACAACCAAAACTATTCCTGTTTGTAATTTTCATATATACAGTATAAATTGTGCAGGTCTATATAGAAGAGGATTTATGAGTGCACCTAGTTCAAAATTGAACAATTAAAACAACTATGGAACATTTTTCAAATTAAGAGTAGCAGCAACTACTGCAACAAACAAAAAACTCCCGTCCAAGTGGAAAGTCAGTTATACTGCACAGTTACCATACAATGTACAAAATCACAAATTTGGAATTAAATCTTCACACTTAATGCTTTTCTAGAACTCGATAAAAAATGTCTCTGAAAAAAACATCCGAAAGCATAAACTCCACTTAATAAATTGAAAATTTATAATAGGCTGCCAATGGTATGATGAAAAACTCAGAATCAAGGTCAAAGTATTATTTACAAACTATCATTTCAGAGTTTAAATTACAAAAAAAATCTGAAATAATATTGCAAACAATATTTCAGAAAACTCTGAAAATTTAAATAGAACTCTAAAAATTCATAACGAAGAAAAAGAAACAAAAGTCACAATTTGTAGCTAGATGGTGCTGAATTACATAAGAGTAATTGTAATTTTCAGAAGCTTTTTTCAGAGTTGTTTTTATCGAGCTCTAAAAAGGCTTTTGCTGTCGCGGTTTAGGCAGTGTATAGATTGCCTGAAAGAATAATGGGTAAATTGATGTCAACAGAGTAACTGTGAGTGACAATTATGATTATATCATCAAAATGACTGGTTTACTAGTATATTTTTTTCATTTTTTCTACCATTCAATAGAGAGACTAGCATCTCTGTTAAGTAAAAACTTTAGCTTCTAATCAAATCTTTTTTTTTATTGAGACAATAGTGATATTGGGTGCTTTGATAATGTCACTTTATGTACATTACTTGTTTTTTTTTTAAGTATTCTGCGCTTTGTCCTTTGTCCCTTATGTAGATTTACAACTAAATTAGTGTTTTTTTTTGTTGCAATATTCGGTCAATCTATAGAATGACTGATTTTTTCACTTTGACGGACAACAGGAACATTATTTTACATGGTGACTTGGTTTTGGTAATTCTGCTGCTGTTTGAGACCTTTTTGTTCTATTTGAAGGCAAAAAATCGGTTAAATTTGTAACAGGTTTTAACAATCTTCCTTTATGTGTAGTTAAAAATGAAATTCTTAAGACGGATCATAAGAAAAGTTTATTAAAATGTACAATACGAGTGCATATTATAAGATATGAAGAGAAAAAAATCATATTAATAATCTTATTAATTTTACTTTCGCAATGACAATATTAGATAATTATGAAGAAAAACTCAAAATGAAAAGTATAATAATTTTTTTTTTCTTCTTAAAAATGTTGTATAGGTTACCGCACTGTAATTTAAAGCCTGTGACGTCAGAGGGGTTGACTAAAATTTTAGGCCTGCAAGTGTCATTTTGTCTGCTAAAAAAGGAGGATATTAATAAAAAGAATTCAAGAAGCCCTTTTGTTTTAAACTGTTGAAAACTTTTTCTATTATCTCTCTTATCTATCAGGTAAAAATGGCATAGGAGTTCCTTTTCCATGAAGACCAGGGTTGGAAGCGGAGACTAGATATGCTTCTAGTTAATGTGGGTTGGGGTATTATAATTTTGAGTCGACTGAATAAGCGCCAAATTTAACAAACCTCCAAACTGAATAACCACTGAATTTTTTTCTCTTCAGTTTGTTAATCAGAATAAGGAAAATTAGGGAGATTTTTGCTAGGACAGATTCATATTATTGGTCTTTGTTTTCCTAGAGTTATACGACTTCCTGAGGAAGTGGTGAATGGAGATAATTTTGTTTAGTGGGATTGACAATTGTATATTCGTTTTGTTTTTATATATGTGCTTGACAATGCTTAATGTTGCATGTAGACTTTTATGTCCCTCTGCCATAGGCCTATTTGGCTGCTAGCAGAGTACTAATTGTAATTGTAATTGTAAATTGGAGCTTATTTAGTTTGCCATTTGTTTTGCCGTTTATTCAGTTTGGTGCTTATGTATAGGCGCCATCAAATTTTTTTCTCCAGCACACACTCGGACCTCATCAGTTTCCTCCACTTAATGTGGGGAGAAATTAATAAGGAATAAAATAAATTAATTAATCAACAAATGAAGCGTTAATTTTTACTCAAATTTGAGTATATAATATATAAACACTTTTTTTATCAATTCAATTCATCTGAGTACACCTGCAATCAGCTTAAAAGCCACAAATGATTGTCACTCAGGTAAAACAGGACAATCATTATTAAATTGAAATCGTCCTAACAGACAACTATCAACTGGAAGAAAATTTCATAGTCTAATAGCATTTGGAGAAAAAATACCCAAAATATGCATCAGTTCTAGCCATTGATTATTTTAAAGTTTTTGAATGTCCGCCCGTGTCTTTCCTTACGAGGATGTATTTTCAGTAAGTCATTAAGTAGGACCATATTATCATCTGCCAGTCCGAAAAAAAGCAAGGCTTTGGTCATTTCTTTGGCCTGCTAATGATTTCCATTTTAGTTCCTGAAGCATAGAAGATACACTGTCCTTTCACAAGTCTTGCAGCCCTACACTGTACCGTCAACATACAACTAATTTCCAAAAAATACATAACTATTAAAATGAAATCAATTTTGTGACATTTACATGTAAGTTGAAGATGAAAGATTTCAGGTGAAGTGGCAAATTGGAGTTTAAAATGCATTTCATTTTATAGATTTAATGTATATTTAGATACTTAAGCTCATTTGTAGCTGGTCAGAAAGTGATGTCATCATCACATGATATCCATCAACCAATAGGAATTTTAAAAATGGTATTACATGCAAATAATTATCTTATCAAGGTCACATGACATTGACCTTGTGTATTAAAATAAATTCATTGAGGTGCTTGGAACTCATTTTATGTGAACCTGAAAAGCTGAGCTGTTTTGTTGAAGATGGCTAAACACAATTAGCTGAAACCCAAATCATCTTTATTTTCAGCTAGTACTGCTTCAATACAGGAAATTCATCTTCAGCTCACTAGTAAACGCGCCTTAAGGATTTGTGCGAGATAGATAGATCTAATTTTTGCAAATCCCTTCGAGGCCACAAGCTTCAAGTTACAGTGCGGCAACTATACATTGAAGTTTTAGTTTGAATAGAATGACTGAAAAATGAACTTATTACAAGTTTGACTGGACACAAAATTACACACACATAAAACAACAGACTCTTAAAATACAAAATACACAAGAACAAAGAGAATAGAAAAATCTTCAGTCTTTTTTTTTTCTTTTTGTCTTTTTAGATTAGACTTTGGAGCTTCAGTGGATGTTTTAGATTAAGCTTTTTTTTTGGGATTTTTTTTTTGTTAGTCGATATTCAATTTTATGTCGTGTCGTGTCGTGTTGTGTACGTGATTCATTCATAAATAGTTTTCAAAGAGACAAAACACAAAAGCAACACAGCTGCAGCAAGTGGCTAATCTGTCATGGTGTGCGTTTGTAAGTCCTCTTTTTTTTTTCCTGTTTTAATTAATTTGAGCTGTTTGACAACAAATCTGGAGTTCTTGAAACAAATTGTCACGTAAAACAATTTTAACACAAAAACATCCAATGAAGCTTAAAACTGTTTCAATACTAGCTAAAAGTGAAGAGAATTAAATCACATTGGAAATTGAAGTGGACACAAAAATAAATTCCCCCCCCCAAAAAAAATCGAAGAATTTATTTGGAAAATGTGTTCTTGCTTTAAAAAAAGATTTGCCAGCATTTTTGTTGTTTTTTTTCACAGAAATTTGTAAATCAGAAATCTATAGAAGAATTTGGGAATGCAATTGGAAACTAAAGAAAAAGCCATTATCTGTAAAGAAAACAGAAAAAGTAACCCACAGAGGATGTGGCTTCTGTAAAGAAAACTTGTCTGGAAACCAGAGTAGCTCCACCTACCCTTCTTAAGAAGCAATCATATAATACAAGCATGTCAAACTCGCGGCCCACCACGAATATCTATGCGTCCCAGCCAATATAACGATATGTAAGAAAAGTTTTAATAAAAATTATATAGCGTAATTTTTAACATTTCTAACTAGTGGGGTAACCCGTCATGTATGACGGGACATTCCAGTTTAACTATTTTATTCAAATACTGAAGGTCACTCAATGAAGGACGTTTCCTTCTCCCCTCTCCCCCACCGCCCTCACATGTGTTTGCTGAAGGGTAGTACACACCGGGATTCCTTGTTGCGATACATTGTTGCGGGGCTGAATCGCGGCTGAATCTCGTCTGTTGCGATTCTGTCCCGCAGCATTGTTGAAATATTTCGGGGCTGAATCGCATCAGCTCAGATTCATGTTTTTTGAGTCCCATCGAAATAGGAAACATTTCAACATTGTTGCGGGGCATTTCATGGTGTGGACGTCTTTTGGAACATGAACTCAAAGGGCTCAGTTTGCTTTTAATTATTAAAGACGTCTTTAATAATTAAAAGCAAACTCTGAGCCCTTTGAGTCTTTCTCAGTGGTCCACGTCGTTTTTTAAGTCTAGTACTAGACTTAAAAAAAAAAGATGTGGACCACAGAAAATATTGTTAAACTAATTGAGGACATTTTGTATAAATTGTGTTTGTGGGAAGTTATGGTCTTCATACTACAAAGGCAAATAAAAGAAATGAAATTTAGAAATCCTGCCCCATCTTCCAATTTCAGGGTGTCCAAAAGGCTTAAACCGAATGTGCTCTCAGCTGAGAAGAGCTTGTGTGCCCACCACCGTTTCTGCTTTATTTGCCCCTCTTTATGATTCACCGTGTAAGCCCATATTGCAAGGGCCGCTTCCGCTGGTAATATTTACATGGTGAAAGCCAGAAGGATGAAGAGAAACTGAGTGTAGGTGTGGACACGGAACAATGTTGCGGGTCTGAATCGTGTCAGTTGCGATTCTGCCCCGCAACATTGAATCGGAGCAGCCGTGAACTTCATGCTATGTTACCCTATTTAAATTTGGCAATTTACATTGACATTGTATGCATCAGTGCAGCCCAGTGCAATAATTAGATATCAATTCGAATTCTTTATGAAAGGAAATATGTCTCCTGTCAGATCCAGTATTACTGACATTCACCGTGGGCCACTTTTGAAAGCAATCACTGCAAACAAGATTTCCCCGAAGTAGGAAAAATTGTTGCAGAAAAGAGTTTTTTTTTTTTTTTTGCAGCCCACATAAACTTAGACCTTGTTTATTTGGCCCATGTCATAGCCTTTGAGTTTGACATGCTTCTCCTAATATATACCAAGATACATATATAAAGGTAAAGCAACTCCATGTTAGAAAAAAAAAAAACGCAAAAAAATAAGTGACGAATCATCTGCTTTTTGAATCTAGGAGGAGGACACCTTGCTTAAAATGTCATCCATTTTTTTGTACGTTTATTGAACACTATTGTAAGTGAAGCACTAAGCAGTTCTATAGCTAGGTTTCTTTTAACTGTCTTAAAAGCAGGGACGGTCCAACGCCAGTTGATGTACGGCATCGGATGCCGGCAACCCATGCTCAGATCCGACCTCCTGTGATTTTTTTGGGGGGTTCAACGGGGCCGATCTTGGGCACACGTCTTCTATAGAAACTCGTGTAAAAAGCCGACTGTAAAAAGTTTACACCATCCAGGAGTAAACTCCCGGAGTATTCATGACTTGGTTACACCCCTCCCTCACTGCATCTGCTGCTTAAAACATTGCGCCCTCAAAATGCGCCCTCCAAACCTCCTGCGCCCCCCCCACAATTGCGGTGGCTTTGTGTCTCCAGCTATGCCCATGCTCGTACTAAGTACAGACTGCACCATCTATTGGCCATACTGAGTTTTGGCATGAAACACACTCCTTAGGAAAACCTTTTAGTTGATTTACCTTTGCATATGTATCTTGATACATACACTTCCTGTTTCGCAAAAAATGTAAAAAATGTGTATATGTTACTTTCAATCTGCTGAATCAGTCAATCTGCAAAATTCAACACCTAGAATGTATTGAATTTTGTATAATTCACTAGCAGTTTGGTGGTATTGTAGATAGCCTAGGCAATCTGCAGATTGACTGATTCTGCAGATTGACAGTAACATATTTACATGTCATGTTTGCACCATGACCTCCTCTTGTGAAGCTTTCTAGCTATCATTTATTGCCTCATAATTGAGAAGAAAATGACAAAATGAAACACATCCGGAAACTTTTCTTTTTTGAAGAATGTTCCAGGAGATGGAGCAATCAACCCTTCTTTATTCTTTACAGCACAAAGGAATATAGCCTTTAGATTCCAATTCCGCACTATCTTAGTAAATTGTTTCATTGTAAATTGTAAACTGTATTTTACCCATTAATGTCTTCGATGATATCAAGTATCAATTAAAGGTGAGGAGCTTTTTTTCATAACTTCCCATGTCCAGTTACTCAATTTTTTTCGTTTCCTGAAAAAAATCGTTCTAAATTTAAAGTCAACTGCAAAATGTTTAATTGGTGTCTTAGTAAATTTGTGCATTGGGGCTTGTAATAAATAAACCAAAAGTTGAATTTTGTGCAGTTATTTATTAATGGTGAAATGAAGATTTTTTTAGTATGGACAACTGAACATGCTACATTTTGGCCAAAAGAAAAAAAAAAAAGATTTATAAGTTTCAATGAAATTTTTATTTTAAGCCCTGTATGAAAAAAAATAATAGATGAAATAATAGATGCTGAGGTTATAATAATGTCTGCTTGACTATGAGGGAGAATACCTCTTGTGAATCTCAGGGTTGCAGATATTGGGGATACTTAAGGTGACCATATTTTCAAAGTGCAAAACCGAGACAAATTTAGAAAGGAATGCTTTTGTAACAACATCTTTCCTAAAAACATTATAAAAACATTGTTGTTACCATTTATTTTGACTTGAATGTGGCCCTGGCTTTGACTATATTTTACACAAATATCTTTTTAATTAACCTATTTTTTTATGAATGATTTTTTTTATGTCCATCTTGTTGTTTTGAGCAGATGACAACGAGACAAATGAGTGTTCTTATATGGTGTTACTAAAACTGCAAAAAATCGCCTCACAATCGCTCAATTAAAATACAGCAAAGTGCAATGCAATAGAAAGTATTGTTCTTTAAAAGCTCAATTCCCACAATTCAATTCACCACAATTTCACAAACATTTTGAGCAAAAAAAATTTGAAACCGATAATTTAGGTAGTCTTTCGGAACATCCGGGACAAGCATTCTGAAAACGGTACTGTTCCGGTCAAACGGGTACGTATGGTCACCTTAGAAATACTACCGAACTAAGAATCAGTCCACCGAGTGCAGTGTACTGGCTAACTGAAGAAAAACTTCAATTTGAACCTAACCCGATAGATAGCAGTTTTTTGAAAAGAAAAAAAAAAAAATTATTTAAACTTAACAGTGCTCGGAGGAACATGTTTAATTTTGACGTGAAATAAACAGAAGAAAATAAACAAGGTGGGACCCTTTTGAAAGAGTGTCTTTTACTTTGGGGGTTTTTCTACTTTGGTAAAACAAGAATATTACAGATATCTATTCTGTTCTGAAAACTTATTACAAAACCGGAATAAAATATGGTAGGCCAAACTTGTGACGTTTTGAAAAAAAAAAAGCTCCTCACATTTTGAACTAAAATTTACATTTTATAGTAAGGAATCCAGTATTATTATTATTATTATTATTATTATTATTATTATTATTAACATTATTATTATTATTATTATTATTATTATTATTAACATTATTATTATTATTATTATTATTATTATTATTATTATTATTATTATTATTATTATTATTATTATTATTATTTTCATCATCATTGTTATTTACACAAGAAACTCTTTTTTTTTTTTTTGAAGAAAAATTACTTTAGAAAATGATTTTCTTGCATGAATATATTGAAATATAATCAATATAAACAAAGGCATTTCGAAATCGGGAGGAACATAAGTTGGCTCCTCCCTTTTTATGACGAACGCAACTTCTAATTGGTTGTTTATGTAGTCTGACGTCACATGCTCCGCCCTTTTCAACGTCGAACCACACAACAAACCAAATTAGAAGTTGCCGGTTGTCATAAAAAAAGGGCGGAGCCAACTTATGTTCTACCCGATTTCTAAATGCGTGTGATCTAAACAGTTTTCCATAAAATGTGCAAGAAACAATTTACTGTATATACGACTTTCCTGTTGCAGTACATTCTGATGGAATTTGACTGTCACAAAGAAAAAAATTCCATAGATAAAAGTTTGTTTGCGCTTATTTTATATGAAATTGCATTTGAAAATATCGTCTTCATCCTGCTTTTTTTTTTTAAATATCTTTTCTACTTGAAGAGGGTTTTTCATTTTTTTTTTAACAAAAAGAACACATTATTTTGAGCATTAGAAGTAATCATCTCCACTTTTAGCTCCACCTATAAATTACGGAGCCCTGTTGAGAACATAAGATACTAAGTCGTCCGGACGAGATGAATATCGTGGGGTATAAACTCTAAAACCTGAAACAAAATGCATATTAGAATTGGCTGAACACTGTACTAACATAAGTGCGGAACAACAAAACCATTTTTTAAATTAAATCATGTGATTTTTTTTTTTACATTCCAGACAACCTGCATCAAGCTTAATTTAACGTAACACCATCTAATCACGGAAATAAAAAAACAAGCATAGTGTTCTTCCAATTCTGTATGCATTTTGTTTCGGAGTTTAGAGTTACCCTACAATGTTAATCCTTTCATCCAGACCCAACTTAGTATCTTGTCCGGACGACTTATAGTATCTTGTCCGGACGACTTATAGTATCTCGTCCGGACGACTTAGTATCTCGTCCGGACGACTTAGTATCTCGTCCGGACGACTTATAGTATCACGTTCGGACGACTTAGTATTTCGTCCGGACGACTTAGTATCTCGTCCGGACGACTTAGTATCTCGTCCGGACGACTTATAGTATCACGTTCGGACGACTTAGTATCTCGTCCGGCCGACTTAGTATCTCGTCCGGCCGACTTAGTATCTCGTCCGGACGACTTAGTATCTCGTCCGGCCGACTTAGTATCTCGTCCGGCCGACTTAGTATCTCGTCCGGACGACTTAGTATCTCGTCCGGACGACTTAGTATCTCGTCCGGACGAGATAAAAAAAAATATTCCATATCCTCAAAAGGGCTCCCTAGTAAATGAACTTGTTCTGTCATTTATTTTTTTTTATCATTGAGTATTTGCAAAGATTTTGAAACTTTTTTGTTTATATCAATAATACATATTTTTTTAAAAAAAAAAAAATTTGCAATTTGATTATTCTAATTCAGAAATTAGTCAGTTCTTGAAAATCGATTTGCTTGTACCGTGGACAGTTATCTAAACTGACCACACTTGATTCATCTCCACTGTCATAAACACTGTCCGAACTGGACATGAATCCTGTGGCTACTTCTTGATGATGATGATGATGCTGATGCTGATGCTGTGACTTCCAAGGTGAAAAATAAAGCTTCTGATCAACAGTGTTGGTAGTTGTGGTGGTGGCGGCGGCGACGGCGACGGCGGTGGACACCGAATACAAAACAGGAGCTTGAATAAAAGTTTCTTTTTCTTCTTCTTCTTCTCTTTGAAATCCTATCAGAGAAAACCGACGGATCGATGCAATTTTTTCTATTTCATCGGCCTCTTTAGACAGATTAGTTAATGATATGGTTTTACGAATTTTCGACACGGACTTGGATTCTTCCTGCCACACAAGAGATCGTTTGACCATTTCTTCGTCATCTTCGTTTTCGTTTTCTGGTAGATTCAACTCTAAATAAACAGCTGAATCTGGAGTAATATCTTGATGATTTTTGGCCGTTTGACACACTGTCGTGTAAGTGTCCTTTTCGAGTGGCAATGAAAGGTTGAACGTTGATGTGGTACCACCATCGGAATGCTCAATGAATGAAGAGTTCATTTTTTCTTTTTGTGTCGATATTTTAGCCGATTTTTCACCACTTTCGCATGATGGTGGTGATGATGATGATGATGAGGAGGAGGAGGAGGAGGAGGATGGTCCAGCTCTCTTGTCAACTTTGACCGTTTTACGAAACCTCGGTAAGAAATAACGCAACTTGTGCTGTTTGGTGGCCACCGTCGTAAAATCCAAAGAAGGATCTTGCGACGAATTGGATAAACTGTCGTCGGCATCCACTCCACAGCTAACTTTTGTACGTGGCATCTCGAAGACATTGCGAGGAGGAAGAGGGGGAGGAAGAGGAGGAGGAAGAGGAGGAGGACGAGGATGAGGAAGAGCAAGAAATCCATCTGACGTTCGACCGTTGTCCGTCGAGTCACACGAAACGTCCAGAAAACTTCGTGGACGATCACAGTTCAATTTGTTATTGTAATAGTATTGTTCATGGAAGTCGTGACTTGGAGATGAGCCGTCGGCAAGCGAACCATTTCTGTAATGTCTTTGGGGACTGTACATATAAAAACGTACGTCGAAACTGTTGCCGGCACTTTCGGAACTACACGACGTACTACTACCACAACCACCGGTAGTTCCACCGAACTGAAGCCAACATCTTCTACTACTACCACTACTACAATTTCTGTTTGAAGACGCAGATGGCGTTTCAGTATGTGGAAATGTTCTTCTTCCTTTTGCTACATGCTGTTGATCCTTGTTCAGTCTCTGAACTCGATGCGAATGATAAACCACTGAATTGTTGTCATCATGATAGCAGTTGTCAGTAGTAGAATATTTATGTGGCGATGGAATGTACACTTGAGTTGCACGTGACACCATTAACACTTTATTGGCAAACTCCTTCACTTTACGTTTGCCACTTTCTAAATTTCTAGGTTTACGTCGAACAGACGTCGAAGAAGAAGAAGAAGCCGTCACTTTCTTCTTGACGTGTGTCAAGTGTTCGTCAGTTGTGGTGATCGACGCCACATCGTGACTTTTGTGAATTCTGTTTTCACATTCAATGCGTCTATTGTTGCTGCTGCTGCTACAACTGCCAAAGAATCTTTTATTGAATCTCGTTTTTACAGAAGCATAATGATGTTCGTTTTCTAGATATCCACTTCTTCTGACAGTTGAACGACGATCGATTTCTACGACATTGTCACCGGCACCGTTCCACTGAATGATCTCTTCTTGTTTTATGGATGGTAAGGTGGTAAGTCCTTTGGATGGCGAAGGACGGACTGAAGATGCTGACGAAATAGATGATGAAGACGATCTACTGGACCGTGCCAGAGATCGAATACCAGCAGCCACGGTTGTAGAAACTGTTCGACGAGTTCTCTGAAGAGCCAACTGTGAAGATTGTAAGATATGTTGTGGCGAGATTCGACAAGAACCTCCTCCATGTTGAAAGGTTTTTAGAATTGGTGGTGGCATCGTGGAGAAGTTATTGTCGATTGCCATTGGAACGTCACTATCCGTATTTGGAACGGGACGTCTGGTTCGTTCCCACCTCTCGAAGGTGAAGTTCGTTCGTGCTACGGCATGACTCGATGCCGTGCCATATATGCCGAACATGCCGTGACAATTGTAACCTTCGTCGCTACTGTGACGACGTCTTTCGGAAAAACGCCGTAAGCTTTCGGCCGGAGCGTGCCAGATGGTCGAGTGTTTACGAAGAGAAGACCAAAGAGTCGATGTTGCACTTGTGCCGACCAGTCGACGACACGGATGTCCACATTGACTCCAAAAGAGTCCACACGTCAAACTCAGACACATGAGCACTTCACAGAAGCGAAGCATGTTCTGATACAACCACCTCGGTCCGATCACTTGACCAACGGTCAACAACACATTATCGTACGAGAAGACGATGCCAATGATCACGACAACACATAGTATCAATGAGAAAATGCAAGTGAAACGTGCTGCTTTAGCAGAAAGACACAAGCATGGTTTTGGTAACTTTTTCGGTAGTTGAGTACCTTCGATGTGAAGTTTTGTAAGTGTCACTCGTATGATCTGACTTTGACGACGCATCGATGCCTTGTAGATTCTCTTATAAAGAAGACAAGTCAAAGAGGCAATAGCAGATGACCACAAAACCGAAACAGCCTTTAGAATGCGATGAAGGCAAAGTCGTTTGGTTTCATCTAAATTAGGATCAATTGCGGTCAAAACGATAACACCACCTAGTGTTCCAACTATGTAGGGTAACACTAGAACGTTGACTGTAAAGGGATTGTTGAAGGTTTTGCTCTTTTGCCATTGTGTTTCGGTGTAAATTCCAAGACCACCAACAAAACACATCATGGTGGATTGAAGTAGGAATGTTGGAGACTCGTACACGAGTAAATAGTAGGCTGTAGATGGGTGGCCACCGCCACCGTCATTGCCATTACCACTTGCGTCCAAATTGAACATGTACAATGCGCGCAGAAGGCAAACGAGGCACAATAGCAAATTACTGATTATTAAATATCCTCTTTGACATAGAGTAAGACAAACAATGTGATGTATTAGTGTATAAGAGGTGAGTCCTGTCAAAATAGCGAAAAACATTCCGAACACGTACATGTGCCATTGTAAAGATTTGCTAATGTTACTGTAAGAATTGGATAACATTTGTGTTTTGTTTTTTAAGTCCAACTCTACAAACACCACGGAAGAAGAATTTCTGTCAACTGTTGTCAAATTGAAAGTGGGATCATTCTGTAAATTATTATTATCAAAATTCGAACTGGATGTTTTTTCGAAGGAGGAGGATGATGATGATGTGGTGGTGGTGGTGGTGGTCAAGGTGGTAGAGGTGATTGAGAAGAAGACGGAAGACGTTGTCGATGAAATTGGTTGTCGTTGAGCACTACCATCAGATGTCTTGCTGTTAGTGAGGTGTGACTTTGAGATGATGTTGGTGGCGGTGTTGGTGGCTACTGATGGAGTAGATTCAACACCAATGTAAGGTGATGATGACACTGTAATGTCACTAATGTTGGAAGAGTGGTTCAGAAATATTCGAGCTCGATCTGTTTCTTTGACATCACTCCATAAAGTGTCAGTTTGGTTTGCAGTTTGAAAACTGCTGCTACTGCTGCTTTTGCTGTTTTTGTTACTACTGGTGTTGTTCACTTGAATTGTGTCACAAACAACAACAATAATGGTGGTCAGTAGTGACGTTAATATGATTGTCAGCAGTGGTCTCGACGTTTGAAAATTGCTGTTGAACTTCATGGGGTTGCTTTTGCCTGTTTAAATAAATTTGATCTGTTGTTTCCTCTTTTGTCTCCAATTGTATTGTTTTCGGATTTAAAAACATAAAGAAGAAGAAGAAGAAGAAGAAAATGAAACTGAAAATTTAAAAGGAAGGTGAAAGAAAATGATTCTAATTTTGTGTTGTTGGTTTGAGCAGTTGGTTGGATGATGAGCAACTTCCAAATTTTGAAGCATTATTAGAATGAATATATTTTCTGGTTTCTTTAGTTGTTTTGTAGTCATCTCATCAGCCAGTTGTTTTTATAGGTAACTGGATGGCGGCGGCAGTACTTTGAAATGATCCTCAGCAGCAGCAACATTGTCTGTATCAACTTTGTAGTTGCAAGAAAACACCTTAAAAAATAAAACAAACAAAACAAGTTTACTGATTAGTTAAATAGATTTAAAAGGAAAATAAGTACATTTGTAGGTTTACATTTTGTCTTATTTAATTTGTGTGTAGTTTTTTTTTAAGTTTCTTACAGAAAGATGAACTACAATGGCGACCAGACGTGGATGGTAGCCATCCTTCTGGCGGATTACACCCCTACTCAGAAAGACGACTACAATCCATCACCATCCGACTACTTCTGTAACTCGAATCGAGAAAAAAGAGAGCATAATGAGTCGTCAAATACTCAAGCCAGGACGCCAATGCTCACACTATTTAAAATTACGGTCAATTACCAACTATTAAGTAATTTCCTTAATATTTTCTAGAACTTAGTTTCCTATTCTAGTTTCTAATATTTTTTTGAAATTTCTTCTGAAAGTTGTTTCCATAAAATATAAGCAAGTAATCAGTTGGATAAGCATGCAATGTTTTTTTTTTTTGTAGTACAAAATGAATGTTTTGATAAATGTATTGTGTTTACAAGTGGACCTATTTTGCTATATAATACATACGCACCCACATAAACGATACTAGACCTCATACAACCGTGTATAATATGTTAAGGGTTAGAAGGGTCATTCATCTTTTAACTCCTAGCTATGACACTATTTATATTGTTTTGATTGAATGAATTATGTTCCACAAGTGACACAACATTTGTTTGCTTTTTTTTTTCTTGTTGTTTTTCTTGTTATTGTTGCAAGAATTAAGGATTTTTCTCTTCCTTTTTTTTTTCTTTTGCTCAATTCAATCTTTAGGTATTTTTTTGGGTTCTTTCTGTAAATAGGATTTATTCTTAGCACGCTTTTTTGTTCTCTTTTTCTTAAACGATTCTTATTGTTCTTTTTCTCTCACATTTTTTTGTATTATTACATAGGGCTCTGAAAATCCCGTTTGGCTCCCCATATATATTTATATCTAACGACTTTCTAAATTTGACAATATTTTGGCTTACACCGTTTTCAACACATACAAAGAAATTGAGAATCGGTTGGGCTTCGGGGCGCGAGATGAGGAGGTGAAGTTGTAAAGTGTTTTCAAATTTTTTTTAAAAAAAAAAAGAACTAAGAAAGAGTTGTGATAGAAAGTTGTATGAAGAAGAAAAAGGAGAAGTAAGAAGAAGAAAAAAAAAAGCGACACAGAAGTTGTACGTGAAGTAACTTAGGATTATTTTGTTTCACCTTCCTTGAGGCGGATATTCTTGATAAGCTCTTATTCATTGTGATTGGTGAGTCTTTGTTGGCAGTTGCCATTGCAATTTAAACTTTCTCTCTCTTTTTTTGCAACTGTTTGCCATCTATTTCTCATCTTAAATTTAAAAAAAAAAACATTCAAACTGGTTTAACATAGATCTATAATACACAGTATGTCCCAGAAACAACGGGCATCAGTCATATTATCAAAGTATTTGAATTTGAATTTGAATTTGAAAAATTACTCTGCAAGCAGCCATAAAGGCCTATGGCAGAGGGACAAGAGTCCAAGTGCAGCATAGAAAATGCATTGTCAAAACCAGAAAATATAAAACCCTATTGATATAAACCCAACAACAATTTCAATATTTTTTAATGCTGCAAATATATGCATTGTCAAAACCAGAAAATATAAAACCCTATTGATATAAACCCAACAACAATTTCAATATTTTTAATGCTGCAAATATATGCATTGTCAAAACAAAACAAAATTATGACTCCCATAAAATGTTTTTTCTGCACAAAATCCCCAGCAAGCGAGTTCCATTGTCGAATCGCCCTAGAGACAAATGACCAGTAATAAGAATCTGTTCGTGCAAAAATCTCTCAAACTTTGTTAGAGTGGTCACCCCTACCCAAATATAATGCCCTGCAAAGTTTACTTGAAGTAGGTTTAGGGAAAGAGCCTTCTAGCATTCGATTAAAGATATTAAGGCTAAAATCTGAACGTCTTGCAAGTAAACTATTCCAACCAAGCTCTGAAAGCATTTTAGTTACACTGTCGGCATATCCATATTTACCACAAACAAACCTAGCAGCCCTGCGTTGGATCATTTCTATGGAGTGAGCTAAGTCTTCAGTGTGGGGATTCCACACGGAGCTGCAGTATTCTAGATGGGGACGTACTAATGATTGATATGCTATACATTTTACCTCCCTGGGACACCTTCTTAGAACACGTTGACTAAACCTAAGCATCTGCATAGACTTGGAAATAATCTGTTCGACATGCAGCTTCCAGGAAAGTTTAGCTGTAATCGTTACCCCCAAATATTTATAAGAATCTACGTTATTAAGTGGAATGGCCCCTATTCTATATGGAAATATTATTGGATTCCTTTCCCTAGCTACCCTCATTACACAACATTTTCCCTTATTAAGTTGAAGTTGCCATTTAGAACACCATGCCTCTATTGCTTTCAAGTCACTATCAATAATATGGCAATCACTGTCAGAGGTAACCTCACGATAAATTATTGTATCATCTGCAAATAGCCGGCAATTGCTGCTAACTTGACTGCTGAGGTCATTGATATATAAAAGAAACAGAAGCGGACCCAACACACTACCCTGAGGAACCCCTGATGTAACCCCTATCCAGTCAGATTCAGACCCACCTGCAACAACCCTTTGTTTCCTATCACTCAAAAAAGAATGCACCCATTTATACACCTGTTCACCCAATCCATACCCACTAATTTTTGTCATTAGTTTTGAGTGAGAAACTGTGTCAAATGCCTTGCAGAGATAAAAAAAAACAAATCAATCCGACTGCCTTTGTCTAAAATTTTCTGAAGGTCATCAACTAAAAGAATAAGCTGCGTTTCACATGAATGCCCCCTAAGAAACCCATGCTGGTTATCACACAAAAGATTGTTTTCCATAAGAAAATTCATTGAGGAGGAATATATAATATATAATATATATATAAGTACTAGTGGGGTAACCCGTCATAAATGACGGGAGCAAAATTCACAGGCAATTGTGCGCATGCACGTCGTTTTTTCCTTTTTTTACTCCTTTCATTTCAATTTCAGTCACCCCTCCCACTTTTCTCTCTCTCTTCCCTTCTGCACTTTCCAAACTTTTCCCCTCACCCCTCCCACTATTCTCTCTTTCTTCCCTTCTACACTTTCCAAACTTTTCCCCTCACCCCTCCCACTATTCTCTCTCTTCCCCCTTCTACACTTTCCAAACTTTTCCCCTCACCCCTCCCACTATTTTCTCTCTCTTCCCCCTTCTTCACTTTCCAACCTTTTCCCCTCTCCAACTTAATATCATGGGGTTCTTGGTTGGGAAGAGTTCAACATATAGTTGACCTTGAGAAAAAAAAGTGGTTCATTTATTTAAATTAATATAAATTCCGACACAGCGTTAGATCGCTCACACACACACACACACACACATACTCTCACACACATACAAAGACCTGGCTTAATATATATATAATACTTGATATACTTGATTGATAGATATTTTTTATCTCTCTAACGGCCCGACTGGCCGTCCAAACTAGAACTGACGGCAACTCACCATCCCGACTCCGCTTTAGGAGCGGGAACAAAATATTTAGAGCCTTAGGTGAACCCTAGGGTAAGCGACAGGAAATTTTTACACCTTGCCCACCAAAGCGGGTATTAGGGTATCATAAGTGACAGGAATTTTTACTACGCCCTGCCCACCCTTAAGGGTATTAGGGCACATATTTCATACCATACTCTATATGCAAACCGCACCAAGGTACGGTTGAGAATCAGCCTGGACCCGCCCAGTTGCGGACCCCTAAGAAGACCCTGAGTACAGGAAAAGCCATTGGCATAAAAACCCGTACAGCCTAAACGTCTATTACAATATCTTTACAGAATTTTCTAAAAGAACCAACTAAGGGCGTCTTCACTAGATGACTCTTATCACATGGCCAACCGAACCCTAACTTTATCGCCTCAGCTGAAAGTACTTGTCGAGCATCAATCCTACTAACTAATGTTCAATCCCAAAGAACATGGTCCACTGTATCTATTCCTGTATTGTGTTTGTTTAACTTAAAATGCTTGAGGTAAGTGTTAAAAGAGCCATGGCCTGTCAGCATCTGTGTTGTACTCCCAGAGAAGATGCTCCCTTCAAGGGAGGGCTCTGGAATAAATTGGAAGGTTTCCCTTCCTTTGCTAGTCTGAGACCAGTCTTCTCTCCATCTTTCAAGAAGCTGCCTCTTGACCTCTTTTTTAAAATACGAAATGGTTTTTTTGTGCCTTAACACCGTATTATTCTTTGTGCCTTAACACCGTATTATTCTCTGTGCCTTAACACCGTATTATTCTCTGTGCCTTAACACCGTATTATTCTTTGTGGCCTCTTTTGCCTGTTTGTCTGCCATTTCGTTCCCCTGATAACCTTCATGTGCTTTAACCCAAACGACGGAGAATAGGATGGCTACCATCTGTGCCGGAAGCACAGATTTCACCCCCATGCTGGAGGATGATAGCAATCCATCGCCATCCAACTTTTTTTGTAGCTAGAATCTTCTTCGTGCGGGCACCGTGCGATGCAGAGAAGCAACGAGTTACAGGAAACAACATCTACAAGTTGGTCAGAAAAATAGAGTCGATGTCAAAAGCTCACAACTGTATTAAGGCCATAGCCTTAAATCCAGTTTTCCTAACAATGGTGGCAGATTTAGGCTTATCGCCGTATAAATCTACACTACCACCAGCAAAACTATGCCGTTTTAACAACCCCGGGCTAGGCTCCTGGACACATATTATATTAATATGCTCACATGACTCGCATACTTTTTCCAGACATGCCTCAGCTTCTCTCCCTTTCCCTAGGTTAACCTGCAGCATGTTAATTACATTGCTGTCACCCATCATAATTAATTTGGGAATTATTTCTGTCTCTCATGGCTAAGTAGACTGAGCACTTGTTATCCATCGCATTATGGCATCGAAGCTGTAGGCCTCTCTTCTCGCAATTGCTACACTCCTACTTTCTGCTGTGCAGTTAGTCACCAAATGGTCCCCTCCACAATTAATACACCTCTTGAACTTTCTGGTGCATTCTCCCGCCCTATGTCCATACTCATTGCACTTATGGCATTGTAGGATATCGATGTACTCCTCCAATTTATGCTGTACCCATCCTAATATCTTGTATATATTGGGAGTTACTTCCACTATAATATTTTTCCTCTCAGGGTTTCGACAGGGCCTTTCACTTCTACTACACATCCCTCCTTAAATAACTTTTCACTTCCTATTTCTTTAATGACACCCTCGTTTGAGACTATGAGATCGTTAACTAACTCTTCCTTGGGTATACCGGAGTCAACTCCAGTAATAACCACCTTTGGCCTTCTCATCTTTGCCTTAGTACAGGAGTATTCTCTGATGTCCTTAAGTTTCTCGACAAGTCTTTTTCTCTGGACCTCGTCTTTAGCAACGATGACTAATGCACCACTCTTTGTCTCCCTAACTCTTATGGGGTTACCCCCAATATCAGAGGTACATATTTTGCATTGTAAGTCTTCCCGTATGGACTTTGACGTAGCTCCTTTCTTATCTGATCGCAATAAAATTGTGTTATTGATATCACTGGAATTAATTCCTGGGGCCTTGTCCTTTACTTTCCCATACGTCTTTTGAATTGTGGGTACCACCTTCCCCACCACATTGAACTTCTGTATGTGTTCTGTGTAAGTCGGCCTATGCCCATTTTGGGAGAGTCCTTCATAATCCATATGAGCATGTTCCGCTATAACAGCTTCACTCTGGGGAAAATTTCTAACCTGCATTTGGGTTTGGTTTATCCACATGCCCTCTAACTTGGTTAGTTTTATCTCTCGTACATGGTTTAATTCCCCCATAATACCAAAAATTTTAATAGCTCTGGCTAATCCTAGCATTGCCTGCATTTGCTCAGCCCGATTGAAATAAATTTTATTATTTTGTCTAGTTATAGCTCCTCTTATGGAGTCAATTTGTTTATAAAATTCCCATAATAGACACTTAGGTGACATTAAAAAAGGGTCTTCTTCAACGTCATCGTCCACAATTATCTCAGAGTGGCTTTTATTGGCCTCATTATCATCGTGTTCAAAATGGCTTCTTTTCCCGGCATTGTCTCTCCCTTCCTTTGGGTCAGTAGAATTTTGCAAGTTGTTATCGGATCCACCCATCCCTGCATAATTCCCCAGACTAGCAGTTCATGGTCTTACAGAGTTTGGGATGGTCTGCAATTCCCCTTTTAGTCTATTGATTAAGTCAGTTTTTGCTTGTCTTTCCACAGTTTTATAAAAGGTAGATTTAAGCCTTAGTTTTGCCCTTATCGCAGTAATCTTTCAGTAAGCGTTCGGTATCTGCCGTTATTTTAGGGCAGAGCGCAGGCCACAGTTCTTGGAATTTCTCATCCAATAATGACCCCTCCACAAAAAAAGGGCTCTTCTCCACACCATCAAGAGTCGATGTGGAGGAAAAGAGGTACAGTGTTTCCATCTTCCATCATAAGTTGCAACAAATATTGAAATTCAGGTTTCTTCATCGGCTTACAGGTTGGCTTATTCACGCCCCTCCAACAGGGCGCTTGCCAAGGTAGCAGACAGTATCATGGTGGCTGTGGGTTTAAGCCTTGCCAGTGGTTATTAGATCCGATTTCCGCCAGGGCCGAATTTGCTCTGAGGTGGCGTGATTTGTTGAATAGGTTCAGTTTCCACCAGTAGTTCCTAATTTTGACAGTAATGTTAGCATGAGCCATGTCGCATAGGATGGCAGCATTGCTAAGTAGTACGGGATCTATGGAAAATGGCCCAGATAAGGGTGGTACTGAGGGTGGTGCCCACATGGCACTGGAGTGAGGATTATGGCGCAAAGGCCCCATTACTTGCCAGTGTATGGTAGTTTTGCCATGGGTCTGTGTGGAGTCATTCCACACTACACAGCTAGTGGTGTTTGTCATAGGAACAGGATTAGGATATTTACCACTCACCATAATGGGCAAATGGGGAGGGAAACAGGCTACCAGCAATGGTCTCGAGCCAAATGAAGTGGGTTTGTCAATGCTTGTTGGATGAACCCAGGCCAAGAGACTTCGAGCCACATATACAGTAGATACCCTGCAAATGTTGGGACTGATACTGCCAGCTCGTATCCCTCAGCCATCACGCATGCAACAGGGTGCAGCATGGGCAGAGGTGTTGCCAGCCCAAGCCTCTAGACAGGGAAAACAAGAGGCCATCCCTAGGGTTGGAAGGCAATACAGATGGTACTGAGCCAGTAATTGAGGTAGAGTCCAGGGCAAGGTAGCCACAACATGTAAGCATTTGACCATGGCAGCCAGCCCCCTTCTACCCAGGAGACTTTCAGGCAGTAGGGTACTATAAACCATTACCATACATTTCTGGTCACCATTGTAGTTCATCTTCCAGATTAAAGACTTGCTACTCCGTAAGAGATCCGTATGCTTTCTTGCCCTATGGTGTCTCCGGCTTGTCTAGAGAAGGGTTAGTTTCCGAATGATAAGACATGCAGTTTCATATTATAAACACTCTTTATTCATTTTCGCATAGAAACATCAATGTTACATGAATGAATAGTTATTAATCAAAGGTGCATCCACATGCCCAAGATGATTATACAAAATTCATCGACGTAGTATAAAAGTTGAGCAAAAGAGTGGACCAAGAACAAAGAAGAGCATGGTCCTTTTATACCTTGGACCTGTGTACACCTACAAGGTATAACCAGGTCCACGTGACCATGGTTCTAAAGGTATCAATCTGCTAATTGTGTTCTAAATACAGATGGAGGGAGGGACAGGGATGAGTCAGTCGCCCCAGGCTAGCCACTGGGTGTTACAACAAAATAACACGAAAGTTCGTTAAAGTAACAAAAATGTCATTTAGAAAAACCTATTTAAATAAAAAAAAATCAATTTAAAATAAATAAATAAAAATTAATGACTAATGAGCCACTTTGTGTAAATTAAACACTACTGTCTATTGCCTATTGATATTCCTAATTTGGGCAGTAGGACATGGACACAGACATAGCCCTGACTGTGTGACACATAAAAGTTTCGTTTCTTGTCGAAGAAAATTGATCGATTTTTGGTTAGTTTTTCTTAAGAAACGTACATGTCTATGTGTGATGCATTATTCAGTGTGGTCACTTGGAAGTCCGTTTCAAATGAAAATAAAAGTCTTTAGAGATTGTATACATATTACATACAGATGAAAACACACCTCCTACCCCAAATATATATTGAGGTTTTCACTTCTAATAGTACTGGTTTGATGTTTTAAGACTTTAATAATCGACAGCCATCTTTTTATTATTGTTGCTGCAACTACTGTTAACAACTCATAATCAAGAGTGATGAGGGAAGCTGTGTCTTATTGCTTTGCTTGCACCCTGTTGTAACAAGGTAGAGCTCTTGTTACGGGGCTCACGTGTAAACTGTCTTAGTTAGAGCGGACACCGTTTTTTACTGAGAGAGTTAGTGTTTTAGAACCCGAGTCCAACTGGTGCCGGGGTCGTTCTCTATGGTATTCCGTTGTTGCGACAATGCTGGAAAGGATTAAGGTAGACAGGCGAGACGAATGCAGATTGTCGAGTTTACTTGTTTATTGCACACAATCATAATAAGCACAATAAATAGAGAAGAGTTTGAGACTGTGGCGTAGCTTAGCCACCCGATCATTAAATGTTATTTCATAGTTTCGATATCAGAGAATGGACCCAGAATTGACCGAGACATGGTCTTTTATACCTAGGGCCTGTGTACACCCTTCACAGATGCACCCATGCCCCAGGGACCGTGCATCAGCTGGTATCTGGTATCCTTTGGGGTTTCAGAGAGTGAGGGAAGAGAGGGAAGTGCATCACTTGGGCCCCAAGGAACCCCAAAGCTATGGTAGCACCAAAAGGATAAAATACAGGGTGTCACACTGTACTAACCATAAGGTACTTAGAATGTCTTTTAAAAGCTAGGTCAAAATTCAAGAATGACACTTTGCACTTGAACTTCAACTTGAAATTTCAAAACAATTTTCAAACATAGAAAGAAAAAAAAACCTTTTTTATTGTATACCTTTATAAAGGTTTTTCTATATTCATGCCAAAAGAAGCTTCAAGTTGAAGCTCAAATGTCGTTTTTCTTCTTGTATTTGGACCAGAATATGTTCAGGCTTCACTTTTGATAAGACGTCTTATTTGGTATGATTGGCTTATATTATTTTTCTTATCAAGTGAAACAAACTTTTTTTTTTCTATCTGAAGGTGGGAGGGGGAGGGGAAGGGTGTAAAAGAAAATTCGATGTTTTTGTTGTGGTTCCTCTTTCTGCATAATAATTTATCGACCATATTTGAGGTCTTATTTTCTAACATGAGAAAGTAAGAAGAAGAAAAAGAAAAAATACTCTTGCTGTATTTCAGGGGAAAAAATAGGTTAAAAACTGTTAGGAGTTTGGGGCCACAAAGCTATTACTGAGCTTATAACTATGTATAGAGATATTCCTCCCCCGCCCCCTCCCCTCCTTCTTTCTAAAAAAAATTGTCTCCAAATAAAACTATTTTCTAGTTTAGTCTCTAGAGACAACCAATAACTGTCCGCGGATAGAAAAAAATTCTGCCATCTCCGTCAAAATGTTGTTTCTTCTAAGTTGTATTTCTCTAGTATTATTGCATGGCCCTTTTTCTACACCCTCCATTCTCATAGTACTGTATATATAATATACACTATATATATATAAAGAGAGAGAGAGAGAGAGATCAAATGTGGAATTGTCTTTTCACAAATTGCTTTAAAGGTCCCTTATTTTTTTTTTTCTTTCCTTTCGTCTTCCTCCCTTACCATATTTTTTTTCTCTCTTTCTCTACTTTCTTCGTAAATTCGTATCATTTTCGTTTATCAGCTTATATTTACACAGGAGTAAACATAGTTTTTTTTGGGGGGGGGGTTCTTTTTCTTTCTTATTTTGTTTTCATCTTGGGGTTGAAATTTCTTTTCGAAAATGGAGAGTGAAAGAAAGAAAGATAAAGTTGGAGAGATAAAAGGAGAGAGAGAGAGAGAGAGAGACAGACAGAGACAGAGAAAGAGTGAGAGAGCCTCATATCTAAAAAACATTCTCTTGATTTTTGTCATAATGGGTGGGTGGGGGGTCATGATAGAAAAAAAACTAGAAGGGTCATTTTTTTGAAATATGAAATCCATAATTTTTTTAAGATTTGACGCATCTTTATTAATAGAGTGAAAATTTAATTATTTAGACGTGAAATGGACTTTTCTTATTAAGTAGAACAACAAAAAAGACTCAAGCTTAATTTTATAAAGCTAAAATTAGCTCTTGAATATTTACTTGAATTTTAAGAAGAAAGGTTTAACATAGAAAAACTCTTTGTTTTATTGGGTGCTCTTTTGAAGATGATTTTTTGTTATGTTTGAACCCGACAGAAAGTTGAAGTTGAAGTTCAAGTGCCAAGTTTCTTTCTTGAGTTTCTTTCTAGATACACGTCCGTCTTGTTCTTTTGAGCAGACGACAACGAGACGAGACGAGCAACATAATGTTGACCTTGAGGAAAAAAGTGGTCCATTTAAATTTATATAAATTCCGATGTGTTTACACGTTTTTGTCCTTGTTTGTACGGCGTTACACATACAGTGACGGACAGACTTTACTTAATATAAAGATAGATAGATAGATGTAGATATCTACATACATATATATATATATATATATATATATATATATCTATCTATATATATATATATATATCCATATCTATACATATACATATACTATGTATATGTAAAAATGAACTTTTTTCTCAAGGTCAACTATATGTTGCACACTCCCCATCCAAGAACCCCATGATATTAAATTGGAGAGGAGAAAAGGTTGAAAAGTGTAGAGGGGGTGAGAGAGAGAGAGAGAAACGTGGAGGAGGAAAAAGTGGGAGGGGTTGACTGAAATTGAAATGAAAGGAGTAAAAAAAGGAAAAAACGACGCGCATGCGCACACCAGAGAGAACGCTCTCTTTCAAATATAAAAAAGGGGAGGGGATAATAGTAGCAAAATTAAACTAGAATTTATCACAGGCAATTGTGCCCAGCATTAGAATTTCTTTTGCTCAGCTGTTTTATGAACGTCGTCAATTTCTAATTGGTTTGTTACTTGGTCTGGCGTCATAAAAGGGCGGAGGAAAAGAAATTCTAAGGCAGGACACAATTGCCTGTGAATTTGGCTCCAGTCATTTATGACGGGTTACCCCACTAGTATATTATATTGATTGCCCTCTTAGAAAAGCATTGTTAGTTGCAATGCTATCAGTGATTGCCTACTTTCAGTAGTAGTAATCTATCTGTTTGAGTTTCAATTGCGTTAAAAAAGTTCTGGCACCATTTTATCAGTTGGTAAAATAAAACTTCTTTATGTAGTTTATGAGATTAAAACTTGTTTTTATTGATTATGTAAATGTATATATTCCAATAGCAATACAAATAAAGCAAAACTGTTATTTCTTAAAATATATAATGGTTATGGACACTGGTTTTTCCTATTTGATTTTTATTTCCGATCTCTCTCTCTCTCTCTTTATATATATATATATAATGATTAATATCTTGCCATAAATATTTATAACAATTTGCTTCCTCCCTTTTTTCCTCCTCCCCATCTCTTGATACATTTCAATTTTTACGACATTTTTATGGGGAGACTTTCTAAAAAAATGAAAGTCAAGATTTGTGTGTTGGTGTTTGAGATGGGGGTAAAAATAACATTTCTAAAAATGAAATTTCAAGAAGATGAATATCTACAGCTTTTTATTCTCTTCTTCTTATTATTGTATGTATATGTATATGTGATGGTTATTTATACTTAAGAATGTGATAATAGAAGTACAAAACAGACAAGACCCTTCTACATTTTAGTTTGTAAATGATCAACATGGGGAATGGAATCTGTTAGTAGTAGAGGTCTTTAGAGAGTTTTGTGGCCAAATTATACATTATAAGGTTCCATAGGCTGTTTATGGAAGGGGAGAGAGAAAGAGAAAGAAAAGAAAACGGAAAATTGTTTGGTTTTAAAGCCAAAACTGTGATGTGGTGGTCTGGGGTCGTATCATGTTTTATTATGAAATATCCTGGAAAACCTTTGAAAATTACATTAACTCAAGAGTTCATTTTAATAGATAATATATTCATAGCCATGCCTTAGAATATTTCCTCTTTTAGAGGTTTTAAGTGTTTATAAAAGCTTAAATAATTATATTTTGCTTTCCGTTTTTGCCAGTACATAAAAATGCTACTAGAAATTATATTATAAAATATTTTTCTCATTTAGTCTGTTGAGTATTGAAGCAATAAATCACGAATTTGTCCGGATTTTTTTTGCATATTTCTGATATTTATTCGCACTTATAATGTTCAGCAAAAAACGTGGATTAGTGATATATACCCGGTATTATATTCAAGGATTATGTATTCTATATATGTTTGGTTATTGTATCAAGATATAAATATCTATGTATTTAGACCTAAGTGGCCAAGTGATACTTTTAGGACCATGGTCACTTGGACCTGGTTACACCTCATAGATGTACACATGTTTAAGATATAAAAAGACCATGTTCCTCTTTGTTCCTCGTCTATTTTTTTCGCTCAACGTTTTGTACTACGTCAATTCTATCTGTATCATAACATGGTATAACATCTCAATATATTGACTTTAGGTTAGGTTGAGGTTATATTAGGTTTGGTTTGGTTAGGTAACTATACCTAACCTCACCTAAGCTAACCAAACCAAAGCCAATATTATATATATAATATCCCAGGTCTGTGTGTGTGTGTATGTGTGGAGTAACAAAAACCATTGAAGCATGTCGGAATTTATATAAATTTAAATAAATGAACCATTTTTTTTTCTCAAGGTCAACTATATGTTGAACTCTTCCTTTGGAAAGTGTAGAAGGGAGAGAGAGAGAAAAGTAGGAGGGGTGAGGGGAAAAGGTTGGAAAGTGTAGAAGGGGAGAGAGAGAAAAGTGGGAGGGGGTGACTGAAATTGAAATGAAAAGAGTAAAAAAAGGAAAAAACGACGCGCATGCGCACAATTGCCTGTGAATTTTGCTCCCGTCATTTATGACGGGTTACCCCACTAGTATTGAAATAGTATCTGTATATATTAGCTTAGTATCTCAATATATTAGCTTAGTATCTCAATATATTAGCTTAGTATCTCAATATATTAGCTTAGTATCTCAATATATTAGCTTAGTATCTCAATATATTAACTCAGTATATCAACATATTGACTTAATATCTCAATATATTGAGATTGTTAGGTTAGGTATACCTAACCAAACCAAACCTAAAATAAGTCAATATATTGAGATACTTAGTCAATATATTGAGATACTAATCAATATATTGAGATACTGAGTCAGTATATTGAGATACTGAGTCAGTATATTGAGATACTGAGTCAGTATATTGAGATACTGAGTCAGTATATTGAGATACTGAGTCAGTATATTGAGATACTGAGTCAGTATATTGAGATACTGAGTCAGTATATTGAGATACTGAGTCAGTATATTGAGATACTGAGTCAGTATATTGAGATACTGAGTCAGTATATTGAGATATTGAGTCAGTATATTGAGATACTGAGTCAGTATATTGAGATACTGAGTCAGTATATTGAGATACTGAGTCAGTATATTGAGATACTGAGTCAGTATATTGAGATACTGAGTCAGTATATTGAGATACTGAGTCAGTATATTGAGATACTGAGTCAGTATATTGAGATACTGAGTCAGTATATTGAGATACTGAGTCAGTATATTGAGATACTGAGTCAGTATATTGAGATACTGAGTCAGTATATTGAGATACTGAGTCAGTATATTGAGATACTGAGTCAGTATATTGAGATACTGAGTCAGTAAATTGAGATACTGAGTCAGTAAATTGAGATTCTAAGTCCATATATTGAGATACTAAGTCCATATATTGAGTTAGTAATTCAAATGTCCTATAAGGGGCACCGTAGTTTTCACTTGCCACACTTTCCTATATAAAACGATAAGATGGCAATAAGCATGCGCTCTGCTAATACTAATGGGCTAACGCTAGTAATAATATATAGTAGCAAAATTAAACTAGAATTTATCACAGGCTATTGTGGTTAGCATTAGAATTTCTTTTGCTCCGCCCTTTTATGAACGTCATCAATTTCTAATTGGGTTTGTTACTTGGTCTGATGGCATAAAAGGGCGGAGGAAAAGAAATTCTAATGCTGGGCACAATTGCCTGTGAATTTTGCTCCCGTCATTTATTACGGGTTACCCCACTACTTTATATATATATGGCCATTTGCCCTAAAACCACTTGCCCTACAAACTGTTTGCTCTAAAACCATTTGCCCTAAAGGGACAGTCATCCTAAAACCATTTGACCTAAAAGGACATTTGCCATAAAGCCATTTGCCCTAAGGAGACATTTGACCTAAAACCATTTGACCTAACATTAACACCAGGATATAGACATTTGCCTTAAAAGAATTTGCCCAAAATCCACTTTCCCTAAAACCATTTGCCCTAAATCCACTTTCCCTAAAACCATTTGCCCTAAATCCACTTTTCCTAAAACTATTTGCCCTAAAGGGTTATTACCCTAAATACACTTGCCCTATATAGGCATTTGCCCTAAAATCATTTGCAGTAAAAGGATGTTTGAAACTAAAACTATTTGCCCTAAATGGACATTTGCAATAAAACCATTTGCCCTAAAACCATTTTTTTGTTTTCTCTTTTCATACTGTTTAGTGTCTTATGGTAGAGTATGAGTGCAAAGGCAAACTGTTAAGGAAACTGCCACCACTTAAACTTAAAATTTTAAAAGGCATGTCACAATCTATCAGAGGGATACATGGAATGAATTAATGTACATTTTTTTCTACTGCTTCTTTATGTCAAATGCCATTTAGGTCAATTGTTCTTTGTAGGTTAAATACATATTCAGGTCAAATGTCTTTTTAGATAAATTCCCCTTCAGGTCAAATGTATTTTTATGTCAATTGCCTCTTTAGCTGAAATATACTTGTAGGTCAAATGGCTATTTCGGCCAAATGACCCATTAGGTCAAATGCCTTATCAGTTCAAATGTCCTGTCAGGTAAACTTGGTTTTAGGTGAACCATTTTTCTAGGTCAAATGCCTCTTTAGGTGTAATGCCTATTAGGTCAAACATTGTTTTATGTCAAATGCGACTTTATTTTAAACAACTCTAGGTCAAAGGTTTGCATCAGGCCAATTTATGTTCATTTAGCGAAATTTACATACATTTCGTATAGATGACTTATTTACGCCAAATGGATGCGACATATACATTACATTGTAAGTGATAAAGGTTTGAATGGTATAATACAGTATATACCACTGTATTTCATTATAGAGATTATAACATTGGCATCATGCTGACTTCACTTGTAGTCCATTTTGTGTTGTCCATATTCTATACAATGTGTATTCACAATTGAACATCAGTAAGAAGCTTTGACAGTGACGCAAACAAGCAGAAAACATCACAGGCAATTTTCAGTTTCAGTTTCGGAATTCTTTAAATACTAGAAGAGTAAAAGAATAATTTAATAAAATTTTTCAAAATATTTTCTGGTAGTTCTTTAAATACTAGATGAGTAAAAGAATAATTTAATAAAACTTTGAAAGGTGAAATGTAATTTTTTTTTACCTTAAAGCAATATTCAAACTGCCATAAAACATTTGTTTGGAAAGATTTTTAGATAGGCTAGTTTTTTTAATTAATAAATAAACTTGTTTGATAAAGTTTTCAAGCGAATTCAACATGGCGCCACACTAATCATTACGCCAGTAAACTTACACCTGTGGTGTACTTTTTGGCTTCATTACACTAGTCTGATACTGTAGCCAATAATCATTGCAAGTGGAAACCCTGCTTAATTGACACTTTCAAGTTTGATTAGTGAGTAGAACACTCTAGCCTGTACTCAGTTTTTTTTTTGTTTAAAAAAAACAATTGTGGCTGTTTACCATATCTAAATATTGCTTTTAAATTACTGTTTTACTTTTAATGTTTAAAAAAATATGAGTTCCTTTTAAAATTACTGAAACGGATGAACGTGTTTAATCTGTTCCTAAATTTGAAGAACGGTTTGGTTCAGCACGACTACCGTACTACGTATGCATGTCAATTGTATTCTAAAACTAAATACTGATGAACAACTGTTGCTTTATTTCTCAAAGGAACTTGTATTTGGAGAGCCCTCCAACTCATAATTTATTATTAAAACAGGGTTGGCAAAGTTTTTCCCAAGGGTGGTGGTATTTACCGGATATTACCAGGGCTTTTTCCCAGTTTTAGACAATTTCAATTTCTTAAGCCAATTTTTTTCTCATACAGTCTGCTTTTGCACTTAACACTTTCTTCTGGTACAAGTTAATTTTCCACGTCTATCGCGATGTTTTTCAAAGTATGTGATCATGAATAGAATCTATTGGTCTTCCACCCTTGATCATTTTTTGCGATTTAAATAAATATAGCTGTACATAAAATACACAAACTTAAAAAAATTAAAAACTGAAGTTGTCACACTCCAGAAGGGGTTATTCCCTAGCAACCCTGCTAGGGAATATAAAAAGTGTGAAGGGCTTTCTAGATTCTATTGCATTCAATTCTATATTTTCAATACTTCTGGTTTTCTTCACATTACATTATGTAACGAATCGCATATTCGAAATTCCTTCCCACTCCATATAATAGAAGAGATTTAAGATGCAGGTTCTCACCTCATGCTTGGGGCTGGCCCGGAGGTCATCAAGACGATACCTCCCTGCCCACCAGGATGAGAATAGAATGGCAAGAGGCCTGCATTGTCGATTTTAATAGGATAAATTCTAGAGAAATCAATGATGCAGAACTCTTGGCCAGTGAGAACTCTGCCAAGTGAAACAAGAAGGATAGAAGCATATTCTTCCTAATAGAATTAATTTATTTGAATCTTATAGATTTTATTGTTATACATTTCTGTATTTTTATTAGGTCCTGGTTATGTCCAAGGGACTTGGACACACCTGGTGCCTTTGTTTATGTATCACATATTCCATTGTTATTTCATGTTTAAAAGCAAAACTTCACTTCTCAATCCACAGCGAGTCGCTGTCTTTGTAATAAAGAGAACATTTTCATATATATCAATCACTGTGTGGACTCCGTTTATTTTTGGGACGTGGGACTCTGAATTTCAGCCACCACTTGACCGAATGATCCAACCGACGAAAAGAGTCGCCAGCAGCCACTTGTAAGCCATATTCAACAGTACTATTTTCTACCTCTGAACTCCTGAGGTACCGACCCTTGTGGGTCAGGAAACGGGAAACGGGAACGTTACAATTATATGGTTGCCAGCTCAAATTAAAATTGGCATTGACATGGATGTCACTTTTTTAATAATAATAATATTAACAATAGCTTATAATTACAATTAATACTCTGCTAGCAGCCAAATAGGCCAATGACAGAGAAACATAAAAGTCCACATGCAGCATTAAGCATTGTCAAGCACATATACATGCACATATAGGAAAAACAAATGAATATACTACAATTGTCAATCCCACAAAACAAAATTATCCCCATTCACCACTGCCTCAGGAACTTATAACTCAGCCCTGCGATGTGCCAAACTATGCCAGTGTAGCACTGACAGCATCTCAGTGACACAGACTATTACTTTACTGGACTGGCAACTCTCGAAATTTTGTGTTGGACAGTTTTGCATCATCGTAACGTCGTTTTCGAAGTGGCGCCTCTAGCGGGACTATGGTATATGAACATGAATAGTAAAAGTGAAGTTTTGGACGAGTTCATTTTGTACTTATGTAGGGTGTATTTTTATATATTAGTATAAAAAGTATGGCAGATGAAGAACTACACAGGCATATGATGAACGCAACTTCTAATTGGTTGGTCATGTACCTGACGTCACATCAATCAACGTCGAACCACACAAAAAAAAACAGACTATTTCACTTGCGATTTTCTTTGAAAATAATGCCACTAGACGGAGCTGCGTCACTTTTGCCTACGAACAAGCATTTAACGCTTTAACATTTAGAAGATAGGGAGTTGCCAGTCCAGTAAAGTAATAGTCTAAGGTGACACTATCTGTAAATTTGTGCTTGCCACAAACAAACCTAGCTGCCTTATGCTGAACCCCATTTCAACTGAGTGAGTGAGTTTGTCAGAGTGAGGATTCCATACAATGCAGCAATACTAAAGATGAGTCTGAACAATGCTTGATGAGGAATATAATAGATGAAAAGAGCATAATACTAGTTTTTCCCGGTTTTACGGGTAAAAAACCGGTTGTAACCGGTATTTACCAGGGCCCCGTACTTTACCGGTTTTACCCGAGATTTTGTCAACCCTTTTTACGAGTACAATCGTTTGCAAGTTGCAAGTTCATATAATTGGTGCCAACTTATATATTGGACAAGTTGTTGCATAATAAACCTAATAATTGCAATGTATGTTCGCATCATTTCAAGAGATGAGAAAGAATATTTAGGCCTAGTTTGTAGGATGATTTAATGGAGAAAAATGTAAGGTTCATTTATTTAGACTATCACTCAAAAGTTTTCATGTGTTTTGGGTACCCTGTTTGTGTTTGTGTGAAAGTATTAGCTTCTAATATTATACTTAAGATTGTTTATGAGAGTGTGTATGACTCCTTGAGGTTGCAATACCTCTTGTTTCCCCCCCCAATGATGGGATATATTTAGAAGTCTCATAAGATTTAGAATAGGTTGTTGTGTGGGTTTGTACCAGAAATAGGGTCCTAATAATATCCAACATTGTACATTGCCAATTCTAATATGTATATAGTGTGTATGTGTATTAAGATGAAAAGTGAACATTTTTCCATTCTCATCATAATGGAGCTTCTTTGCCTTCATTTTGATTCAATTTGCCACCCAATTCTTAATGTCTTTTCTTTTCAAGTCAATAACACTGTAACTTGTAATCCAATTGAAAAGAAAAAGGAGATAAAGGAAAGAGAGAGAGAGAGAGAGAGAGAGAGAGAGAGAGGGTACTGTGAGGGTTGGAGGTGTGGGGTGAAGATATCTCATCTCCACCCTCACCTTCTTAGTTTGCTCTTTTGGTGTTATGTATTTCGACGGTATGACCTCTCCATAACCTTTTGAGCCTGTTTGCCATTCTCAATGGAAATCTATAAATGTCTTAGTCCTTCTTTCGTTTTTTTTGTGGGAGGATGTGAATGTAATGAAATCCGTTTTTGCCAATGCCAGAAACATAAAACTCTTTGGACCCATGCTGAGTGCAGCCTCCGAAAAAAAGAAAGAATTTTTTGATCTCAACTCCCATTGGCTTTTTTTTCTCTTTCGTTTTTTTCATGTTGAATATGTGTCTCTTTTTTCACAGTATATAGTTCTTTATTACATGTTTATTACATGTACATTAGATTTAGAATTTGTGTGTCTTGTGTGATGCATCATAAAAAGGGGGGGGGGTCAAGATTTACATGTATATAGAAGCCAAAGAAGAAGAAAAAAAATTACATGCAATGGATGTCATGCAGTAAATAACATGTCTTCTCAATAATTGCTTTTCTATGATTTAGTGCTAAAGTTTGTATCTAAAAAAAAAGTATTCTTGACAATTCACGCGTATAACCTGTGTTTGCGTATATGATTAATTTTATTCACCATGGAGATTTGTATGAAAACCTTAGTTACTTAAAGATAGAAAGAGGGACCTGGTAACTGAAAAGCTGATTGCTTTAAAAGTGATGCCTACTAGGTTATTAAGGGTATTAAGTTTGTTAGAAACTAGAAGTGTGAAACAAACAACTAATTGTAATTTAAATTTAAATCAAAATGAACGTTTTTAGCAATTGAAAAAAAAAATTGAATATTGCATTCTATTTTTTTTAAAATTCTTTGTTTTAAATTTTAATTACAAGGTAAAATTTTTTGAACTGCTCTGCATTAGACGTACAAAATGGAAACCATTTAACACGAAATTCAATTCAATTTCAACTCAGTACACCTGCAATCAGCTTAAATGCCATGTGGCAGAGGGGACTGTTCCCAATCACAAATAATTGTCATTCAGGTAAAACAAGACATCATTGTTAAATTGAAATCGTCCTAACAAAAGATTATCAACTGGAAGAGATTCATCCCCATATTTTTGGGAAAAAAAAAACCAAAAATATGCATCAGTTCCAGCCATTAATTCTTTTAAAGTCTTTGAATGCCCGTGTCTTTTCTTACGAGGATGTGTATTCAGTAAGTCGTTAAGTATTGCAGTAATATCATCAGTCAGTAAACGTCTGAAAGGGCAAGGCTTTGGTCATTTTTTCGGCCTGCTAATGATTCCCATTTTAATTCTTGAAGCATAAAAGATACACTGTTGGTTTACACGTATCTTCCTTTCACAAATCTTGCAGCCCTATGCTGTACAATTTCTATTTCGTGCTTTAAGTTACTTCTAAATGGGCTCCAAACCGAGGTACAATATTCTAATATAGGTCTGACTAAGGTAAAATAACAGACCTCTTTTACATTTTCTTTACAATGCTTAAGGGTACGTTGGAGAAAACACAACTTGTGGTTAGCTTCACTGACTGCATTGTTTATGTGTTCTTTCCAAAGCATGTCGTTTGATCTTAGACTATTACCTTACTGGACTGGCAACTCCCAAATTTTTGTGTTCGACTGAAATGCGGCATCGCTTTAGAAACGGCACCTAGTTTAGCGGGACTATGGTATATGAAATTTAAAAAAGATTTCAAGTTTAGGACGAGTTCATTTTGTAGTTATAGAAGCTGTATTTCAAGGGGGCAGACATTGAAGAAAAAAAATCATGTTCGAGATTCATTTAAGATTTGCAAAGATTAATCCAGATTCACAGCAGATTGTGCATATGGAAAGCCATTTTACATTTTTATCGGGGTTTTACTAAATTCCCAGAATAGAATTAAAATCTAAAATTCCTGTAAAACATGGAAAAACTAAAATGGCTTGCCATAGAGTACATGATTCACCCCCAGTGTCTTCCCCTTTGTAAAAACGAAACTTTCACTCCGATTTTACGTACAAATAATGCCACTATACAAAGCTGGCTTCACTTTTGCCTTAGACCAGGCATTTAACGCTTTACATTTGAGAAGATAGGATGTTATGCCAGTCCAGAAAGGTAATAGTCAAAGGTTTGATAAGGTTAAGCCAAGATATTTGAATTTATCAACATGGGTTAGCTGAACATCCCACATTGAAAAGGACCAGAATATTTTTTCGTGTTAAAAAAAATTCTATATGTGTATTTTGTGTTGAATAATTCCTATTGTATTTTGAAGAATATCGTCTTACATTTTTTTTGAAACGCCTTTACTCTTCTAGTTTCTATCTATGAATTTCATTTAAAATCACTTCGTTTTATTTTATTGCTTGTAGCTCAAGAAGAAAAAAAAACTTTTAGATTCTGATAAGATTTATTATTAGATTTTTGTGTGGAGGCTTTTACTATGCAATTTGCAGATGATTGACTTTTTGTGATTTTTTCTTCTCTGTATTTTCGAGAAATGAAAAAAAAAATAAAATAAAAAAATGTCAAAAAAGGCAATGTTTAAAATAGGTTCCTCTTATATCTTATATTAAAGTATATATGTGAAATTTAGATGTTGTAAATAAATGTGTTGTGTGATATAAATAGCTGTTTATATTGGTTCTACATTTCCCCCCTTAAAGTAGGCAATCACTGATAGCATGGCAGAAAAAAAAAAACTTAATGGAGTCTTTTGGTACCATTTGTTAGAGATGAGAATTGGGGGTAAAAAAGAAAGGATGAATCACTACCCTAACAATTCGATTGTGTCTATGGCAATAGTTAGTTCTTCCACTCCACCTCCTTCGATTTTTTTTTCTCTCTCTCTCTCTCTCCTGCTCTCTCTCGCTCTCTCTCTCTCCTGCTCTATCGCTCTCTCTCTCTCCTGCTCTCTATCGCTCTCTCTCTCTCTCTCCTGCTCTCTATCGCTCTCTCTCTCTCTCCTGCTCTCTCTCGCTCTCTCTCTCTCCTGCTCTATCGCTCTCTCTCTCTCCTGCTCTCTATCGCTCTCTCTCTCTCTCCCCTGCTCTCTATCGCTCTCTCTCTCTCTCTCCCCTGCTCTCTCTCGCTCTCTCTCTCTCTCCTGCTCTATCGCTCTCTCTCTCTCCTGCTCTCTATCGCTCTCTCTCTCTCTCCCCTGCTCTCTATCGCTCTCTCTCTCTCTCTCCCCTGCTCTCTATCGCTCTCTCTCTCTCCTGCTCTCTCTCGTTCTCTCTCTCTCCTGCTCTCTCTCTCTCTCCTGCTCTCTCTCTCTCTCCTGCTCTCTCTCTCTCTCTCCTGCTCTCTCTCTCTCTCCTGCTCTCTCTCTCTCTCTCCTGCTCTCTCTCTCTCGCTCTCTCTCTCTCTCTCTCGCTCGCTCTCTATCTATCTCTCTCGCTCTCTATCTCTCTCGCTCTCTATCTATCTCTCTCGCTCTCTATCTCTCTCGCTCTCTATCTATCTCTCTCTCTCTCTCACTATCTTTCTCTCTCACACTCTCTTTCTTTCTCTCTCTCTCGCTCTCTCTCACTCTATTTTTATCTCTCTCTCCCTCTCGTTTTCTTCCACCCCCCCCCCCTTACTTTTCATGTACTATTCTTTCTATACATGTGATATATGACATGTGACGGAGAAACGCTTTTTCCCATTCTTTTTTTTTTTTTTTTTTTTGCTTTGGAAACTCTTGACAACGTTAATCGGACTGATTAAAAGTTCATAGATCTCTTTGTTTCTCATTCTTACTGACTAGAAGTTTAGAACTTATTTTTAAATTTAGGTTTGATACGATATGGTGCAAGTAAAACGAGTCTGGTTTCAAATCAGAAAACTAGAGGTGGGGACAAATCCTAAATTTTCTCGAATCCGAATCCTAAAAGGTTCTCGAATTTCTTGAATCTCCCGAATCTCGCATCTTTCGAACCCTTCATATAAGAAGAATTCTATATTATTCATTAAGAAGATACAAATAAATGAAATAATATTAAATATTAAATTATTAATAATAAAAAAACAAGTGTGGCACTCAGGGTCGCCACAAGGTGATATTGGTGATTCGGATACCAAAGAAATTGCAACATTCGCCGGTTTTTTTTTTGTTAGTGAACGCTTCTATTTGGACGTCAATGGGGTTAAAATTAATTTTTCCAAAGTTTTTTAACAGTTTTTTTAGGTTAGGATTCGAAAGATTCGAAAGACAAAAAAAGCGCGAAGATTCGAGTTTTCGAATCTCGAATTTTTTTTTCATGATTCGCCGGATTCCAGGATTCGAATGGCCCTTCCCTAGAGAAAAGTGTTAAAGTTACAAGCCTGAGCGGTTTATACTGTATAATTATTAGCAACAATTATAAAAAAACTGAAACTAAGTGGTCGAATATTAACAAAGTTACTGAATTTTAAAAAATAAGGTTTAGAAAAAAGATGTTTTCTGAATTGTCAGTTGATGGGTTTAAAATTCAATACCGCAGATTAGCAATTGAACTGCAGCTTGAACCTTGCAAGTAGAGTTTAAACATAGTAGACGTTGTTGATGGCAACAACTTTGTTAATATTTGAAAAAACATGTGCAAATCCATATCACTTGTAAACCCGTCGTACAACTTGCACGAAAGGAAAACGGACTACAACTTAAGCAAAGAGTTGTATACTGGGTTATATGCAAAAATTACTATAGAGAATATAATATTCCTTGCTATACATATACAAATATAGCAGGATATAGACATTCTCCCTAAACACACTTGCCCTGAAGCCATTTGCCATGAAGTCATTTGCCCTAATGCCAATTGCCCTAAAGGGATGGTTGCCCTAAATCCACTTGCCCTAAAACCATTTGCCCTGAAGGGCTGTTTGCAGTAATGCCATTTGCCCTAATGAGACATTTGCTCTAAAACCACTTGCCATAATGGGACACTTACTCTAAAACCACTTGCCCTAAAAAGGACATTTGCCCTAAAACCATTTGCCCTGAAAGGATGTTTGCAGTAATGCCATTTGCCCTAATGAGACATTTGCCTAATGGGACACTTACTTTAAAACCACTTGCCCTAAAAGGACATTTGTCTTAAAACCACTTTTTTTCTTCTCTTCTCATAAGGTTTATAGTGTCTGTCAGTGGAGTATGTTAAATAGGTTCTGCGTACCACAGGCATGCAGATAACACCAAATGACTTATATTTAGACTGCTGATTAGGGTAAACGTCCCTTTTGGGGAAAATGGTTTTAGGCCAACTGTCCATTTAAGGGAAATGGTTTTAGAGCAAGTGTCTTACACTTTTTTTTTGGAAAATGAGTTTAAAGTTTCAAATTTTTTTATCTCAATCTATTGTAGGGAAGCCAAATAAACCGATATCGTTAATAGTCAAAACGGTTTTTGCACTTGAAAAGCTCCGCAAAGTAAGCCGTGAATCTTCTCTTAACTTTAAACTAGGAATGGGACATTCGAATCCTCGAATCTCGTGAATCTTGAAAAATATTCGAGATTCGAAAAGTCAAATCTTCGCGCTTTTTTCGTCTTTCGAATCTTTCGAATCCTAACTTTAAAAAAAAATGTTAAAAACTTTGGTAAAATTAGTTTTAACTCCATTCACGTCCAATATAAGCGTTCACTAACAAAAAACGGCGATTGTTGCATTTTCGGTGGTACCCGGATCACCAATATCATCACCTTGTGGCGACCCTGAGTGTCACACTTTTTTATTATTAATAATTCAATATTTAATATTATTTCATTCATTTGAATCTTCTTAATGAATAATATAGGATTCTTATAGAAAGGATTCAAGATTCGGGAGATTCGAGAACCTTTTAGGATTTGTATTCGCATTCGGAATCGAGAGATTCGAGAACCTTTTAAGATTCGGATTCGGAAGATTCGAGAACCTTTTAAGATTCGGATTCGGATTCGAGAAAATTTAGGATTCGTCCCACCTCTACTTTAAACTAATTTTCCAAAAAAAAGTGGGTTTTTGAGTTGTACCATCCTTCTAGCATAGAGGATTCTTATATGAAGGATTCGAGAGATTCGAGAACCTTTTAGGATTCGGATTTGCATTCGGATTCGAGAGATTCCAGATTAAGGAGATTCGAGAACCTTTCAAGATTCGGATCGAGAGATTCGAGAACCTTTTAAGATTCGGATTCGAGAGATTCGAGAACCTTTTAAGATTCGGATTCGAGAGATTCGAGAACCTTTTAAGATTCGGATTCGAGAGATTCGAGAACCTTTTAAGATTCGGATTCGAGAGATTCGAGAACCTTTTAAGATTCGGATTCGAGAGATTCGAGAACCTTTTAAGATTCGGATTCGAGAGATTCGAGAACCTTTTAAGATTCGGATTCGAGAGATTCGAGAACCTTTTAAGATTCGGATTCGAGAGATTCGCGAACCTTTTAAGATTCGGATTCGAGAGATTCGAGAACCTTTTAAGATTCGGATTCGAGAGATTCGAGAACTTTTTAAGATTCGGATTCGAGAGATTCGAGAACCTTTTAAGATTCGGATTCGAGAGATTCGAGAACCTTTTAAGATTCGGATTCGAGAGATTCGAGAACCTTTTAAGATTAGGATTCGAGAGATTCGAGAACCTTTAAAGATTCGGATTCGGATTCAAGAAAAGTTAGGATTCGTCCCACTTCTACTTTAAACTCATTTTTCGAAAAAAAGTGTTTTTTTGAGTTGTGCCACCCTTCCAGCTGAGGTGCTTGCGTATTGTTTGTAGTTTAGATTGCGATACGTGACGCGTTTTATCTTCGCCACCCGTTAATATACGCGTCAATGTGTATGTGTGTCTGTGCCAATTGTGATATAGTGCATTATATAAAAGGGGGATTTTGTTCTATGTAATTTGCATATTCGATCAACATATATTTTTTTATTCTAGTTGCTAGTCACATTTTACTATTGTGAGGGTTATTGAACGCAAATTTGGATCGTTTTCACACCATTTGTGTGCTCCTTTAAAAATTAATAAATATTCTAATGAATGCACAGAGAGATATGGTTAGGATTTTCTTTTCTTTGTTGTTGTTGTTGCCTTAAAAGCTCAGGTTTTTTTTCTTTCTATTTCTATACTTAATTTGCATGTTTTTTTCGTCAGTCTAGAAATTTCATTTAAGGTGTAGTCGTTTTATGAAAATTGTTAAGTTTAGCTTAAGATACAGGGTGTGCTCATTTAAGAGGCAACAACAAATCTGTCAAGTCAGGGACACACATGCAGAAACATACAACAGAAAATGTACAAGAAAACCACTGCAACAAAAGAAGTTCTGTTCGTTTTCTTTTTTTCTGAAAATTAGACAACATGTGTTCCACAGGCTAATGAAGATGGATGATCAAACAATAGTTGCAACATACCCACTGGGTGCATTGTTTGCTTTGAGTCTACAACAGGGTTGGCAAAGTTTTTTTTCCAGGGGTGGTATTTACCAGATATTACCACGGCATTTACAGTCTGGGAATAATGGCTTTTTTCCCAGTTTTAGGCAATTTCAATTTTTTAAGACAATTTTTTTTTCTCATACAGTTTGCTTTTGCGTTTAAACTTTCTTTCCGTTCCACGTCCATCATGATGTTTTTCAAAGGGATCATGACTAGGATCTATTGGTCTTCCCACACCCTGTTCATTTTTTTGTGATTTAAGAGACACGTTCATCTTGTTGTTTTGGACAGATGACAACGAGACAAATGAGTGTTACTATATGGTGTTACTAAGCTTGCAAGAAATTGCCTCACAATCGTTCAATTAAAATACAGTAAAGTGCAAAATACAATAAAAAGTATTGTTCATTAAGTGCTCGCCTTATACAGTGCGTTTGATATATATAGATGCACCCCAGAAATTGGTTATAACTCGAGTTGTAGTTGTGGATTCACCTGAAATTTTCAACATAAAGAGATCATCTTATATTCTAAACTTTCTGCTAGGCAGAAATTTTTTTCTTAAAAACGTAAAAATTAAAAAAATTAAAAACTGGAAAATGACCGTTTTATAATTATAGACACACTAATGAACTTTTCACTTGTATTAATTATTGTGACAAAACAACATGCTGAACACAACAGTAACACTAAAATTAATATGGTATACGACAGTCCAGATGTTTTAAAACTTAAAACATACATTTCTACATACTTTAAACAATATTTATAAGCAAATTTACCGAAATTCTATCCCAAAGGAGCTAAAATGGCAATGTTCAGCTTTGATATTGTTGTATCATGATGGCAATCTGCTCAATCATCATGTACAATGATGTCCCAAAAGTTTTCTATAGGATTTAAGTCCGGGAGACACGCGGGCCATTTGAGAGTGGTGATGATTTGGTTTTGTAACCATTCCTCTGTTAGGTTATTGGAGGAAACTGGGGCATTTTCTTGCTGGAATACTAATCTAATGCTATGGAATCGATGTTTATGGCAGTACATACCCTCGTAACATTGTCTGATAATCACTGATATTTATTTGGGTTGAAATAAATGCTAAGCTCACGTTTCAAAAACTAAGCTGCTCGTTCGAAAGGCACTAAATGTTCCCCATATTATTAGGCTCCCCCGCTGCCGAAATTTTGTTTAGAAAACTATTGTGGGGTTTTTGTCACATCCTTTCAATATGAAGAAAAAAATAAAAACTGTCGGAATCATCGATATTTAATATTTCCCCCCCTCGGATATGTCGGTGGTGGGAGCCTAACAATGTGCAAAGTGTTTAGCACCTTTGAACCAATCAAAAAATAATGTTTATTATCAGACAATGTTATGAAAGTGTTCATTGACATGCCAAAGTCAGTTTCCTAGCGTTAGCTTAGAAAAGTGCAGAAAAATGCACCAGTTCACTCCAGTAATGTAAGGAATGAATTGTTACGAAACCAAAATACTACCACTATCGAATGGCCAGTGTCTCCCCAGACTTAAAATCTACAGAGAAGTTTTGGGACATCATCATACATTGATGATTAAGCAGATTGCTATGATTATACTACAATAGCAAAGTTGAAAAGTCCCATTTTAGCTGTTTTGGGGTTGAATTTCGACAAATTTGCTTATAAATATTGTTTAAAGTATGTAGAAAAGTGTTTTAAGTTTTAAAACTTCAGAACAGTCATATACCTTAGTATTTTTAATGATCCAGCATGTTATTTTGTTACAATAATTAATAAAAGTGAAAAGTTCATTAGTGCGTCTATAATTATGAAACGGTCATTTTCCAGTTTTTGATTTTTTTAATTTTTACCTTTTTAAGAAAAAAATGTCTGCATAGCAGAAAGTTTATAATATAAGATGATCTCTTTATGTTGAAAATTTCAGGTGAATCTATAAACTATAACTCGAGTTATAACCAATTTCTGGGGTGCATCTATGTATATGAAATGCACTGTATAAATTTTGAAAAAGTCCTTCTATTTTTACACAAGGTTCAAATTCTTTCGTTTTTTAACTCCATGTTAAATCCCATTGGACCAAAAACCATCTCACAAACATTTGAAGAACTCTAGTTAAAACATTTTAGAACAACCTGATAATTTTTTGTCTGTAAGGTTGAAGTTGGGTTCCAATATAAAGCAGTTATTCTATACTATTATGTATTATTATTATTATTATACTATTATACTGTTATACTATTACAAGTAGGAACTCCTCTAACAGTGAACAGAGGCAGAAATTTATTGAATTGGTGGATGATTTAATTCATAAAGTCCCATCTTGTGGGTGTGGAAATGCAGCTGGTGGAAAAGTGGATGAAGTTATAACTGTGAATACTTCTTGTGTTCATGATATGGCTACTGTTGTAAGTGATTTGAAAGCTCTGTCTTTTATACATTTTAAGGCAGAAACTGAGAAGAAAATCAAATTGCTTGAGTCTAAACCTTTAATTGATTAGGAAGTTATAAATAATTCTAACTTAAGTTCAAACAAGCTCCAAATCTAACTTTAATCTTGGCTTGAAGGATATGAAGCATCCCAGTTCTAAGATAGGGATCATCATTGAAACTCAAAGTGGGAGTGATGTGGCTTGGTCAATTGCTTCAAAATGGAGAGGAAAATATTTGCCTAAATATTCTGCTGATTTACCCAGTCCTTGAGTGGCTGGAAATGTGAATTCACGTCAGCTCCACCGTCCTCTTTTGGTTAAGGGTACTGCTCAAACAAATCAAAATGTTTTGTTGAAATGTTTAGATCTTTAGTTTAGATCTTTTTTGGGTGGCTGTCAATCCTCAACAGAGGTCGAGCATCTTGGTGACTTTTTATGTGATAAAGGTGTTGATCCAAAAGAGATCAAGTGTGTGTCAAAAAGTACAAGAGTAATCGTCAAGGGGTAATATAATGGCTTTCTAGTTTCTATTGCATTCAATTCTATGCTTTCTATATTTTTGATTTTCTTCACATTACAGTATATGATTACAAGCTCACATTAAAATTATTGACAATGACATGCATGTCACTTTTTAATAAGATAATATTAGCAATAGCTTATAGTTCTAGATGAAAAGAGCAATAATACTAGTTTTTCCCGGTTTTAGCAGTAAAAACCAGTTGTAACCAGTATTTACTAGTGTCTTGTCCTTTACAAGTTTTTTCCGAGATTTTGCCAAACCTGGTCTACAAAAATATTTTGATGATGTCATGCAAGCTACAATCCTATTGGTTCATTTATCAAGTTTGAAGTTTAGAATTTACAAAAAAAAAATGCCATACATAAAAAACGTTTATTTTTGACAACAGCAACATATAAATATATTTAATTTTGTTTTTTAAAATCTTCTAGTTTCTACAATATTTTCAAGAAACCTGGAAAAAGGACCAAACCTTCTTTACTTATTAAGGTGGCTAATGCTATATCGGCTATAGACTTTTTATAAAATTTAAACGAAAACTCGTCACTAGAAACAAAATTATGAAAAAAAATCAAACTGTTTTCAAAACTAGAATGGTAAAAGATCATGCTAAACGTTTTTTCATGGCATTATCTCAAAAAATAAACATTTGATAGCAGTTCGATAGCAGTTTGAAATTGATCTGTTTTTTGGTTTTTCCATTGACATTTCATAAAATCCATTTTCGCCTGTTTCAAACTGTCATAAAACGTTTATTTTTAAAGATATTATCATGAAAAAACTTTTGGTATTATTACCAACTAATCTAATTTCTAAAACACATTGAATTTTATCCTAATGATTATCCTGAAAAACGTTCGCTTGAAAAAATATAATGTTTCTGAAAGCCGTGGGTGGAGGGGGAAGATACCTCCTATAGAACATAAGACACAGCAGTGGGGACATCCAGAGGATGAAAACAAAATAATTTTCTATTCAGGCACCTTATTGCATTCATAATTTCGAATTTAAAAGATGGCAACGTAATACTTGCATTTTAACCTAATTTTAATGGGACCTTATCAGTGGACCTTATAGGAAGAGACCTTATCAGTGTTGAAATGTGGTGCTCTGCATGGCAACTACAACTAAATTTGACTAAATGTAATGTTATGCAAGTCTCTCAAAAGCAGGAACCTTGCAGGGCAGCTTACACAATGGGGGATGTTCAGGTAACCCATGTTAATAAATTCAAAGATCTTGGTTTAACCTTATCAAATGACATGCTTTGGAAAGAACACATAACCAATGCAGTCAGTAAAGCTAACCACAGGTTGCGTTTTTTCCAATGCACCCTTAAACATTGTAAAGAAAATGTAAAAAAAGGTATGTTATTTTACCTTAGTCAGACCTATATTAGAATATTGTTAACCAATTTGGAGCCCATTTAGAAGGAACTTAAAACACGAAATAGAAATGGTACAGCATAGGGCTGCAAGATTTGTTAAAGGAAGATACGTGTATACTGACAGTGTATCTTCTATGCTTCAGGAACTAAAGTGTCCTTGATGTTGTAATAACTAACATTCTCCTTATGATATCTAATGTTAAGGTTTCTGAGGGAATTAGTGACCATCACATTGCAACTTGTGATGTCAATGTTAATATTAGGAGTACCGTTAAAGTCATAAGACAGGTTAGTCTTTATAACAAATGTAACTGGAATGGGTTTAAGTTGCATATGCAGCAAAATCTTGAGAACTTTAAAAATAATTTTAATCAGCATGATGTTGATGAAATTGGGCAATTTTTCACTCATTACTGACAGGAGGGGTCTCAAAGTTTGTTCCCTTAAAGAGTCCGGGATGCTTCAAGACCAGCATGGTATATGCCATGTGTTAAAAGGGCTCTTCGTAAGCAGCGATTATGGAGAAATAGATACAGAGGTTATTCAAGTTTATTGAATTCAAATGGTTTGCATAATGCTCGTGCAAATGCTAAAAAAAACTGGTATTAGTCCATAAGGATTTTAAAACTAATAAACTCAGTAAATGGCTGCAAGAAGATCAAAAGCTGTTTTGGACGTAAGTCAAGCATTCTTGGGCTGGTGAGTACTCAATTCCAGCTCTTGTTGGGGCAAATGGAGAACTAATATCACACCCAAAATTGAAGGTTTCTTTGTTGAATGAGCAATACAGGAGTGTTTTTACAGCAGATGAAAATACTACACCTAAAACTTTTAAGTCTAGAACAATGCATTCTTTGCAGATATTTTTGTTAATACTGAGGGTGAGGATCAAACAACTATTGAACCTTAATAAAAATAAAAGTGGGGGCCAGATGGAATTCATACAGTAGTTCTAATAAAATTAGCTAGGGAAGTGGGACGATTTCTTCAGCTAATTTATCAGCAGTTTTTGGATCAAGGGTTGTTCCAAGTATGTAGAAATTAGCAAATGTTACCCCCATATTTAAGTCAGGTAATAAGTCCAAAGCTGCAAACTAGGCCTGTATCTCTAACTTCAGTGGTTTGTAAAATTCCTGAGCATATCATACTCTGGCTGCATTAAGTTTCTCAAATCTCACAATCTCATTTCTGATAACCAACATGGTTTCCTAAGAGGGCAACCTTGTGAAACTCAACTTATCCTGGTAGTGGATGACTTCCAGAAAAGTTTAGATAATGGTAAACAGGTTGACATGGTGTTTCTTGACTTTTGTAAGGCATTTGACACTGTTTCACATTCAAAACTTTGGCAAAATTTGCAGCATATGGGTTGGGGGCAGGTAACCAAATGGGTAACTTCTTTGTTAAGTGATAGGAAACAAAGGGTAGTTGTAAATGGGTCTCACTCCGAGTAGTTGGCTGTTAAATCTGGTGTACCCCAGGGTAGTGTGCTTGGCCCAATTATGTTCCTGATGCTTATTAATGACCTCAGCAGCACAGTTGGCAGCAACTGTAGAATATTTGCTGATGATAATCTAATTTACAAAGAGGTTGATGGTATTCAAGACTGTGAAACATTAGCTCTAGACTTGAAAGCAATTGAGGGATGGTGTAATACATGGCAACTTCAGCTGAATGAGGGGAAGTGTAGTGTTATGAGGCTAACTCGGGGTAGAAATCCAATTGTGTTCAATTATAGTATGAATGACATTATTCTTTGGAGTGTCAAGTGTTATAAATCCTTGGGGTTACAATGACAGATGACCTTTCTTGGAAAAAAGCACATTGATGGTGTTACTAGGAAAGCTCTACACATGCTTCGTTTTAGTCAAAGGACATTGGGCACCTGCCCAGCACAAGTTAAAACTTTTGCCTATCAAGCATTGGTTCGGTCTCATCTTGAGTATTGCTGTAGTGTTTGGAATCCTCACTCTGTCACACTCACTCAGTTGAAATGGTTCAGCATAAGGCAGCTAGGTTTGTTTGTGGCAGGCACAAATTTACAGATGATGTCACTGAGATGCTGTCAGTAATACAATGGCATAGTGTGGCACATCACAGGGCTGAGTTAAGTTTGAAATTGTTTGAAAAAATTACACATGGTGATTGTCCTAAACCACAGTCCAGTGATATTCATAAAGCACTATGCATGGGCAGGGCTGACCACTCTAAGAAATTTAGGGAGATTTTTGCTAGAACAGATTCATATTATTGGTCTTTTTTCCTAGAGTTATAAGACAATGTTACTTTCTTCCTGAGGCAGTGGTGAATGGGGATAATTTTGTTTTGTGGGATTGACATTTGTATATTCATTTTGTTTTTATATATGTGCATGTATATGTGCTTGACAATGCTTAATGCTGCACATGGACTTTTATGTCACTCTGCCATAGGCCTATTGTAATTGTTATTACAATAATTTGTGATTGGGAGCAATCCCACCCCCCTTGCCACATCGCTTTTAAGCTGATTGCAGGTGTACTCAGTTGAATTGATTTGAGTAATAAATACTATTTCAACAGAATTATTTTATGTTAGAACGTTGTTCAACATGCTTTAATTTGAAGTTCCAGTGCTAAATTCTCTTCTTGAATGTATGCCTCTGTCTAAGCAACATTTGCACATTTAGCCATCGTTAGAACACTTTTTCTCTTTCTCTCTAGCTCATTACTAACCTGCTTCGATTATTTTTTTTTTGTTTCTGTCAAATTAGTTTGCTTTAGAAAAAGAAACCCTTTCCTCTAGAAAAAAAATGTGTAACCAGTCAATGGCTAGATTTTGCGGCTATATTACACTAATAAAATTTGTCCACATCCCGACCCCTCCCGTTTTGAATCTCTTAACGTACACAACTAAATAAAAGGAATTCGAGAATTTTTTTAAGGCTTCTTTCTCACTAAAAATGATAATGATAGTAATATCCCTTTTTTACTATCTTGTCTTTTTCTATCTCATTTTCCCTTCCTTCAAAATGTAGAAAGTAGCATGTAATGTCCCATTCGCTTAATGGCTGTTGTGTGTAAAATTTTAGCAAATCACACTAAATGAATATTCAGTAACATATATATGTATATTTGTGTATATATATATATTTTTTTTTTACTGAATTTGGTATCTATTTTGACATCTGTTACCAAATCCAATTTCGTGGAAAGAAAAAAACCTCTGTTCATACGCTGATGGTTATATTTAGGGTTCATATAAACCCCTTATTATCATTATTTATATGGTCATGATTAGGGCTCGGATTTTGATGCAATATCAACAGAGATGTTTCTCAATTTCTGGCCCAAGTGCCAATTGTGAAGTAATCATCATCATCATCATCATCAACATCATTAGAGCCACTGCAATTATGCTTTTTCTAATCAGAAAAGGCTGGTTAGAGAGGCTAGATGTCTGGTTACTATCAGTTGTCAACTAGAGTTCTAGCCTCTACCTATTTTTTTAATTAGAAAGAACATTTTTTTTTATCTAAACGAGATTGTTACTTCACAATTGGCACTTGGGCCACTTACTGAGAAACATTCCAGTTGATATTTCATCAAAATCCGAGCCCTAGTCATGAGAGTAAACGGCTTTACTTTAGCATACAACACATTCACATACACAGTGTACAAATTCACTCGCTTATATACAAAAAAAGCAGCCACCTATTTGCCATTTAAAAACATTTCGCCCTTAACGCCTTGTATTCCAGTGGGGTGGAAATTTAAAACTTAAACTTTAAACATTAAAATTTAAACTTTTAAAATTTTTCAACTGGTGATAAATAGGACAAACGAGCCGCCCGCCTATGATAGCGAATAAGCGGAGGCAAATGTTTGTTCTATTCTTCACCAGATGAGAAAAATGTTCACATTAGTTTAAATTTTCACCCCAATGGAAACAAGGCCTTTAAAACTTATAAGTCAAAAATTTGATTAAAAGCTAAAAAAAAATTTATGCCTAACAATATGGCTGCTAATAAATATATATAGTATTTATAAGTAGCAATTTAGTGTAACATCCATTTCAAATAATTGTATTTTTATTGCTATGTTTTTTAATCGTTAGACATCAGGGTTGTGGTTTTTTATATATCTGTAAAATATATATATATATATATATATATATATATATATATATATATATATATATATATATATATATATATATATATAAATATCTAAATATCTAAATATATATAAATATCGAGAGAGAAATTCTAATATAGGAATAATAATAATAACAATTTTAGGTTTAATGTTGCATCCAATGAGACTGTTTTAAGCGTTTGTAGAAAAAACGCCATAATACTTAAGTGAAATTTGTGGTGAAATGAGACTTTAATGTGACCTTAGAGAGTAACAAATGCGTTTTAAATGTAACCACAAAAAAAGACCTTATAGAGTATTTTTATGTATGTATGTATATGTATATATATATATATATATATATATATATAAAAATACATTAAATGTATATCTCCATATATATATATATATATATATATATATATGGAGATATACATTTAATGTATTTTTCGGGGGTTGTTGTTTCGGTTGTTATCAATAATATTAAGACACAAAGAGTTCAATAAAAAATGTTTTTTTCTGTTGTTTTTTATGTATTCATGCTCAATTTCATTTATCTCCCTGTTTCTGTTTGTGGTGATTGGGATTAGAATCTCTTAAAAAAAAGAAAGACGTGGGTTTTCAAGACAAGATGAGAAATAAGCACATTACGTATTGTATGTATGTATATATATATATATATATATATATATATATATATGTATATATATATATGTGTATATATATATATATATATATATATATATATATATATGTATATATATATATATATATATATATATATATATATGTACAGAGATAGAGAGAAAAGAAAAGCAATGTTCAAATTGTATTTTAAAATATGCATAACTATATCATTCGTTTATTCATAACCAAATATGATATTATTTGGAGAGATTTCATTATTTTGTTCTTTTTTATTTTTTCAAATATACATAAATATTCATATTTCGAAGAGAAAAAAAAAGAAAAAAAAAAGCTATTAGAAACGTTAGATTTGTTTTAAAATAAAACCCATAGGATTTCTTTTCTAATCTTGAAATGGCAACGGTAAAGAAGCTTACGTACAGTATGTGTATGCATAACGTATACCGATACGTATTTGATTTTGATTAAGGACCTGTACCTCTCCTTTTTTCCGACTCATCTTCCTATATTTCTGAAAGCTGTACTTTTTTTTATCTTAACTAAGAAGGTGGTGATGGATTTTTTTTTTGTTGCGGAGTTTCTATAGCAACTCATGATCTCATTAATAAGTAGACAAGCTTTTGAACATCTTGCATATTATGCTCACAGCTTACACGTACATTATACACGTGTATATATATATATATATATATATATATATATATATATATATATATATATATATATATACACGTATATCTTTGAAAGGCTTCATTCACTCTTCTGTGTATTAATGTTCTATATATTCACCTCATCTCAAGTTCCTCTCTCAGCCTTATTTAATATTTACACAAGAATAAGCAATAAGCTATTTCTTGAAGTAAAATTTCTTCTTCTTATATTTCTCCATATATATATTTTTTTCTGTATGTGAATTTCTTGTTTTTCTTTGAATAACTACTCCTGAGAATTCCTTTTTCACAGACACACACACACGGACGATTTTTTTTTATATTAAGTCTTATAAAATATATTGTAGCTATTTTGTTTACAAAGTAGGTATTCTCTATTTATTTTTTTTTTCCGATTCCAGAAAAAAAGGTCTTATTATTCCTTGTATATGTGGAATGAAAGCTGATCTTATTTTTTAAATAGATTTTGAATGAAAAAAAAGGAATGTAATATTTGCATATTAAAATGGTTTTTTATTTGCCAAAAAAAACGTTTTTATTTATACTGAAAAAAGAAAATCTGCCTTAATTGAAATAACGTGTTAAAAATAAGTTTCAAAAATTTTCATAGAAGAAAAAAAAAACAGTAACTAAAAATTATAGCTCAAAATTATTTATTATACAGCACAGTATATGGTTTGTTTGTTAAGAATCTTTGTGTTCATCTCCGCTGCAAAGAAAATAAACGTCCATCCATCCAATGGTAAACACGCTAAATTGCCACGTGTTTGCTTCGTCCGTCTCTTTCGTTTTCTTGTGAAAACCACATGAACGAATTGTTGGGGCCATCCTACTAACCCTAGGGATCACAAGGGAACAACAACTTTGTCCACATGTGCTTCTGTGTTAAAGACCCGTGAATTTCCAGCCTGTTCGGTAGAGCCGATTAATCGTCAGCCTCCTTTGGTAGAGAAAGCGACAAGGGGCGACAGTTTGCAATCCACATGTCTGTGTCTTGGTTTTTTGTCTTTACATACCTTTTTGTTTTTTGTTCCACCACTTAATGGACCTTTTTCGTCTGTTACCACATGGTCCACTTTATTGAAACATCACTATCAATGGAAGGAAGACATCCAAGAACATTAGAGCAATTATCCATCGTTATTTGTTCATTTGTTCCATCTTTCGTCAAAATAAAGTCGGTTACCGACCCATTTTTCTTCTTCTTCCATCTCAGCTACAAAAGTTTTCTTCCTTTTTATGTTCTATTAGCCACGTGGGGCGTATACTAATACAGCACTCCGGTAGCTCTGACTGCTCCCAGAAGAGAAAAATCAGATTTTCAGACTTTATTTCGATTTCATCACTTGTTCTTCAATTTTGTCAGTTCAATAAAGTCAGTAACCGACCTTCAGTTTTTTTCATCAATCTACACTGCTGAATTGTGTATCTCTCTTTATGTGCTGTTTCAACACCCATCACTAAAGAAATGGAAAACTCCCAAACAAACCACCCTCATTGTGGAGCAAGCATCTATCAACACTTCGAGAACCCAAAGCTCAATGACACTCAAACCCAGAGCCACAGATAGATCACCACCAACCAAGCACCAGTTCATACGAACCACTGCCCATCAGGAGGACCTATCCAACAACTCCTGGACCACCAAGGACATCATCTACTCACCAGCACTACCCTCAAGCTCATCACAGTTGGCGCAGAGAAGCGGATCGACGGTGTCCCCAACCAATCAAGCCAAAATATTACAACTACACCTCAAGTGAGTCATATAATGGTGGTCACTGCCCAAGTCCGCCTCCGGAAGACCACAACCGAAGCTCCATCTATGCCACTCCATTTACTCCTAGAGAGATCCCCCACAGGAACCAAGGGACAAATGTCAACACTATAGGGTGAGATCAGATTCTGGATGGTGTCTATAGGGCACCACCCAGGGTTCCTACAGTGGAGGAACTGAATACAAAATACAGAAGCTGCCATTTCACCAAGTCAATCAAAAAAATTTCGATGGGTTAAGCTTCTTCTGTATCTTTTTATAGGAATTTGAGGAGGTAGCGAACTTACATCGATGGAGGGACAACCACAAGGAGGACTTCATTACCATTTGCCTCACTGGACAAGCTCGATAGTGGCTCCACAAACTCCACTACCACTACCCAGACCTGGCCTGGGCTGAGCTCAGGAAGAGGATGACCTCAGCATATGGAAAACCGAATGAGAGAACCTTACTTGAAGAATTCTACTGGGAACTATGCCAATGTGAAGGAGAGCACTCAAGCTTTCATTTGGAAGTTTGTCAAATTAGGGGATAAAATCTACCCTCATCTATCAGACAATCTCTGGATCAATCAGCTCCGTCGCTCGCTCTATCCGACTATCCAAGATGCAGTGGACTCCGCTCTTACTCAATTGTTCAGCTCCTTCATAGAAGCTGTCCTGAGTATGGAGGCTATTCTCTACTCGAAAGATAAATAGCTACTTGATCCGGAAGCAGTAGATGGCCTACCAGACAGCACGACATCAAAACCCGATGAGGAGCGACGTGCGGCAACTGCACCCACTCCTCGATAAACAAAATGGGAGGAAGCCGTACACCACCCCACCATGTAAGACAATGGGCCCACAAGCTCCAAAAAGCTTGGCCCCTGGCCCTCGCCGCAATGTGCTGGTAATGACCATCGATAAGAGCAAAGACAACTGTTACCAGTGTGGTCAGCTGGGACATGCATGCAAGCAACCAAAGAAGAAGTTGGAGGTCAAGCAATATGGTGGAGTCATCGACCACCAAGGGGAGGATATGGCCGAGACCAACATCATCGTCAAAGATGGGATCGATTATGCCCTCATCAGCTTAGGAGGACAAATTTGTTGGATTCTACTTGAAGCTCCACCACCGACCCCAGCAGAAGATAACAACTCCGATGACTCAGAAGACAGCCTATCCATTGCTGTTATCAGCCCTTCCGATCATCCCAAATTAGAGCCGTAGACTACCATAGACATGGGACTTTGAAATGAAATCATGGAAGCCTTTGACACCGCCAACTCCACTTTCGGTTGCCAAGAAAATAGAACAATGGCAATAATTATGCCTTGAGGTAAAACTCCCTGGGAAATGATGCAAGATTTATATCAAAAGCTGGCAGCCAGCTGCGATGTAAAAAAACTAGAGGCACACGATGCCAGTCTTGGCAGCCCCAGATGTTGATTTCCGTTAATGGCCAAGAAATCTGGATGCTGGTAGATACAGGGGCCTATAGCAGCGTTCTATCAGAGTGCATCATGAGAGAACATGACTTTAAGTTAGAGTCAATGCCTAGAGCTCCAGTAATTGAAGGAGTAGGAGGTGCCACCATCAATATAGTGGGCCAAGTCAATGCGACAGTGGAAGTTGGTGCAAGACATGCCCAAGGTCCACTGTATATTATCAAGAGACACCGAGAGGCCATCGTGGGTTGTGACCTAGGAAAAGCTTTTCACCTCAGCGTCTCCATGATGACCGACAAAGTCTACTGTGAAGATGACCTCTTTGAATCTGTTCTTCATTGCCAATGCATAGAAGCACACATAGGGAGTGCCCTACAAGAGAAACCTGATAATGACAGCAGTCTACTGGAACTCAAGTGCATGCATCGGATCGAACATCACCTACTAGTTCTGAACCAGACCCGACTCAATGGAGGAGGAATAGCATTAGTTGAGGTTAAAGCCTCGAGGATTTTGAAAGAAAGCTACTTCTTTGTCATCATACTAAATGAGAAACTGAAAGCCAACCGAGGAATTTTCGTGGCACCTGGACTAATGCAAGGCCAGAACGAAGTCACCTTCAAAATCGAGGTATTAAACTCCAACAGGACACCAACCATCCTCCAAAAGGGCAAAGGCTAGGCTCACATGCAACACAACTATGATTGGGAGGTTGTAGCGGGCACCGCTACCATCCCAATACAGTGTCAGTAGCCGACCCTGAAGACCAACAGAAATTTGACAAAAAAACTGCAACTTGGACCATAACTCCGAATCAGTAAGAGGTGTATACTAACTGATCTTTTACATTTGTATAGAGATGTCTTTGCACTCGAAAACTCCGAGTTAGAATGTACTAACCTCACGGAACATCGAATCGATACAGGAGACCACGATCTCGTGCGGGAACTGCTCCGAAGATGTGGTTCAGAACAGCAAAAAATTGTTAAACAAACTGTACAATAAATGTTGGACAATGGAATGGCACGCCCCTCAAAGTCTCCTTATGCTTCACCAGTAGTCCTGATAAAGAAAAAAGGATGGTCATTGGAGATTCTGCATAGACTACCTTCATCTAAATAAAATAACGAAAATCGACAACTACCTCTTACCACGGATCGATGACACTGGACTTCTTAGACAAAGCCCGAATCTATGCGACCTTGGATATGATCTCCAGATACTGGCAGTTTGAAGAACATAAGTTGGCTCCGCCCTTTTTATGATGACCGGCAACTTCTAATTGATTATTTATGTAGTCTGACATCACATGCTCCACCCTATTCAACGTCAAATCATGCAACCAACCAATTAGAAGTTGCCGGTCGTCATAAAAAGGATGGAGCCAACTTATGTTCTTCCCGATTTTTAAACGCCTGTCCCAGCAAGTTTGTGCCAATCAGTTTCAACACTTGTTCATGACATTTGTGAAGTGATTAAACAGCCTCAGGATGCTGATGAGCCTGTGAGGTCATGAATAATCATGACCCTTACAAGCCTCTTAACTGCTATCAACTGTTGTGACTATATACAGTGATATATACAGTGATATACACAGTGTATTTATTTTATATAATTTTTAATTTTGTAAATATTTATAGATACATTTTAATTTATTGTACATATAATTTGATTAAAAAGGAAAGACTGATTAAGAAATAAACTATTTAATAGTGGAAATAAAATTTTGCAAAGAAATTTGCTACTTGAATTTAAAAAAAAATTAAATGCAATTAAAATGAAATTTTCCAACAATTCAAATGAAATTTTCTAACAATTAAAATGAAGTTTTCCAACAAAAAAAATGAAATTTATTAAGCAGTAATTAAAATGAAATTGTCCAACAAAAAATGAAATTTATTAAGTAGTAATTAAAATGAAATTTAGAACAAAATTAAAAACTGAAATTTAAAAATGAAATTAAATACTGAAATTTAATAAAAAAAATTAAAAACTGAAATTTAAAAATGAAATTAAATACTGAAATTTAATAAAAAAATTAAAAACTGAAATTTATTAAAAAATTAAAACTGAAATTTAAAAATAACATCTACAGTATTAAAAAATAATCTGAATAAATAATTTATGTAAATTACATGTACTTTTATTAATTAAGATTAAAACGATTTGAATTTGATTATTTAAAAACGATATTCATTTCCTTCATTTCTTTTTTTCAAATTTTTCACATTTAAAAACCATTCGTTTCCTCATGTTAGTTACATTTAATCAAATGAATAACACAAACCAAACATATTAATACATTTCAAAATGGCGGCTATCTAGTAACCGGTTAAAATAAGAGAAGCTTTCAGTCCAATGTCATGAAATTCTGTCACAGCAACTTCAAAGGCGCCTCGCGAGTTTGTTTATTAGATGCGTAACGTCCCCATCAACAGCAAAAGACAATTTTCAAACACAAGTCAAATTATCAATACAAACGCAATCCAAGACAAATCAATACAAAGACAATTTTCCAAATCCAAGTCAAATTTCAAAGCCAAGTCAATATTCAATGCAAGCCAAACCAGGACAACACAAACATCCATGCCCTCGCGCCAGGATTCGAACCCAGGACCCTCAACACTGCAACAACATCAGGCCATTTCAGGGAGAAGACAATTCAATACAAAGGTAATTTTCAAACACAAGACAAAGTATCATTACAAAGGCAAATTTCAAATACAATTCACTTTTTTCCGTTCCAAGTCAATACAAATCAAATCGAAGCAGGACAACACAAACATCTGTGCCATCGCCAGGATTCAAACCCGGGACCCCCAACGCCACATTCGGTGACCTTCCCACATTGCACTACCGAGGCGTCGGCGGTATGAATGGTGAGTTTTTTCTTAGACGCAGGTAGTCGCCGCTGCCACTCATTTACCCTCGCCCGGCGCCGATCGATATGCTACAGCACACACCTCTAGTTAACAGGCATTTAGAAATCGTGACAAACACAAGTTGGCTCCGCCCTTTTTATGACGACTAGCAACTTCTAATTGGTTTGTTGTGTGGTTTGATTTTGAAAAGGGCCAAGCTTGTGACGTCAAACTACATAACCAACCAATTAGAAGTTGCCAGTCGTCATAAAAAGGGCGGAGCCAAGTGAAGTTCTCCCCGATTTCTAACTGCCTGTGTCTGAACACCGTATTACTATAGAATTAGTGATTTTCACTTTCGTTAAAAACTGTGGTAAAAACCGCTGACTTTCCCAAATTCTGCTCATCAGAGTAACTAAACTAGATAAGCTTGTTATTTTAGGCATTTTGAGACAGTCCCTAAAATACTATTTATTAGAAAGATTGCTAGATTTTGCAGACTGTCTAGTAATTGTTAAGTATAACTGATTTCCCACTTTGTTTATGTGTGTGTGTGTGTGTGTGTGTGTGTGCTTGCGTGTGTATAGATGTGTCTGTTAAACAGTTTGTGTCATTCACATTCAGTGTTTTGTATCATTCTAATGACCACTCTTCATCACCAGTTGTTCACTGGGCATGCATGCTATTGGTTTTTTTTTTCTCTCCCTCTTCTGATTCTCAACACATTACCTTTCACCATTTATTAGCTGACACCCCTTTTACACTCTACCTCCAACACCAATTTTCGTAACTGTATTAACGACATTTGCAAATGCATATGGTGCTTTTTTTTGTTTCTGACAAAATAACAGACTGTGGTTTGTAATACCCAGTACTTTGTGATCCCACCAAAACCATAGCCTGGGTGGTAAACAACTCATGCTTGTCCCTCCCTCTCTTAAATAATATTCAAGTGGCAGATTGATACTCTTAGGACCATGGTCACTTTACAATTAGCAGCCAAATAGGCCTATGGCAGAGGGACATAAAAGTCCTTATGCAGCATTAATCATTGTCAAGTACATATACATATACATATATAAAAACAAAATGAATATAAAAATGTCAATCCCACAAAACAAAATTATCCCCATTCACCACTGACTCAGGAAGAGCGTTCCATTGTCTTATAACTCTAGGAAAAAAGACCAATAATATGAATTTGTCCTAGCAAAAATCTCCCTAATTTTCTTAGAGTGGTCAGCCCTGCCCATATATAGTGCTTTATGAATATCACTGGACTGCAGTTAAGGACAATCACCACGTGTAATTTTCCCAAACAATTTCAAACTTAACTCAGCCCTGCGATGTGCCAAACTATGCCATTGCACCTAGCTGCCTTACGCTGAACCATTTCAACTGAATGAGTGCGTGAGACATAATGAGGATTCCATACACTGCAGCAATAATCAAGATGAGGCCAAACCAATGCTTTATAGGCAATAGTTTTAACTTGTGCTGAGCAGGTGCCCAATGTCCTTTGACTAAAACAAAGCATTTGTAGAGCTTCCCCAGTAACACTATCAATGTGTTTTTGCCAAGAAAGGTCATCTGTCATTGTAACCCCCAAGTACTTATAACATTGGACACTCCGAAGAATAGTGTCATTCATACTATAATTGAACATAATTGGATTTCTACCCCGAGTTAGCCTCATAACGCTACACTTCTCCTCCTTCAACTGAAGTTGCCATGTATTACACCATCCCTCAATTGCCTTCAAGTCTAGAGCTAATGTTTCACAGTTTTGGATAACGTCAACCTTTTTGCAAATTAGAGTATCATCAGCAAATAGTCAACAATTGCTGCCAACTGTGCTGCTGAGGTCATTAATGAATATTAGGAACAAAACAGGACCCAGCACACTACCCTGGGGTACACCAGATTTAACAGCCAACCACTCTGAGTGAGACCCATTTATAACTACCCTTTGTTTCCTATCACTTAAAAAAGAAGTTACCCATTTGGTTACCTGCCCGAACCCATATGCTGCAACTTTTGTAAGAAGTTTTGAATGTGAAACAGTGTCAAATGCCTTACAAAAGTCAAGAAACACCATATCAACCTGTTTACCATTGTCTAAACTCTTCTGGAGGTCATCCACTACCAGGATAAGTTGAGTCTCACAAGAGCGCCCTCTCAGGAAACCATGTTGGTTATCAGAAATGAGATTGTGAGATTTGAGAAACTTAATGCAACCAGAGTATATGATATGCTCAAGAATTTTACAAACCACTGAAGTTAGAGATACAGGCCTATAGTTTGCAGCTTTGGACTTATTACCTGATTTAAATATTTTGGTAACATTTGCTAATTTCCACATACTTGGAACCCCTTGATCCAAAGACTGCTGATAAATTAGCTGAAGAAAGGGTCCCACTTCCCTAGCTAATTTTATAAAGACTACTGCATGAATTCCATCTGGCCCCCACTTTTATTTTTATTAAGGGTCAATAGTTGCTTGATAATGCCCTCAGTATTAACAATATCTCCCAAAAAATGCATTGTTCTAGACTCAAAAGCATTCTGTGCAGTATTTTCATCTGCTGTAAAAACACTCCTGTATTGTTCATTCAACAAAGAAGCTTTCAATTCTGGGTGTGATATTAGTTCTCCTGGTTACACCTCGCAGATATTCACAGGTCCAAGGTATAAAAAGACCATGTTCCTCTTTGTTCTTTGTCCACTCTTGCTCTAGAGATCGGTTACTCTAACTTGAGCCCTGAACTTTTACAAAAACACATTATATTGAGTCTCAATAGGTGGTACACTAATAAAACAGAGGGGACAAAGATTTTTATTGGCATTTGTCCCCTCTTTTTTATGAGGAAAAAAGGAGAGGGGACAAAAGTTTAAAAAAGTAGTAAATAAAAACTACCAAATGACTGTCCCTATTCATAGAATGTTAACAAATTACAACAAAAACCATCCTTATTTTAGCTTTATAACATCAACCATTTTATAAACTGAAGAAATTCAAGGTGTTAAAACCTAAAAAATAGTAGGCCTAATGTTATTACCATTATTTTAACAAATACACAAACAATTTTATTTTTACATAATAAGCATCATAATGAACATTTTAAAACTGCAATAAATTGTTTTAGGCTAGTTTAATAAATTAACATGTTTGGAATTTTTAACTATAAACTATATGACATTTCTATCATGTGCTGCATGGAATTGGTACTGGTAATCTTTCTTTGCAATGTTTGTTCTACCTAAAAATGGCCAATAATTCTGGTCCTGAAAAGGTCTGTTAATGTTTGCTCTGAAAAAGACCTTTTGGTTAGATTGAAAATTAAAGTTGTCTTCACTTTTACCTTCAAAGATGTTATTTCCCTCCCCCACACATCCAGTTCTATTTTACTAGACCTCTTCTAAAAATGATTTTAAAGCAGAATTGAGTTTTTTGAAGACAGAATCATTGGCCTTGTTCATTGAGTGTTACCCAGCTAAGTTTTTGTTCACACTTTCACCCTAATTGTATAAACATCTTGCTTACACCTTTTCTCCCTGATTGCTTCATAAGAAGAGACTTTAATTTTGTTAACTTTATGGTCAAGTAACAGCATAGGGTGAAAGCAATAAAGCATGTTTTAAAACATATTCACTGCATAGTAGGTCTTTATCAAATGAAGACTAATGTTGAAGACTAATAGTGTTTGCAATTATTCATTGCATAAGCTACCATGAGTTCGATACGGCAAGGCAATCCACTTAAAAGTCAAGCAAGACAAATTGTTTTTAATGTTGTTTCATTTATGGAAGAAGAAAAGAGGTTGGAAGCACCTAAAATTGACTTGAAAGCACGTGGAAGGATTTCAGATGCCACATGTGTTTCTATAGCAACCATCAAACGCATAGTGAAGGAAGGTAATGAAGAGCCTGAATTTGGAACTCCTGGTAAGAAAAGAAGCGGGAAAGTCCAGTTACAAATTTGGATGACTTTGATGAACAAGTTGTTCGTCAAATTATACATGACTTTTACATGTATAGAGAGAGAGAGAGAAAATTCCCAACACTCATTTATAACTGCAGAAATGGTTGAGATGTTCCTTCAATGAACACAAAAGCAGCACAAGGAAAATTATACATAAACTTGGTTTCAGATGGAAAAATGTTGATGGAAGAAAATTTTTACTGGAAAAACCACACAGTTGCATCAAGACAAAAATCCTTGAAGACAATGAAACATCTTACAATGAAAAATCCTACTCATCCTGTTATTTATTTGGATGAAACGTATCTGCACACCACTCACCATGTCAAAAAGACATGGTTGTATGCACTGTCAAAAAAGCATCAGGACCAGAAGTCTCTCACAGAAAAGGACACCGATTTATTATGTCATCCTGGCTCAATGAAAGGTTTTGTTCCAAATGCTTCATAGTATTTTCAAGCCAAAACAAAAACAGGAGATTACCATGAAGAAATGAATGCAGAGAATTTTACAAAGTGGTTCACAACACAACTTTTGCCTAACCTTCAACCATCATAGTTATGGACAATGCACCCTACCATAGTGTGCAAATAAACAAACCACAACCAGCTGTAAAAAAGTGATATCCAAGCTTGGCTAAAAACATGGCATTTTATTTAATGATAAAATGCTAAAAATGCATCTACTGCATTTAGTCAAACAAACAAATGCAATTAAGCATTATGTTATTGATGAATTGGCTGCATAACATAGACACACTATTGTTCACTTACCACCATATCATTGTGAATTAAACCCAATTGAAATGATATGGGCACAGGCTAAACAGCTTGCTGCTGAAAACAATACAGCATTCAAGAGAGAAGATTTTAAAACCTATGGGAAAGTGCTTTAGAGCAAGTCACTCCAGAAGATTGGGCAAACTGTGTTAAGCACACTGACAAGGTTGCAGAAGGTTATTGGGAAAGTGATGGACTGGTAGAGAATATGTTGGAACAGCCACAAATAATTATTAACATTAATGATAATTCTACAGACAACTCATCTAAAGAAGAGGAATCTGACTTAGAAACATATGGAGTTCCTCTTGCTGATTCTGACTGAAACATAATGTCCTACAGAAAGTCTTTTTTCAGAGCAAACATTAATCGCCCTTTCCAGGGCCCCAACCAATGGCCATTTTCAGGGCCAGAACCAATGGCCCTTTTCAGGGCCAACAAACATTGTTGAGAAAGATTATCTATTTCATGCAAGCCACAGAATAGAAATAAAAAATAGTTAATTAATAATGCAGACCATTTGCCCAGAAACCTGCAGAACCTGCCCAGCACAAGTTAAAACTATTGTCTATCAAGCATTAGTTCGGCCTCATCTTGAGTATTGCTGCAGTGTATGGAATCCTCATTGTCACACACACTCATTCAGTTGAAATGGTTCAGCATAAGGCCGCTAGGTTTGTTTGTGGCAGGCATCAAATTTGTTTATTGTTCCAACCGTTTCTCCCATTGAACAAATTAGGGAACAGTCAGAACAATGGACTAATTTGATTTAATAATTCTTAAAAAAAATCAGGGTCTGCAACCCAGACCCCCTGCAACAACTTAATTTTACTAAACCAAACCTTCGGACTGTTCCTACTATTTGTCCGACTGTTCGTACCATTCCGCCGTTCATCAAAATAGCACCCCCTAAAAAAATTTCTATGCACAATAAATGAAATGAAAGTCGATTTATTTTAGAAAATAACTGAATAAATTAAGCGATTGATTCGGAATCACTTGTTTAATTTATTCAATTATTTTTGAAAATACATCGCCTTTCTGCGTTCCCCCCCCCCCCCTCAGTTGCGGGTCTGGCGGTTCCCTAGCTACAATCCTGAATACAATAGGGAATCTAGGGAAATGCAATACTGCAATGGTCAGGGTGACCATGTGCAGACAGCAGCATAGAGATTTACACAATTACTTTTGTTTTCAGAGTTTTCATTATGCTATAGACTGCAAGTGGAATTTATGTTTTTGGAATATTCTTTCAGAGTTGAGCTCTAGCAAGGCCTTAATGTGAGAACGCATAGGCCTATACAGTATATTAGGAGTGAAGTCTGTGTACGAGGACATACTGTGCATCAACACTTCTAGTGGGATAAGCTTTGTCCGTGTGACCTCCCTCAATGACACAACAATGTGAATTTGATGGTCACCTTGTATTAATGTTTCTTACATTTAGTATGGTATTTCTTAGCTTCACTTACTTTGCCAGTTTCTCATTAGAGTCATTATTGAATGATGAATAATGACCACACGAAATTGCATTTACGGAAAACATTCCTCTTCCTCTATACATATAGACACACACAATATACAGTGAAATTCTAATTTGTGTGTCCTCTCGACTGTTTTAGAAATTGATATGTGTGGCCCATGTGTTTGTATGGGGGGGGTAGGAGGAGAGGATGTTGAATAATTTTAAGACCACAAATTGACAAAAATGCCTTGTTATATGCAAATTAGCTTAATTCTTTAACCCTTGTATAATTAAACCATCAATATCGTCTGAAGAAGTATGGGCGGGAGGAGGTGAATGTCTTTTTTTCTTAAATACCTTAAAAAGTTGTGTATGGCTTTCAAAGATATCCGGAAACTTCATCATCATCATCATTTCAAATGATAATGATGATGATAGAAACAGTTTTTCTTATTCGTATACAGTATATTGGCAATTAATTTTGTTTTTTCTTTTGCTAAAATTCGAATTATATGTTAACAATGATTGCTTTTGAAATTTTTTTTAAATATTATAGTAATAAAAAGCAACGAGGAGGGGGAGGGGGATTTTTTTTTGGAGGGTTTTGCTTTTTATTTTCCATTCCTTTTCTATATGCAATTGAACGTCTTTTTGAATTGAAAAATTATCTTATTATATAGTTGATGCTCCTAACGACAGTCATTTGAAATCATTTGGAAAAAAATTATAGTTTTTTTTTTCTTTCTTTCTTTCTTTCTTTCTCCCCACACTTCCCGTTTTTTACCCCTCGATTTTACTCAACCCCCTGAAGACGTCAGGAGTTTTTTTCTACCTCGTTAAAACTTTGAAATAGAATTGTTTAAGATTCAGTGTTTTTTTTTTACTTTTATGTGTAAAAAAAAATAGACAAATAAATATAAAGTGAACATTTAAAATAAGAAAACATATATTATGTCACTTGAGTGCCAATTTAAGAGCCTAGATACACGTCCTCCATCTTGTTGTTTTGAGCAGACGATAACGAGACAAATGCGTGTAACTATATATGGCTGTTACTAAACTTTAAAAAAATCGTCACTGCTTCACCTGTAAAATGTCATCTGTGGGTTTTACATCACTGGAAAGGAAATGCAATGAAACTTTCAAATAGCATAATTAGTTTTTTTTGTAAGTGGACCACCACAGGGAGAAAGTCGGGGTCAAAGGTCACCCAAATTGGATTTTTCGAAGTTTTGGCTAATTTTTTTGATTATGTTGCAGTCATAGTTCAATCAAAGTAATAGTGCCACATACTAGAGTAGACCCAAGTGCATAACTGCAAAAAATATGAAATCTGACTTTTGACCCCAACACCCATAAAAACAGACAAATTTGACCAAAATGCTAAAAATTGAACATGTAATTTGACACCCTAAATTTTAAAATAATGAAAAGATGATTAAGTACTCTTTTATTCTCACTGTTAAGATGTTTATTTTGAGCTATCAACCATTGTCTTATCTTTAGCAATTTTGGAGTTAGCATTTTTTTAAAATTTACAATATTTTCAGCAAACTTCAAAGGTCAAACATCAAACTTTCATTCGCCAAAAATTATGGCCCGATTTAAAAACCAAAAAAAAATTATGAGTATTTTTGTATGTTTTAGTCGTGTTATGACTTTTTACAATAACATCTGTGACGATCAAGCAACAAAGTTTGAAATTTCGGGTGAATTAGTGTGGAATGGTGCAGTTTCCTTTTTATAAGCTTAGCACGTTAAATTATTTTTCTATTGTTTTATAATGTGACTTCAAACCTGGAGAAAAACATTAAAAAAACGTTTTTAAATCAAAAACGATCCCCTGCTAGGGAATAACCCCTTCCAGAGTGTAAACAGAAATGAAGCATTGTCTCATGCACTCATATGTCAAATGACAACTTCAGTTATAATGTCTGTCTGGATTCTAGTCACTAGTTTTTAATTTAAATTTGTTTATTTTATGTATGGCTATTTTTATTTAAATCACAAAAGATTAACAAGGGTGGAAGACCAATAGATCCTATTCATGATCACTTTGAAAAACATTGGGATGGACGTGGAAAATTAACTGTACAGAATGAAAGTGTACGTGAAAAAGCAGACTATATGAGAGAAAAAAATAGCTTAAAAATTGAAATTGTCTAAAACTGGGAAAAAGCCATTGTTCCCAGGAGGTAAATACCGTGGTAATATCAGGTAAATACCACCCCTGGGAAAAACTTTGCCAACCCTGGAAATTATTCAATGTTCCTTTATACAGGCCAAAGAAATGACCAAAGCCTTGCCGTTTTCTGACGTTTACTGGCAGATGATAATATTACCTACTTAATGACAATCTTAATCCTCGTAAGGGAAGACATGGGCATTCAAAGACTTTAAAAGAATTAATGGCTAGAACTCATGCATATTTTTAGTCTTTCCCCCCCCCCCCCCAAATGTTATTAAAATATGGAATTTTCTTCCAGTTGATAGTTCTTTGTTAGGACGATTTCAGTTTAACAATGATGTCTTGTTTTAAATGAATGACAATCATTTGTGATCGGGAGCAATCCTCCTCCTCCCCACCCTGCCACATGGCTTTTAAGCTAATTGCAGGTGTACTGAGTTGAATTGAATTGAATTTATTCTTCTATTTTAAAACAAAACTTTGAATTCTTCCACAGAGTTGCTTCAATAAAATATTATCCATGTTAAGCTGCATCAAATCCAAAAAAAAAAAAAAAATATAACCAAATTATAAATTCCAATTTTAAAATAGGATTCATATTTTAAGAAGTTAATATTTTGGTTTAATGCAACTTGCTAATGGTTAAATATACAACAACAGGTGTTGTTTTCTGAAGAAAACTGCTTCTTGAAATTACTAAGATAAAAAAAAAAAAAAGAATAATGGATTTTTGTAATCATAGAGACTGGTTAGAGGCTATAGTTCATATAAAATTAACTTACATTTGAATTAAAGTTGTAGATTAACTCTAGCCTCTAGCCAGCCTCTTTACAAAAAAGCAATAATTCTTGTATATAGCTTTAGAAATTAATATTAAAAACCTGTCTTGTAATTTCACAAATAAAAGCAAAATCACAATACATACGTAATCTGTTATTTCTTGTTTTATATATATATATAAAACATAAGTGATTTTCATCATGTTACATTAATTGGTAGTCTTATTTTTTTAAAGATAAATGAAGTGTTTGGATTTTTAGAGACTGAAGATTATGTCGGATTTCTCACTGGAAAATACACACACAAGAGGAGGAGGAGGTGGAGGAGGAAGAGCTTTTTTAATTTTAAAGTTCGTTTTCTAAATGCATTTGAGTGTTCAGTATAGAGAATTCAAGCGCACTTAACGATTAATTGCAATTAGTTGCTGTTGTGTAGTACATGAGTGTAGACATAAGCTTGTGTAGCCTCTACACTAATAAGTGGAAAGATCTTTTTTTTTTTTTAAGAGCCTCTCCTCCATTCATTTTAGCATTGTAAAAATGTGCCTATATTATGACAGTCAAATTCCAGTACTGGATGGAGTCATTTTCACATAGAAAGTTTAGTAATGAGGCTTAGAATTTGTGTTTTAACTATCTCATTGTAAACATTAAAAAATAGAAATGTTATCATTGGCTTAAGAAGAAGAGGCTTTGCTTTTAAAATTAGACAAAGTGTTAGTCTATTTTTAGAATAGATGCAAAGTTTTTTTTAGTAACTAGAAGAGTAAATTACTTAATGGTACATTTCAACATAAAACGTTTTATATGCCATTTAAAAAAATATACTTATGGTTGATTCTTCAATTTTTTTTTAATGTAGAAACTTTGTTTAGAAACTAGAAGAGTAAAATAATTATCTAAAAATAAATTCATTTCGATATCTTTTAAATTTTAAAACGTTTTACGGCAGTTTAAAAAATAGCCTATTTACGGAGCCCTGTAAAGGGTATGTGAATATTTTTTTATAATCTCGACATTTCCACTTTTTTTTCCAGAATCTCGAAATTTCAACTATAATCTCGAAATTTCGACTTTAATCTCAAAATTTTGACTTTAATCTCGAAATTTCGACTTTAATCTCGAAATTTCGACTATAATCTCGAAATTTCGACTTTAATCTCGAAATTTCGACTTTAATCTCGAAATTTCAACTTTAATCTCGAAATTTCAACTTTAATCTCGAAATTTAGACTTTAATCTCGAAATTTCAACTTTAATCTCGAAATTTCAACTTTAATCTCGAAATTTCAACTTTAATCTCGAAATTTCAACTTTAATCTCGAAATTTCAACTTTAATCTCGAAATTTCAACTTATAATCTCTTATTCGGCCATGTTAATTATGCCATGTTGTGCGCACCATACTCTAATAATGAAATTATTGCAAGCGCCCTCTTGTAGCGGCAATAATTTAATTATTAGAGTATGGTGCGCACAACATGGCATAATTAACATTACCGAATAAAAGAGATTAAATGGCGATATGTCGAGATTAAAATGGAAATATCGAAATTTTGGAAAAAGTCGAAATGTTGAGATTAAAGTCGAAATTCTGTCCTTTACAGGGCTCCGTATCTGCTTTTTTTTTTTTTTTTACAACTAATTTTAGTGAAAACGTGAAATTTATTTTTATAAAATGGTGATTTTCGAGGATATCATCATGAAAACACTTGTGAATGATGCAGCATAGAAAAGTTTAGTAACGAGGCTTAGAATTTGTGTTTTAACTTTTACCTATCTCATTGTAAATATGAAAAAATATATAGAAATCTTATCATTGGCTAAATTTATACAAAGTGTTAGTCTATTTTTTGAATAGATACAAAGTTTTTTTTAATAATTAGAAGAGTAAATCACTTAATGGTATATTTCAACATTTACAAACGTTTTATGCCATTTCAAAAAAAAAATACTTATAGTTGATTCTTCAATTTTTTAATGTAGAAACTTCGTTTAGAAACTAGAAGAGTAAAAGAATCATCTAAAAAATAAATCCATGTCAATATCTTTCAAATTAAACGTTTTATGGCCGTTTAAAAACGACCTACTTTATATTTTTTTGCAACTAATTTTAGTGAAAACGTGAAATTTATTTTATAAAATGGTAATTTTCAAGGATATCATCATGAAAACACTTTTGAATGATACAGCCGGGGTGAACTCTTCTACAATAGTTTAACAAAAAAACAAAAAAAAACTTCGATGTCTTTTATTTTAAACTAAAAATCGCTTCTAATGGTGAATTTTTGCTATCTTTGACATAGCTCATAAAAGAGTCCACATTTGAAATTTAAGTTAACATTACAAATGTTGTGATCTCTCTTATGTATTTTGTACAAGAAATACAAACATTGAAATCTATATCTTTTGATCATAATATGATCATTAAATAGTTCATTATTTATCTTCTTACCTTCTCTAGTTACTTCCGGTGGAGAAAAAAAAAATGATGATGGTTAATATAAGAAGAATAAGAAAAAAGATGTTAGAAGGTTGAGATAGGAAGGAAATATTATCTGTCCTCCTTGGAGATGATGAAACATTGTCTCTTTCGTTCTATCTCTCTCTCTCTCTCTCTCCCTCTCTCTTTCTCTCAAGACAAAAATAAAATAGTAGTTGTTAGTATCTCAGCAACTACTACTTTCTATGTAGAAAAAATGAGTCCTTGATGTTGGATATAATTGCAATATATATAAAAAAAAATGCACCAAAACAAGAAAAATGAGGAGGAGGAGGAGGAGATTAGGAGAGAAATTTAAAATTATAAGAGATGGAAGATGGGGCAGTCACATGCAAAAAAATATTTTTCGTGTTTTTTTCATTTTTTTTTTTTTTTTTTTGAAAATGTCACTGAAATGTGGATGTAAGGATGAATAAGAGGGGGTTACATGGATGGATAAAAATCGGGTTCACAGTTTTTTTTTAAAGAAAAACACAGACGTTTGTATGGCTAAAAGACGGCTTCTTGGTTGCCGGTTAGAAGTAAATGGCACACAACACACAATGAAAAATTGGGTCCTCCTTTCTATCTCTCTCTCTCTCTCTCTCTCTCTTGTTCTCTTAACTCCTCTTTTTTTTGCTTTTCCTAAAACCAAAAAAAACAACAACAAAAAAACACTTGCACTCTCGATCGGTTGGTTCCTTCTCACTGACTACCGGAATTTTAGAGAATTTTACTTTTTTCGTCATACACACACACACTCTATCTCCCTCAAAGTCGATATTACATACACCAACTAACCGTATTACGACCAGGACTAGTCCATTGCTATTGGTGAATGGGATTTCTGAATCGATAATACACGCATAGCATAAACGCGGTGGGGAAAAAAAAAAACGCACGAAAGCACGTGCAAGTTTAAAGAACGGAAATACTGAGTCCACTGGAACACACAAATTGTGAGAGGGACACAGACACACACACATAACAGAATGAGAACGCACTAAAACATACTCATAAGAAGATAAGAGCACACTCAAAAGCAGAATGAGGGCACATAAATGCACACAGAATAAGAGGAATTTTAAACACATATGAAAATGCAGATAGAATGAGTTACAGCAGGGCACACACACTTGGAATAATACAGAGACGGACTCTAAATAAACTTGTGTTAAAGGCTCTCCTTCCTGCCATTTGGCTATAGGGCTAGGATACTTCGGCTCTCCGTTCTCAGAATGGAGTACACAGTCACAATATGTCTTAATATGGCAGAATAGGTCTCAAGAGTACCGGCAAACCGTCACAACTCAGCACTTAATCGGTTGTCTTCTATTATCTCCGCTGCCTTAAATGGCCACTTGTGTCCACTCACATGTGCTGCAGTCTCCCATGTGGTTGTCGCTCTCTGTGGAAGTGCACACTCATACAAGATGTAGGGTAGTGTGCCCTTCCCGGCTCCGCACTGTGAGAAGAAAAAAAAAAAAAAAAACACGCCCTGTGAAAAATTATTTACACTATTCTGATAAGGGACAAACGAATCATAGGTCACTAGGTGACCTACACTCTCAGGTAGCTATTTGGAGAACTGTGGGTCACTCAGTGACCTACACTTTTAGATATGAACTGTGGGTCACTCAGTGACCTACACTTTTAGATATGAACTGTGGGTCACTCAGTGACCTACACTTTTTTACATTCTGGGGCCCTGCACCCCCTTACAACAAGCTTAATTTAATGTAACCTTAGACTATTACTTTGCTGGCCCAGCAACTTCCTATCTTCTCCATATTAAAGCATTGAATGCCTGGTCTAAGGCAAAAGTGAAGCTAGCTCCGTCTGGTGGCATTATTTGTGCGTAAAATTCGTGTAAAAGTGTCGTTTTTGCAAAGGGGAACGCATTGACAGGAGAAGACATTGAAGACATCTTTGCAAATCTTAGTGAATCTCGTACATGATTTTTTTCTTCAAAGTCTGCCCCCTTGAAATATACCCTCTATAACTACAAAACAAAACTCGTCCAAAACTTGACTTTTACTATAAGTTTCGTATACCATAGTCCCGCTATATACACGTATTATGGTTGGAAAACGACGATGCAAATCTTTCAAACACAAAATTTCGGCAGTTGCCATTCCAGTAAAGTAATAGTCTTAAGATGTAACCACACCTAATCGCCAATATAAAAGAAGTTCTAAAGTATAAGTCACTGAGTGACCTAGAGTTCTGAAGTGTACTGTGTAGGTCGCCTAGTGACCGACTATTAGTCTGTTCCCTGTGATACCTCATGTTCACCACAAAAATTAACAGCAGTTAAAAAGTTAACCACAGTTAATTTTCTAGTTTAAACAGATCTGGCTACATTAACCATTTTTAAATTTCTGAACAATGGAGTTAACTCCATTGCATGGACAAAATGTTGTTAACCACATTATTGCATATTAAATACGGGATATAGACATTTGCCCTATAGACACTTGTACTACGGAGACTTGCCCTAAAGGCATTGGCCCCAAAACCATTTGCCCTAAAGGCACACTGTCCTTATGGAGATTTGCCCTAAAGGCATTAGCCCAAAACCATTTGTCCTAAAGGGATATTTGCCCTAAATCCACTTGCCCTAAAACCATTTGCCTTAAAGGGACATTTGCCCTAAAGACACTTGCCCTAAAGATACATTTGCCCTAAAACTGTTTGTCTGAAAAGGACGTTTGTCCTAAAACCATTTGCCCTAAAGGGACATTTGCACTAAAACCATTTGCCCTAAAGGGACATTTTCACTAAAACCATTTGCCCTAAAGAGCCATTTGCCCTAAAACCATTTGCATTAAACCACTTTTTTGTTATCTTTTTTCGTACGTCTTTTCATATATATGTCTTTCGGTGGAGCATGTTAAATAGGTTCTGTGTGCTGCAGGCATGCAAAAACACCAAATGACATAAATTTACACTACTGATTAGGGCAAATTACCTTTTAGGGAAAGTGTCTTTTGGGCAAGTGTTTTTTTGGGGGATATTTAGATATTTAGATATTTAGATATTTAAAGGGATATTTACCCTAAAGGGACATTTGTCCCTTTAGGGTAAATATCCCTTTAGGGCAAATGGTTTTAGGGCAAGTGTATTTATGGCAAATGCCTATAACCTAAGTACAACATGGGTTAAAACACACAGAATGAGTGAGAACACGCACACAAATGAATGAGTGCTTACGCACACATTCACAAATAATAAAACACACACACACACACGGCACACTTAGCTCGTTTTGAATTACAAATGAACCGAGTTCGATATAAAATCTAATTGTATGAACTGTGTTTGTAAATGAATGATCGATTCATGATTTACTTTAGAAAGAAAAAAAAAACATTCTTAAGACATTTTTCTCCTCATCTTACAACTTAGTAATTGGTTTTTCGTCATATAAAGACTCATAAAGCGCCGAACGTTAATTACAATAATTAAGATTGACTGGACTCAAATGAGGGAGGAAGGTTGAGGGCATACACATTGTTGTACACATGCACTGCGTTACTTGAAACCTTTTCACACAACGCAAGAAACAAAACCCTTTAAAATGTTGTTGTTTCTGAAGACTAAAACGCTATTTCGTTAAAACTACTTTAACCGCTTATGTAAAAACACTTTATACATGTTCAATATATGTGTCTTTAAAATACTTTTTTTAAGAAAAACTATTGTCTAGTGAACGGGTCAGGATAAAATGATGAACGAATGAACGGTTGAATATTGGGGGTAACTCTAAAACCCGACACAGAAAGCATATAGAATTGGATGAACACTATAATTATATGGATGAACACAAATTTTAAAGGGAGGAACACTATATTAATATGGATGAACACAAACATTAAAGGGATGAACATGGTTTTAAGCATGATGAACATGGTTTTATAGGAATGAGCATGGTTTTATATTGATGAACATGGTTTTATAGGGATGAACATGGTTTTATAGGGATGAACATGGTTTTATGGTAATGAACATGATTGATCTTTCATAAAACCATGTTCATCTCCCTCAAAACCATGTTCATCCGACTCAAAACCTTGTTCATCCGACTCAAAACCATGTTCATCCCCCTCAAAACCATTTTCATCCCCCTCAAACCCATGTTACTTCCTCTCAAAACCAGTTTCATTGCTTTAAAGTATGTTCATCCCATCCCTTTAAAGTATGTTCATCCCATCCCATTAAAGTCTGTTCATTCCTTTAAAGTTTGTTCATCCCTTTAAAAGTTTGTTCATCCCTTTAAAGTTTGTTCATCCCTTTAAAGTTTGTTCATCCCTTTAAAGTTTGTTCATCCCTTTAAAGTACATTCATCCCTTTAAAGTTTGTTCATCCCTTTAAAGTACATTCATCCCTTTAAAGTATGTTCATCATTTTAAAGTATGTTCAGCTTTTCATTTCTCTCTGTTCATCTCTTTAAAATGTGTGTTCATCCATATTAATTGTGTTCATCCAATTCTATTAATTTTAAAGGGATGAACATGGTTTTAAGAATGATGAACATGGTTTTAAGGGGGATGAACATGGCTTTATGGGGAGGAACATGGTTTTATGGCAATGAACATGATTGATCTCTCATAAAACCATGTTCATCCTCCTCAAAACCATGTTCATCCAACTCAAAACCATGTTCATCCAACTCAAAACCATGTTCATCCCCCTCAAAACTATTTTCATTGCTTTAAAGTATGTTCATCCCCCTCAAAACCATTTTCATTGCTTTAAAGTATGTTCATCCCATCCCTTTAAAGTATGTTCATCCCATCCCTTTAAAGTATGTTCATCCCATCTCTTTAAAGTATGTTCATCCCTTTAAAGTATGTTCATCCCTTTAAAGTATGTTCATCCCTTTAAAGTATGTTCATCCCTTTAAAGTTTATTCATCTCTTTAAATTATGTTCATACCTTTAAAGTATGTTCATTCCTTTAAAGTATGTTCATTCCTTTAAAGTACGTTCATCCCTCTAAAGTATGTTCATCATTTTAAAGTATGTTCAGCTTTTTATTTCTCTCTGATGAACTCTTTAAAATGTGTGTTCATCCATATGAATAGTGTTTATCCAATTCTATTAATTTTAATGGGATGAACATGTTTTAAGAATGATGAACATGGTTTTAAATGGGATGAACATGGTTTAAGGGGAGGAACATAATTTTATTGTAATGAACATGATTGATCTCATAAAACCATGTTCATCCTCCATAAAACCATGTTCATCCTCCTCAAAACCATGTTCATCCAACTCAAAACCATGTTCATCCAACTCAAAACCATGTTCATCCCCCTCAAAAGCATTTTCATTGCTTTAAAGTATGTTAATCCCATCCTTTTAAAGTATGTTCATCCCTTTAAACTTTAAAGGGATGAACATTAAAGTTTAAAGTATGTTCATTCCTTTAAAGTATGTTCATCCCTTTAAAGTATGTTCATCCCTTTAAAGTATGTTCATCCCTTTAAAGTATGTTCATCCCTTTAAAGTATGTTCATCCCTTTAAAGTATGTCCATTTCCTTTTAAGTTTGTTCATCTCTTTAAAGTATGTGCATCCCTTTAAAGTTTATTCATCTCTTTAAATTATGTTAATCCCTTTAAAGTATGTTCATTCCTTTCAAGTTTGTTCATCCCTTTAAAGTACAGTATATTCATCTTTTTATTTCTTTCTGTTCATCTCTTTTAAATGTGTGTTCATCCATATTAATATAGTGTTCATCCAATTCTATATGGATTCTGTGTTTATGATGTGTGTTATGATTTCTGTGTTTTATAGTTACCCCCAATGTTCATCCGTTCATCTTTTTATCCTGACCCCTAGTGAACACAAAAAAATGCATTTTGTGTCAGCTGTGTTATGTGTCTTAAAAAAAATTTGTGTGAATTACATATGTTTAAAATTTGACTAGCTCACCAGGCATTCATTTTAAACAGTCTGTTAGTCCCCCCCCCCTTCCCCCTCCTAAGTACGCTCGCTCCTATGGTTTAAATTGATGTTGTTTATTTAGCGTGTTGGTTTCACTTAAAAAGTTGCTCCTATTAAGCTGATGTTTTTTTCTTCTTCTTCTGAAAGTTGTTCCAGCAAGTAATTATTGTTACTGTACATGTGGGACACTTAATTTAAATTTTACATCTTGAGTTCTAATTCACATATACTGTAAGAATTAAGGGTTCTTAAGGCCTTGTTTCTACGGGACGAAAAATTATTAAACTGTGAAAATTTCAACTGGCTATAAATGCAGTGGCGTATAGATAGAGTTTGTGCCGCCCTGGGCGATCCTTGAGTTTGCCGCCCCTCCCTCACGAAAAACACAACACAATAGGTGGCACAAATAGGATTCTGGTTTGGGAGGGGTCAAACAATATTATCGGTATCCAGTGATTCAAATGGTTTATATAATTTTACTAGTGGGGTAACCTGTCATAAGAAGAGGATGCTCTGATCATGTATTGGCTAGCCAAAGCAAAAGTTCAATTTCTGAAAATAAAAAATATTTTAAGCATTTTATATATTAAACCAAGTCTGTCTGGCAATGTGGAACGCTGTACGAACAAGGACAAAAAACTTTAAGCAAACACATGTGAGGGCAGTGAGGAGAAGGAAACGTCCTTCATTGACGGATTACCTCCGTCATTTATGACGGGTTACCCCACTAGTTTTATATACATTATAAGCTTTGTCTGTGTCTAATGCTGTCCAAACAAGGACAAAAACGTTTAAAAGCACGTCAAAATTTGTTTAAATTTAAACGAACCGGTTTTTTCTCATGGTCAGCTTTATGTTGCGCTCTCCCGATCCAAAAACCCAAACAATATTAAGGTGCTTATAAAAAAAATGTTAATTTTTAAAATACACAGTTTATTTTTCATATTTAAAGTTTTCCAATTTTAATTTTTCAAAGTCCAATGTGCACCTTAAATGTATGCTGATCGAGTGATAGAATGACAACAAATTGGTAAATACAGTTATATTTTTAAAAACTTTCAAAATTGCAAATTTTTAACTCTTTATGTTTAACTAAATTGAGTACGCCCAAATAAGAATAAAACATCCATTAAATTGCTCTTAAAATACGTCAAAATAGCTTTAAAAAAACACAATTAAACCACAGAGAAGCCAACACGTGCTGATTTTTTTCTGTGTTTTTTTTTTTTTTAATTATTTTTAAGTATTTTTACGAGCATTTTAATTGATGTTTTTATATACGTGGAGCTTCGCACCAGCATGACTATACTACTGTTCCTGGGGGTAGGGCTGAAGTCCCCGTAAAGCCATCTTGAAGACGCCTTATAAAGCTCCCTAGTGTTTTCCGCTGCTCTGCAGTTTCTGCGTTTAAGAGAGACCCTTCTACTATCCCGATAGGATTTTTGGTTGGTGCCACCCCCAAAACGTTCCTTTCAGGGCAATATTTAAACTTTCTCCATTTTGAAATTCATTTTTAGTCAAGTGGAAACAACAGGGCCTAATGGAGTTTAATCACACTAAAGAAACTAATTTTTCTTTTTCGTTTGAAAATATATGCATAAAAACAGATATTATAGTAGAAATTTATGAAAATAATTATTTTTCCAGAAATAAAAGATGATTTTTCTTTGTTGTTGTAGAATATTTATTCTGAAGTAGAACGCAGAAAATTTCTGAAAGGCGGCTTTTATTATTTCTGAAATATTAAACCCCTACAACAACAATGACAACAACAACGACAGAACAAAAAAATATTTTTGTTGCAAATCTCTCTTCTTTTTATCCTTAAATGTATTAATAATATAGTTTTAAAAATATTGAATTTGTCGAAAAATCGATGTCGTGTAATTAATTGTGTTTTTTAAAAAAAAAAAACGAAATAACGTGGTGTAATCAAGCACAGTGTTTCCAATGTTATTAAACTTTGATAATTCTATAATACAGTATGTAGTGTGGCGCAGGTATAACGCATCTTATTAAAATATGAATACCTCTGAAATTATAAAAACGGCATACACAACATATTAAAATTAACGTGTTTAAACATTGCACTCTATTATTCATAAAGTACATTTAAAAAAAAGTCCTTTTCTGATGCTTCATTTTTTATAAGAATTTTATGAACAATTGAAATTAGGAAAATTCGTTATTTTGTGTTTCAGAAGCAACACAAGGAAAGAAAACAAGTTGAAGGTATCTAAATCACTTATCCAAAAGTTAAAAAAAATATCGTCTGCTTAAAGTTTGTTTTTTTAAAACTGACATAAAAACATTTTAAAAGAAGATACCAACATAAAAATACTCGCAGGTGATTGAGCTGCATTTCTAGTTTTTAAAACACGTAAAACCGCTATTACACTAGCAACTTCTAATGCAACTTCCTGGTTTATAGTGTGATATGACATGCAACTTGATAAAACTTTTCTTTTAACTAGTGTCAAACTCAGTCTAATTTAGTGGCACATGTTCAACTTTGAGAGACTTTTCAAGTAAACTTTCGGACAAACAACCAATCAGGTTGTTTTACAATTACAATTACAATTAGTACTCTGCTAGCAGCCAAATAGGCGTCCATATGCAGCCTTAAGCATTGTCAAGCACATATACATGCACATATATAAAAACAAAATGAATATACAAATGTCAATCCCACAAAACAAAATTATCCCCATTCACGACTGCCTCAGGAAGTCCATGCCCATTGTCTTATAACTCCAGGAAAAAAGACCACTAATAAGAATTTTTCCTAGCAAAACTCTCCTTAATTTTCTTAGAGTGATCAGCCCTGCCCATGTATAGTGCTTTATGAATATTACCGGACTGCAGTTTAGGACAATCACCACGTGTAATTTTTCCAATCAATTTCAAACTTAACTCAGCCCTGTGATGTGCCAAACTATGCCACTGTAGCACTGACAGCATCTCAGTGACACTATCTGTAAATCTGTGCCTGCCACAAACAAACCTAGCTGCCTTATGCAGAACCGTTTCAACTGAATGAGTGTGTGACAGAATGAGGATTCCATACACTACAGCAATACTCAAGATGAGGCTGAACCAATGCTTGATAGGCAATACTTTTAGCTTGTGCTGGGCAAGTGCCCAATGTCCTTTGACTAAAATGAAGCATTTGTAGAGCTTTCCCAGTAACACCATCAATGTATTTTTTCCAAGAAAGGTCATCTGTTATTGTAACCCCCAAGTACTTATAACACTTGACACTCCGAAGAATAGTGTCATTCATACTATAATTGAACACAGTTGGATTTCTACCCCGAGTTAGCCTCATAACACTACACTTCCCCTAATTCAACTGAAGTTGCCATGTTTGCCGGAAATATGAGAACTTTGAATAAATTTCCAGTTTCATGACTTCCAGTTTATGAACTTCCTGTTAGGGGCTAATCATAATGGCGTCCTGTAAATAATGTCTGCCTGTTGTCTGGACGCCATTTTATTTTTCAAAGAGGTTTTAAAAAATTGATTGCAACTAGGTTGCATAGTGTGATATATAGAAGTTTATTTAAAAGTTCTAGTTGCAAGTCACATCACAGGTTGTATTGCAAGTTGAATTGCATTGGAGGTTGCTAGTGTGATAGGGGCTTAAGAGTAGATAGATGTATTGTTACTGAGAAAGAAAAAAAACATTTTTGAAAATTCAATAACTTTATTAATTTTTTTTAACAATTATGTTTTAGTTTTTGTATAAAAATATATTTTGATAAATGTTATTGAATAGATATTTCAAAATTTACTGTGTAGTTTACATGACAGTTTCTTAGATTCATATATTTTTTTAAAAAAAAAGTTGACACGCTTTACTTGCGCCACCCCATATAGTTATCCTTATATAGTGAATCTGTGTATTGCTTTATTAGTGAATAAGCTACTCGTCCTTTATTTTCTAATCATAAAAGGAACTACTGAAGGAAGAGAAATGGTTGGATTCATTCATTTGTTCTCTTCAGCGCTAACAACCAGAAAAAAAAAAAAAAAACGAAAGCTCTTTTCTTTGTTGTTCACGGGTTTACGCACGAATGGAATAGATGGGGAGGGGGAGGGAGCTAGAAATAGTGTGTCACTGTCGAAAATGAAAATGATTACATGGAAAAAGAGCGCAACACCGCTCATTGTTAAACATTTCCTTTCCCTTTTTCTACTGTATTTGCCATTTCGGCCGTTTTAAAAAATTGGATATTTTATGTGAGAATTGGGGTACGTTCATGTATTATGGTGTAGTTTGTTTTGACCTCCTGAAAGTAGGCAATCACTGATAGCATTACAACTCCCCCTCCCCCCCCCCCATTGAATTTTCTACGAGAGTAATCAGATAATGTATTTTTTTTTCTTCTTCTTTATGTTGTGTTCATAAATCTGCTCTAATAGTAATTATCTAGGTGCATAAAGTAGACGTAAATATGTTTTAGTTGTTACTTTAATACGAGTTTAAAAACTAGAATAATTGGTTGATGCGTTAAAAGTAATTTTCATTGCGTTGTATTTGAAAATAAACTTTTTATGACAAGTTTGCAATATGATTAGATTTTCACTTTTAAGCACGTTTAAAGCTGGTTTTATTGTGCATATTTTATAGTGTTATATTGTGTTCCCTCAAACTCTGGTTATTTTATTTTTTCCGGAGCAAAATTAAGAGAAATGTAACCAGTGTTTTAGAAGTTCGAAAGCTAGGTTAGGTAGGTAGGTTAGGCCTACATGGAAATAGTATCATTCATTCTCTTACGATTACAATTACAAAAAAATTACTTTGCAAGCAGCCTGTTTGCCTATGGCAGAGGGATCTTAAAATCCAATTGCAAATATAAAAAAAAATATAAATGTAGTCATGAAAATTTAAACCCACAATTCATTATTGACATTGTTTGCCTGTTTAATAAGAGCATCCCATTGTCGTATAACCCTCGGTAAAAAATACCAATTCCAAGAGATTCCAGTCTTGGTAAAAATCTCTAATTTTCCTTGAGTGTGGTCACCCCGTCCCACATTCCATGCTTTACATATATCCCTAGACTGTGGTTCCGAACAATTGACCACGTACAATTTTCGTAAACATACGTAAACTAATTTCTGATCTGCAATGAGCTAAACTATCCCAATGAAGCCCCCCACCAGCATTTCGGTAACACTATCAGTAAACATATATCTGCCGAAGACAAATCCTGCTGCTCTCCACTGGACCATTTCCACTGCTTGAGTTAACGCTACAGAGTTGGGAATTCCACACACTGCAGCAATGCTCAAGATGAGGTCGAATCAGCGCATTGTAAGCAACAATTTTAACTTGCTCAGGGCAAGTACCCAATGATCGTTGACAAAAACGACCGTTCAAAGTTTCCAACGCACTTTGAGTTTCCCCCCCCCCCCTTTTGTTGCTTCTGATTCGCAAAATAAAAATTAATCTTTGAAAATCGGTATAAAATATATATCGGTATAAGTTTAATTTCTAATATATTTGAACTTCTTTTTTTTTTTAAATTGTTTCTAAATGAGTTTCTAAATGTTTCAAAACTGAATTAGGAACTTTCTTGTTGTGCAACAATTCTATTTGTAACATGAAAACTATGATATATACGCTTGTATATTTTAGTATGTTTTTAAGAAAAGAAAAAAAATTGCTTTTCTTCAAAAGAAAATGAAAGCTTTTTTCCTTCCCCATTCTTTCTTTCTTTTATTTAAGTAGACGTCTAAAATACAAATATATACCCCTGGCTAACGGCATATGTTAGAAAAGAAAGTATTTCTTTTATATTTCCTTTGACGTTGGTTATTATCATTGTAAATAGTAAAGAAAACCAAAGAAAAAAAAAGTGAAGCTAGTTTGTGAAATAGCCAATGATGATTAATGGCATCCCATCAATTTTCTTCTAACTTTTCTTAGGTGTTTAAAATGAAAGAAAGGCATGACTTTGATCTAAAACTGATGGCAATATGTGTGTATGTGTGGGGTAAAGAGAGAAAGTTTGAGTTGAATGAATGTGTATTTTGTTTTACATTTTTTCTCCCCCTTCTACGGAGCCCTGTAAAGGACATAAGAGATTTTTTTCTTTAAATCTTGACATTTCCACTTTTTCCAGAATCTCGACATTTCGACTTTAATCTCGAAATTTCGACCTTTTCCAGAATCTCGAAATTTCGACTTTAATCTCGACATTTTGACTTTAATCTCGACATTTTGACTTTAATCTCGAAATTTCGTTTTTAATCTCGACATTTCGACTTTTTCCAGAATCTCGACATTTCGACTTTATTCTCGACATGTCGACTTTTAATCTGTTTTATTCTCGACATGTCGACTTTTAATCTGTTTTATTCGGCCATGTTAATTATGCCATGTTGTGCGCACTGTACTCTAATAATGAAATTATTGCAAGCGCCATCGTGTAGCAGCAATAATAATATTTAAGATTAAAGTCGAAATGTCGAGATTTAAAAAAAAAATCTTGCCTGTCTTTTACAGGTCTCCGTACCCTTCAAATGTGTTGAGGATGGAGGCAAAAAAAAAAAGGTACAAGAATAAGACCTCCTCCAAACTTATCATTTTCATTTCAAGTTGACAGTTTGAAAATCGCTTCAAATTATTTTTTGAAGAGGATAGAATACTGTACTGTATAAGACAGTATAGACAGACAAACGCATTTGATTGAAATGCTACGCATCGAATATTGTTTTAAGAGTTTTTTTTAGCTTTATTTTCTGACATATAGAAGAAAAAAAATAAAAGTCAGAAACCAGTTCACGTTGTATTTCTGAGCAATGAATTCTAACTTTCCGTTTTTTCAGTCCATTTTTATTTTTGTTTCTCAAATTCTTAAAAATTTGAAATAAATAAATGACTTGGGTATTTAGAAATCCTCTTAAGAGCCTAAATACATGACAACTAGACAAATGAGTGTTACTATAGAGTGTTACTAAACTTGCAAGAAATGGTCTCACAATCACTCAATTAAAATACAGTAAATTGCTCGCTTTACATAAATTTTAAAAAGGTTCTTCTATTTTTAAACAAGGTTCAAAATAGTTCGTTTTTTAAACTCTATGGACTCTCGTTGGACCAAAAAACCGTCTCACAAACATTTAAAGAACTCTTGTTAAAAACGATTTAGAAAAATAAAAAAAAATTAGCACGTGCTAATTCATGTATTGGCTCCACAATGTTTCCTTTTTTTATAAATTTTGAAAAAGCTCCTTCTGTTTTAAAATAACATTTAAAATCTTAAGTTTTTTAACTCAATGTTAAATCCCATATTACCAAATAATCATCCTACAAACATTTGAAGAACTCTCGTTAAAAACGATTTCGAACTATAAAAAAAAATTAGCACGTGCATTAATCTATTGGCTTCACGATGTTTTTTTTATAAGCTTAGCACGTGAAATTATTTTTCTATTAATTAATCTGGAGAAAAAACGTTAAAAAAAAAACATTTTTTCAATCCAAAACGATCGCAGCGCCTACACTCGGTAAAATTTTGAATTAAAGGCTGTATCAAGGCTCTTAAAATCTAAACTAACATTGCTATAAAACTACTTAACACTTTTAAAAAAAAAAACTAGAATGGGAAAAGATTATGCTAAAAATTATTTGATGACAATACCTTAAAAAATAAACATTTTATAACAATTTGAAAATGACCCCTTTTTTGTTTGTTTTTTATTAATATTTCATGAAAAAAATATTTTTATTTGACTTTTTCAAGCTGTTGTAAAATGTTTATTTTTTAAAGGTATCAACTTGAAAAAAAATCTTAGCATTATCAACTACTATTTTAGTTTCTAAAATAGTTTGAATTTCTCGGTAGGCCTAATGTTTTTCCTGAAAGGCGTTCCATTGAAATACCATTTTTTCTCAAAACCGCCGGTGGTTTAAAAAGACCTCCTATAGAATGTAATAGCAACTCAGGTGCGCCATCCGGGAGACGCAAACAAAATGAATATCTATTCAGCGGCTTCAGCTACCTTAATACATTATATTATACATGTATTATTGTATTATACAAAAATTAAAATTATATTCTCTTTTTGAGAACGTTCTTTTTTAAAAGGTTAAGAGCCTAGATACACCTCCATCTTGTTGTTTTAAGCAGACGACAACGAGACAAACGAGTGTTACTATATAGTGTTACTAAACTTGCAAGAAATCGACTCACAATCGTTCAATTAAAATACAGTAAAGTGCAAAATGCAATAAAAAGTATTGTTCTTTAAGTGCTCGCTTTATATAAATTTTGAAAAGATCCTTCTAATTTTAAACAAAGATCAAAGTCGTTCGTTTTTTTAACTTCATGTTAAATCCCATTAACCAAAAACCGTCCCACAAACATTTGAAGAACTCTCGTTAAAAACCATTTAGAACAATAACAAAAATATTAGCACGTGCTTTCATGTATTGGCTTCACGATGTTTTTTTTGCTTATGAATTTTGAAAGTTCCTTCCATTTTTAAATGACATTTAAAATCTTACTTTTTTTAAACTCCATGTTAAATCCCGTAGTACCAAAAAAAAAACATCCCACAAATATTTGAAGAACTCTCGTTAAAAACAACTTAGAACAATAACACAAAAATGAACACGTGTATTAATCTATTGGCTTCATGTTGTTTTCTTTTTATAAGCTTAGCACGTGATATTATTTTTCTATAAATTATTATGTGACTTTGTGACAAACCTGGAGGAAAAACGTTTAAAAAAAACTAATTTAAATAAAAACCGATTGGAGCGCCTACATTTGTAGAAATTTTGAATTAAACGCTATACCTATGCTCTTAAAAGTTACTTGAACATAATTTTACGTATAATAAAACATTATATTTATACTAGTGGGTTAACCCGCCATGAATGACAGGAGCCAAATTCTAGTTTAATATTGCTACTATTATCCCCTCCCCCTTTTTGCCCCTCCACATTTCTCTCTCTCTCACTCCCCCCATCCTTTACGACCTTTACCCTCTCCAATTTAATATCATGGGGAATGAGTTTGACGTAACTATTTATTTTATTCTTAAGCACCTTAATATTGTTTGGGTTCTTGGATCGGGAGAGCGCAACATAACGTTGACCTTGAGAAAAAAAAGCGGTTCATTTAAATTTAAGTAAATGCTGATGTGCTTAAACGTTTTGTTCTTGTTTGTACAGCGTTATAGACAGACAGACATAGGGTAGTATATATGTATATATATATATATATATATATATATATATATATATATATATACAGTCATGGCCAAATTAAATGCAACTCCATAATTTTTTCGATTATTTTGCAAAAGAAAAACAAAAAAATACTCTTACTGTTTTTTCTTTAAAATTTTAATATCATTGCTCAATCACACAACATTCAATTATACTTTGAGTGTAATTTCATTATATTTGAATCATTAGAATAGCATCAACAGTCCAAAGTATATGGCCAAATTAAGTGCAACTTTAATAAATCCCAGATAAATTTTCAATAAATATTATTTTAAACCAAAAATAATAATTAGTTAAAACATTTTAGTTTATGCATTACTGAGTTGCTTTAGCATGGGTTACTTGGTCACACTGCATTATTTGAGTTGACAACACCAGCTTTTTGCTTCTCATAGATGAATGAAAGAAGTGTTTCATTTCTTTGCATTTTGTTATTTGAAATTGCAAAAAAAAGCTAAAATGGGGCCTAAGGAGAATAGTACTCCTAGAAAACGAAGCAGAATTATTGCTCTTAGGGATGCAGGTTTAAGCATTCCAAATATTGCAAAAGATGTCGACCTAAACAAGTCAACAGTCAGTCGCATTTTACAGAAGTTTAAATCTACTGGTAGCTTTTCACCCAGCAGAAAAGGCAAGTGTGGAAGGAAAAGGCTTTCATCTAAGCGTGAAGATGCAATTTTAAAAAGAATTTGCAAAAAGAACAGATTCCAGACATCAAAAATGCTGAGAAATGAATGGGAAGCCAGCACAAGTGTCAATGCATCATCCCGAACTGTTCGTCGAAGACTCTTTGACTGTGGTCTAAAAGCATGCCGTCCACAAAAGAAGCCATTATTATCAAAAGCACAGCGATTACGGCGAGTAAAGTGGGCTAAGGAACATGTGAATTGGTCACAAGAACAGTGGAACTCAATTATATTCAGTGATGAGACAAAAATTAACCTTAATTATTCTGATAGTTTTCAATACGTTCGGCGAGAACCAGGTGAAGGATCAAAACCAGAATGTAATGTTCAGTCTGTAAAATTTCCAGTTAGTGTCATGGTGTGGTCTTGCATTTCATCCAAAGGTATAGGTCGATTAGAGATTGTAAATGGAACAGTGAATGGAAAAAAGTATGTTGAAATTTTAAAAAATAAACTAATTCCAACAATACAAGACCAGTTCAAAGATGAAAGCATAGTGTTTCAAGATGATTCGGCACCCTGCCATAGGGCAAAAATTGTGAAGCAATTTTTGGAAGATGAAGGAATTGAGAGTTTGCCATGGCCAGCAAATTCACCAGATTTAAATCCTATAGAAAACATCTGGTCACTTTTGAAATCAAAGGTGTCAGAAAAAAAGCCCTCAAATAAACAAGAACTCATTGAAGCCATCATTCGTGTATGGTATCATGAAATTTCTGTGGAAATGGTACAAAACTACATTGAATCTATGAAAAGGAGATGTCAATCTGTAATTGAATCCAAAGGATTTCCAACAAAATATTAAAATTTACAATAAAAGCTTCTTTTACACTCAGGTGGAATGTATTTACCATTAATGTTGCATTTAATTTGGCCATATATTTTGGACAATCAATTGTATTCTAATTATTCAAATAAAATGAAATTACACTCGAAGTGCAATTGGATGTTGTGTGATTGAGCAATGATATTAAAAATTGAAAGAAAATACAATAAGAGCATTTGTTTGTTTTTCATTTGCAAAATAATCAAAAAAAATATGGAGTTGCATTTAATTTGGCCATGACTGTATATATATATATATATATATATATATACTAGTCTGGTAACCCGTCATAAATGACAGGAGCAAAATTCACAGGCAATTGTGCCCAGCATTAGAATTTCTTTTCCTCCGTCCTTTTATGACGTCAGACCAAGTAACAAACCAATTAGAAATTGATGAGGTTCATAAAAGGCATGAGGAAAAGAAATTCTAATGCTGGGCACAGTTGCCCGTGAAAAATTCTAGTTTAATTTTGCTACTATTATCCCCTCCCCTTTTTCTGGTGTGCGCATGCGCGTCGTTTGTTCCTTTTTTACTTCTTTCATTTTAATTTCAGTTTCCCCTGCCCATTTTTTCCCCCCCACGTTTCTCCCTCTACACTTTCCAACCATTTCCCCTCTCCAATTTAATATCAATGGGGTTCTTGGATGTTGAGTGTGCAACATATAGTTGACCTTGAGAAAAAAAGTGGTTCATTTATTCATTTAAATTTATATAAATTCCGACGTGCTTCAAGGTTTGTACAGCGTTAAACACACACACACACACAGACCTGGCTTAATATATATATATATATATATATATATATATATATATATAATAATAATAATAATTTTTTTCTTCTTCAAAATTTGAGCCAACGGTTCCTGTTGTTAATTGATTAAAATTGCAAGGTTTGAAACACTATAAAAAGTATAAATCCAGCATCTAAAAAGTAGCCCTATTTTTATAAAGTGTTTCCTATAGCAAGCAAAAAAAAGTATCTTAAAAGAAATTTTATACAAACTCTATTATATAAAATATTTATTGAGGAGAAATGGATTTTTCTAAGACGGTATAGAGAAATATACAGTATACAGTATATGTCGCATCCATTTGGTGTAATTGTCCATTACACGAAAGGTATATAGCTCTATATTCAAGAAATGAACATAAAATTGGCCTTGATGCAAAACGCTAAATGGACATACCATTTCGTGTAATGCACAATTACAACCGAATCGATCTGACATATAATATACTTTATAAACCTGTAATATCCGTATCAGAATTTATGTTTATGACTTTGTGGTGTGTTTTCAATGGCCATCATGATTCTATATATACAGTATATATATAAAATATACAGGATATACGATCGTATATGATTATTATCATCTTCTTGATCCATCTGTTTTTTTAACTAACTATATATATATTTTTTTACAACAATTTTTTTTTTATCTTCCTATATGTTGTATATTTTTCAAGTATCGTTTATATTTCATTAGCAGCAAGTATATAAGTATAGCTTCTTTATTCCTAACTAATATTTCTAAAAACAAGAAACTTTGAAGAAGAAGAAGAAACAAACGTCAGATAATAGATCATAATAATGCTAAGTGTGTTTTCTAGAAGATGAAATAACTTTTTAAATTTCCTGAGGGACATTTTAAGAAAGTGCTTCTTCCTCATTTAAAGTAAAAAAAAAATCATAAATAAGTCAATCAGTAGGTTTTATTTTTATTTAAGAGGCTACATCACAAAAATACTTTGAAAAATTTCCACAAAGAGCGCTAGCATCGTTTTTCTGTTGAGCCCATAGACCCATTGTTAAAGAAAAAATGTTAATTTTTAAAATACACAGTTGCGGCAAAATATGTATGTCCAATATATATTGTCCAATATTAAGTTTTCGAAGTGCAATGTGTGTACCTTAAATATATGCTGATCGAGTGATAGAATGACAAAAAATTGGTAAGTGCGGTTATCAAAATCGCGAATTTCTAACTTGTATGTTAAACTGCATTGAGTACGCCTAAATAAGAAAAAAAAAACATCCATTAAAATGCTCTTAAAATAGGTAAAAATAATTAAAAAAAAGAAACAAAAAATCAGCACGTGTGCCAATGTGTGGGCTTCACTGTGGTTTAATTGTTTTTTTAAATTATTTTTAGGCATCATTACGATGGATGTTTTTTTTTTCTTATTTGGGCGTACTCAATGGAACTTAACATAATTTAACATTTCGCGATTTTGAAATAGTTTTTAAAAATATAAAAGGACACTTACCAATTTTTTGTCATTCAATCCCTCGATCAGCATATATTTAAGGTGCACAGTGCACTTTGAAAACTTAATATTGTACAACTTTAAATATGAAATCTGTCACGCTCACTCGCTCAGTTGAAATGGTTCAGCGTAAGGCAGGGTAAGGCTAGGTTTGTTTGTGGCAGGCACGAATTTACAGATAGTGTCACCGAGATGCTGTCAGTGCTACAATGGCATAGTTTGGCACATCACAGGGCTGAGTTAAGTTTGAAATTGTTTGGAAAAAAAATACACGTGGTGATTGTCCTAAACCACAGTCCAGTGATATTCATAAAGCACTCTATATGGGCAGGGCTGACCACTCTAGGAAAATTAGGGAGATTTTTGCTAGGACAGATTCATATTATTGGTCTCTTTTTTCCCCCTAGAGTTATAAGACAATGGAATTCTCTTCCTGATGAAGTGGTGAATGGGAATAATTTTGTTTTGTGGGATTGATAATTATACGTATATTTATTTTGTTTTTTTATATATGTGCATGTAAATGTGCTTGACAATGGTTAATGCTCCATGTGGACTTTTTTATGTTTCTCTGCCATAAACCTATTTAAAAACTAAAGGTTTTTCTTTAACATTGGGTTCAATAGAAAACGATACTAGCACTCTGCAGAGATTTTTCGAAGTTATTTTGGGATGTAGTCTCTTAAACGTCTAATTAATAGAAATATTGTTGTAAGTTGTTAACTAGTTTTGCCTGGTCATTTTATGACTATTTTACAGTGACTAGTAACCATGCCGAACCAGAATTTCAGTCATTCATGTCGAAAATTCATTTTTAAGTATATACTGTATATACTGTATATATATATATATATATATATATATATATATATATATATATATATATATATATATATATATATATATATATATATATATATATATATATATATATATATATATATATATATATATATATATATATATATATATATATATATATATATATATATATATAAAACTTCAAATTTCCTTTTTCTTAATGACATGCACTATTAATTTATTAAGAATGACATTTTCATTAAAATTACTTTTGGTGAATAAACTGCAAATATTGTCATGTTCAATTTACTGGAAATAGTGTTTCTTTTTAAGTTGTTAGAATAGGTTTTTTTTTTCCTCATTATCTGAAACTTTTTTTTCTTGTGGATCTGAATCCTACGGAGCCCTGTAAAAGACAGGCGAGATTTTTTTTTAAATCTCGACATTTCGACTTTAATCTTGACATGTCGACATTTGATCTTTTTTATTCGTTCATGTTAATTATGCCATGTTGTGCGCACCACACTATAATAATGAAATTATTGCTGCTACAAGAGGGCACTTGCAATAATTTCATTATTAGAACATGGCCGAATAAGAGATTTAAAGTCGAAATTTCGATATTAAAGTCGAAATGTCGAGATTCTGGAAAAAGTGGAAATGTCGAGATTTAAAAAAAAAATCTCGAGATTAAAAAAAAAAATCTCGCTTGTCATTTACAGGGCTCCGTAGAATCCAGAGATTTTCACATTTGCGGTATTTATTGAAACTGACGTCTCTAATAGTTTACTTCTCTTCAGAAACTCAATAATAATAGAAAATTATTTTGCTTTTCTTGGACTTGTGTATTTTTTGTTTCTGTTTCATTTGTTATCATTTTTTTCTTCTCTCTCCAAATGTCGATTATTCGAACCATTAAATTGTTTTATATATAGATATAAAAATGGGTTACATTTGCTGTATATTATAAGAATGATAGTTTTGATAATCGAAAAAGAAGTATTGAAAATCGAAATTCTGTATTTTTTTATTGAGGTTTAAACAGTATTTTGCCTGACTAAAAAAGCTAAGTATTTCATATCGCATTATTGGAACGTTTTCTTTGTTTTAAAGAGACTATTACCTCCAGAACTTTCTTGTCAAAATATTGTCAAGAATTATTCAACGATTACCAAAACGATTTTTAAAATTTAAAATAAGTGATTAATATAATTTAAAAAATTAAAAATCAGTTGACTTCATGTAAATGAACTTTATCAGATAGTTGTGCCACCAAACAACAGACATTAACAAAAAACCGCAAAGTATACTCCTCGAATCGAATTCTGATGTGTTGTCACCTCACATTACTCCCATTATAATGACATATCTTCGAGAGCATCAGTGGTTTGTAATTCAGATGGTATGCCAGCACATGTGGAACATAGCGAGTCAGGGATGCCAACTGTACAGTTTCTTGCCAGAGGTTCCCCATCAAGCAGGCCTACTGACGGGCAGATTGTTACAGCTTCTTACCGGACATGGTCCTTTCCAGACATACTGCTGTCGATTCCAAATCTCACATGAATTGGAGTGTGCCTGTGGTGGAGGTAGTAGTGAAACATTAGATCATATCCTGTATGACTATGGAATGGCAAATAGGGTTATGGAAAGAAATGCACTGGCCAGGTTCACCACATATAATGGATGCCACTGGCCATCGGAAAAAAAATGTTCTACATGGTGCTCAGACCTAATAACAGAAGAAATTCTCACAGTGTGCATGCAATGCCTGGTCATCTACGGTGACGAGTAGTTTAAAATGATAAAATTTTTTATGTTGAGCCTCTCGGCAGGTGGGCCTAAAATCATTAACTAATGTGAGCTTTTGGCAAAGACCTTATAATTTTTACCAACTTATGATGATGTTTTCTATAGCTCGTTTCTTCTCCTGATTGTGCGGTGACCACACGAAGAAGATTCGAGCTACAGAAATAGTGGATGGTGATCGATTGTGATCATCCTTCTGTGCAGGGGTGTAGTTTTTGCAGAAGGATGGTGACCATCGCTCCTGGTCATCGCTGATGTACATCTTCCTTTGTTACCAGAAGATGTAGCTCCTCCAGTATGTTTTCTTGCCTTGTGGTGTCTCCGGCTTGTCTAGAGAAGGGTTAGTTTCATAATGAATAAACAACACAGTTTCTCATTGTAAAACACTATTCATTCTTGCATGGAAACACTAAGTTTACAAGAATGAATTGTTTGATTAAAGGTGCGTCCTCGGGCCCATGATGTGGTATGGGTATAGAAATCGAATGTAATACAAAAGTTGAGCAAGTAAGGACAACGAACAAAGAGGATATGGTCTTTTTTTACCTTGGATCTGTGCACACCTACGAGATGTAACCAGGTCCAAGTGACCATGGTCCTAAGAGTATCAATCCGCCACTTCGATATGAGTCAGAAGTATGAGTCAGAGAGGGAGGGAGGGACAAGCAGGAGTTGTTTACCCCCAGGCTATGGTTTTGGTGGGATCGTGAGTTACTGGGTGTTACACTAACTATCCTCACATTACTTTCATTTGATCAATGTATGATGGATTTAATATTTAAATTATTCCACATGGAAGGTTGTATTGATTTGAATATGAATTGGGAATACATGTATTTCATTAAGGAATTCTGGAAATGTGAGGTGACAACCTTTGCCATAAAAATAGGAAGGGGGACTTTCGTTTTTGGAAATTTAAAATGGCTTCATTTGGTGACATTTTAAAATTTAAAAATCGTTTTTGTATTCATTGGGTAAGTGTAGACAATATATCTTTAAAAAAAATTCTGGAGGTAATGGTCTCATTAAGAGGTTTTTAAATTTCTTTATGGAATGAATGTTTACAATATTTTTATGATTTATTTTAATTATTTATAGAATGACAACAATGTTATGAAAAACAGAATATGTGCCTCATCATATTCATAATAAAACAGTTTGCAGTTTGGAAATTGAAAGTGTGTTAGAAACTAGAACAGTCAAGACACAGTTGGTGCTGAAAATGCGCAAAATTAATTAATTGCAAAATGGAACTAAAGGTGGGATCTGCCACCGCCGGCCAGATATAAGTTCACCGATAGTGTTACTGAAATGCTAGTGCAACTTCATTGGGATAGTTTAGCTCATTGTAGATCAGAAATTAATTTATGTATGTTTAAGAAAATTGTATGTGGTCAATTGTCCCAAACCACATGTGACGACCCAGTTTGGCTCCTTCCTGTAATGGGAAGGAGCAGAATAAATCATGATGCTGTCTGCTAGGATGCTGTAGTAGGCAGCCCAGCAGATGACAGGAACCCCAGCAGGGTCACTGTCAGCCCCCAGGTGGAGCAGCCTGGGGGTACTTAATGGCAAGGCAACCATTGAGGACGAACAGTGTAGTGAGACCTTGAAAGGACGCATCATGTTAATGCTGGAGGCCAAGATGGCCTCCACATCAATCTTTTTTGTTCATCATCTTGTTTGTTTTGGGTTTCTCTGCTGGCTAGTTCAGCCAGCAGAGTCTGGAGTCTGGTAAGATGAGGAAGTTTTACTAGGGTATTGTGACGGCATAGCCGGGTCGTTACAGTGTCTAGTGATTTATATAATCCATTGTGTGTGAGAAAGGGTGACCACTCAAGAATAGCCCTTATTATTTGTCTTTTTTCCATTGGGTGGGGCAATAAAGCTCCTTGTGTCCATGCAGACTAATAAGGTCTACTTGGAAGACGACCTCTTTGAGCCAACACTCTGAAGGCAATATATTCAGGTGTATGTCAAGAGTGCCTTAGAAGAAATTACACAAGCCACTCTTGGGGAGACGGTCACCGCTCCCATTGAAGTCAAGACTATACAGCAACCGAACGAACACCTGGTAGTCAAAGGGATAAAACAACTCATTGGCGGAGGGACAGCACTAGTGGAGGTAGAGGCCTCTAGTATCCTTACGTACCAAGACCTTTTCGTGGTTGCTCCCGATGAGAAGCTACGATCCTTGAGGGGAGTCTGTGTGGCTTCTGGTGTTATGCAAGGCCACAACAGCAATAGGTTCCTGGTCGAAGTCCTAAACACCACTACAAAGCCGTGGACCCTCGCCTCTGGCGAAGTGATAGCCCACATACAGAAAGACTACTGCCTCAAAACGGTAGAAGTAAAGCGACTTTGAATGCTGACCCAATATTGACAAAAGATTCAGGTGCTAAATTTGATGAGGCAATGCGACTCGGGCCTAGACTACATAATGGCCAGAGGTGCATTCTGATGGATCTTCTGAGATCCTATCGAGACATCTTTGCCTTAGAGACATCAGAACTTGGATGTACCAAACTGACTGAACATTGGATCGACACTGGCGATCACGCCCCCATGTGGGAGCCCCTCCAAAGGAGCGGGCTGAACAGCGGGAGATTATCAGAAAAACAGTCGAGGAAATGCTCGCAGCTGGAATGGCGAAACCATCCAAGTCTCCTTACACTTCGCCAGTAGTCCTGGTGAAGAAAAAGGATGGGCAATGGTGCTTCTGCATTAATTATAGGCACCTGAACGACATCACTAAACCAGACAATTACCCACTACCCCGAATCGATGATGCCTTAGACTCGCTTCATGGGGCGAGAATCTTTGCGACCCTCGACATGACCTCAGGCTACTGGCAATTTGAGGTCGCCAAGAAAGACAGAAAAGACAGCATTCATCACACACCTGGGGGCTGTTCGAATTCAATCGAATACCCTTCGGTCTACGTAACACTCCTGCTACTATGCAGCAAGCCCTGGATATTTTTTTGGCTGGCCACAAATGGGAGACCTGCCTCATATATCTAGATAATTGCATTGTGTTCGGCACATTTGAACAATTTATTCAGAGGCTGGGCTGAAATATAAGGTCGACATTAAAAGCTCACACCATGATGTGATACGGATGAAATAATCAATGTAGTACACAGAGTTGAGCAAAACAGTGGACCAAGAACAAAGAGGAGCATGGTCTTTTTATACCTTTGACCTGTGTACACCTACGATTTGTAACCAGGTCCAAGTGACCATGGTCATAAAGGTATCAATCTGCTAATTGTGTTCTAAATATAGACGGAGGGAGGGACAAGGATTCGTCAATCACTCCCAGGCTAGCATTTTGGCGAGATCATGACTCACTGGGTGTTACAAAACCTAGACCAGACCAATACAGCTTAAGCCTTTTAAATGACATCTAGGATATTGTAAATTTATTTTATTTAAAAAAAAACCTCTACTGGTATATTTGTACAAGAGCTTTAGTTGCAAGAATATGAAGTAAAAAAATGTGTTCAATTTAAACTGCATTGCTCATATAAAAGTGTCTGTGTGTAACTTTGGTCAAGATTTCTCACAATAGGCCACCCATACAAATAAATGTTAAACATTTTTTTTTCGATCAATATAAGTGTATATATAAAAAAAATTGCGTGTGTGTGTTTGTGTGTGTGTGTGTGAAAGTAATAAGAATCGGTTGATATGTACATGGGATATAGTATATGGATGGCAGAGTGAATAAAAGTTGTAACTCTTATGCAGTTTAAGTTTATCTAAGATGCATACGAGCTCGTATATATGTATATAGCCACTATAAATATACCAATAGAGGCCACACACCAATCGATTTTTCTTTCTTTCTATTCAATACCCTCAACCTCACTACTACATTTTTGGAAATTCAATGAATAGATTTAACAGAATCAATAAGGGCCCTCTAAAATCTCGCTCTCCCTCTTTATGTGATTGTATATGGGTCTGTCTATAAGCCTGGCAAAGGATTTTTTTGCGTGTGTTCACTAGAAAAAAAAAATCAGATTAGGTTTCTATTTTGTGGGAAAGTCTGCATGTGTTTCAAATGAATATTTCAATGATAACTTTTAAAGTCTAACAGGTTTTCTATTTTTCTATTAAAATAAAATAAAAGAAATAACAAAAGTAGGCCTATAGTAGAAGTACAATAGTAGTGCTGGTAGTAGCAGGGGTGCCCAACCAGTCCCCCACCGCCAGTGGAGAAATCACCCCCCCCCCCCCCCCCCCCCCCCCCCCCCGGACCAAATACTGAAAGCGTTTTTTTTTAAATAACTTTTCAAATATAATTTTCATCAGTTTTAAAGTGATCGAATTTTACATTGCATAAACGTTTAGTGAATGAGTTTTAATTGGCCATATAATTTGTGTTTGAAACAAAGTCTTTTAACTTAGAAATACATGAACATTCTCTCTATTTTGCGAACGTAGCGAGCTAGCAATAATTTAAAGTATACTCTTGATGTGCTTGATGGCTGAAACGCACTACTTTCTTTTAGAATATAAATTAAATAATAAAATAATCAATTTGGATTTTCGCTCATTCTGATTATTATAAAAACATTTTAAACAAAATTTCAATCACGCCCCCCCCCCCCAAAAAAAAGGCAAATGGCGAGTTGCTCACCAGACTACCCCACTGTGGGCACCCCTGAGTTGTAGCATTTGATTGTTTTTTCTACTTATTTTTGAAGAAAGAGATTCAACTTTAAAACATTTTGCGGCAAAATAAAGACTTTTTTCCCTGCTTTATGTTTTTTGATGTCAATCATTTTTTTTTTTTTAATTCAAAGGTATTTTTTGTTCTGTTGGTAAAAATATAAATTTCTTTTTGGAATGTTTTGAATATATAGTGTATTTTTTGGAGGCTAACCTTACTACTGTATAAATGAAACATGAAACAATATCAATAAATCGAAACATGAAAGCTAGGTAAAGGAACATATGATCCATAGGAGGAGTTGTTCTTTCTTTAGGTTTGGTTGAAAGAATAGAATTTATATGAATGTCTGATAAAAATCTATTCCAACCACATTTTCAATATATATTTTTTTTCGGTTGTAATTAATAAATTCCATAGAACTTTGATGTTTGGAAATCAAACATATGAGAGAAACTAGAAATATAGGCGAATGGGATGTGTATATATTTTGGTTCATGACTAAGGTTTGGATTTTGATGCAATATCAATCTGAATGTTTCTCAATTTGTGGCCCAAGTGCCAATCGTGAAGTAATTCATCATCATCATCATTAGAGCAACTGCACTTATGCTTTTTTCTAATCAGAAAAGGCTGGTTATAGAGAGGTTCAGTTATCAACTAAAGTTCTAGCCTCTATTTTTTTAATTAGAAAGAACAATTTTTGTTTATCTAAATGAGATTGTTACGTCACAATTGGCACTTGGGCCACATATTCATGACAATATCATTAATAATAAATGTTTTTTTATAAACAAATGTGATGGGCCAGTTTGGCTCCTTCTTTAATTAGAAGGAGCAAACTAAATCCTGATGCCGCCTGCTAGGCTGCTATAGTAGTGTGAGCTTTAAGGCGTCCTTTGACCAAATCGAGCAACTCTTTAGGGCAGATGTAGCTTCATCGATGGAGTCCCCAGCAAAGCTAAAGGTCTCAATGATTTGCCAGTTGGGGAACACAACCACGATGAAGAAGCTCATTTTGCGGGAGAGCCCCACCATGTATTGCTCCCGGGGAGGAAGCTCTAATCGGGGGAACTTTTTTTCCAATGCAGTGTCCCATGTAGAGGGTGTTGGCGAAGCACACTTTGTGCTGCCATGTTACCCACCAGTTGTTGAGGAGACTGTTGCTGAGGGTGGCCATACATAGAGGACAATTAAGTGGTAACCCGCCTGATAGTAGTCCTGGTTTGAGACACTGGGTGTTGGTCGTTGTGGCTCTGGGGCTGTAGTGAGTGTGATGCCCACACTACCAGTGATACCTGTGGCCTGTCTGGCATGACATAATGTGAACCGGGCCATGTCTTGGGCTCCTTGTTGCTGTCACTTGGATGCAGTTCCCTTCTTCGTGCTTCTAGTGGTTTGCCGGTACCTGGTAGTAGGCCCAATGCTTCTCTTGGGTCACCCCACCTTGCATCACACCCTGCAGAATGTCCGTGATAGCTTTCTGCTTACATGAAAATGCTGTGCGATTGGCAGAAGGTGGAGGTGTAGGGGCGCTTGCATGGTCCTTCCAGGAGGGTGGCCCGGAGGTGGCGGAGAAGGACAGCAGCATGGAGCTGAATGCTCTAGAGCAGGGCATGATGGACATTGGTAGACTCGGCGGCAATTCTGGTCCAGAGGAACACAAAGATCCTGGGGTGGCAGAGCGGCCCTTCGGGAGGAGTCATCACATAGAGGGGCCATATTTTGAGGGCCCATGTTGCTCCTGGTGGCTTCTTCCTTCAGGCTGGCATCATGTTTGGGGCTGAAAGTAGCGAGGTGGAGAGCGATGTGGTTGTGAGCGGTGGAGAGAGTGGTGGTCCCCATGGATCTGCTGAGGCTCCGGAACCGGAGACACAGTATTCTGTCACCAAGCAGGAATGCTTGGCGATCATGTTTGCTGTGGGTAAATTCTGACCTTACAGCTTTAACCGGGATTTTGTGATCATAACTGATCACCATGTGCTTTGTCATCTGCAGACCACCCAAAACTTGCAAGGCAGGCTGGGGCATTGGCCAATGCAGTTGCAGGAGTACCAGTATAAAGTCCAGTACAAGAAGGGGAAGCTTCAAGAGGATGCCGACTGTTTGAGTCGGTACCCGGGAAATGAAGTTGAAGATCCTTATTTACCGGAGCATGTCGAGGCTGACGTGGGTGAGGTAATTTACCGGAATTGTTTTGAGGTGGATTGGGTTATGGAGCAGGATAATGACAACTTGTGCTTTAAGGTGAAGTTTGAGCTCTTCACCGACCCCAGCCCGAACTTAAGGTACAAGTTTGTGATGGCTAACAAGTTGTATGCCGTCAGATCCATCCAAGATCGCACAAAAACTGTGTTGGTAGTGCCTAACTCGTGTCAAGCCTTCTGCTTGCGGAAGTTGAACAATAGCTCCGAAGCTGGTCACTTCGGAGTGTACAAGACATACTAACGGTTGCTTACTCGTTTCTACTGGTTTGATATGAAACGTGACACTACCAAATATGTTGTCATGTTTGGTGTGTCAGATAGTTCTTGAAACCGATAGTTCCAGAGTACCCAGTTCATTCCTGGGGAATGGACTTTGTTGGGTCATTTTCTGGGTCTGTAGGTAGTCACCTATGTGTTGATCATGGTGGACTACTTCACCTGGTATGGGGAAGGCAGTACAAAGGGCTATGGCCACTTGTGTTGTCAAGTTTCTGAAGGATGAGATCTTGTTGGTGTATGGTACACTGACAACTCTCATCTCGGATTGTGAATCTCAGTTCTGCAGCAAAGTTTTGCGAAACTTTCGGGAGAGCTATAGTATAGCGCAGCATTTCACAACGGCATACCATCGACAAACTAATGGGCTAATGGAGAGTACAGACAACACCATAATATAAACCATCAAGCATTCCCTTAATCTCAAGGAGTAATGCAATTTGTGAGATAAATTTTGGCCCGCTGTGTGGGCCCACAACACTGAGGTTCAGGAGCATGGAAGTGTTTCCATACCAATTGTTGTTTGGGTGCGAGCCTAGGTTGGGGATTGATAATGTCCTTCCTGATGGTCCGGTCCATGACTTGGCTGACCAGAAAGTTATGAAGGAGCATGCACATCAAAATTTAGTGGCCGCTCAGGCAAGGCAAATGAGCCAGTACGATGCTGGCCAGGTGAAGCCACCCCTGTACCAGCCTGGTATGAAGGTCTGGATGAGGGATATGGCTGGTTAGCTTGGCCAAGCCAAGAAATGGGATTGGGCATACAAGGCTGAACTGGGTATGGTGGTCCGACAGGTTTCCGACCTGGTCTACGAATTAGAATTTGTAGATGGGTAAGGTCAGAAAATGCGGGACCGGTTTTATGTTGATAACTTGAAGCCGTACATTCTCACATGTGGTGTTTGAGAGGAAGATAGCCTAGGAGGGTCTGACACCTCTTCGAACTCTGAAGAGACCAGTGATGTTTTTCTGGTGATGGTGATGTTTTTCTAGGACCATCCAGTCAGCCCATCTTGGCTGATGAGTCTACAAACTGAGGCAGAAAAAGCCTCTCAGCCCCGGTATAACCTCCGACCGAGGAAACCGAAGGTTTTTGAGGTGCAACAGGTTTCCTCTGAGGCACCAGTAAGCACCAGGGAGCTTGTGGGACTCTTTTGAGTGCTTGACCTGGTGGGAAAGAGCAGGCCGATGAATGGAGTGGGATGATGGCCTGATCCAGAAAAATATAAGATGGATGCCCAATGGCCCTTAGATGAGATAATTGTGAGAATTGAGTGGAGAAAACCTTTAATCCATGCTGCAGACTTAAGGGTAATTCCACAGAAGTGATTTCGGACCGAGATCTCTCCACTAAGTCATTGTCTATGGATTTCCATCCCCTGCCCCTAAAAAGGCAGATGACTGGTTGGTTTCCATAAAAAGTGCTGGTGGAAGCTTATGGTGTTAAAAATGTACGATTTTAAACGTAATGAAAAAAGGACCTTTTCAAAAATTATATAAATCGAGCACGTAAAGAAGATGATTTCGTGCAGTTTTAGTAACACCACGTAACACCCAGTAACTCCCATTCCCACCAAAATCATAGCCTGGGGGACGAACAACTCCTGCTTGTCCCTCCCTCCCTTCCTAATTAATATTCTGAGTGGATTGATAAACTTAGGACCATGGTCACTTGGACGTGGTAACACCTTGTAGGTGTGCACAGGTCCAAGGTATAAAAGGACCATGTTCCTCTTTGTTCCTCGTCTTTGTCTTTGCTCTTTTTTGTATTACATTTGATTTATTCCATACCACGTAATGGGCATGAGGACGCACCTTAAGTATTCACAATTCATCCTTGTAAACGTGGGGTTTTCAGATAAGGATGAATAAAAGCGTTATTGTTGTTTTTATGTTTGGTAACTAATAACTTTTCTACAGAGGCCGGAGACACCATAAGGCAGGAGACATATGGTCCTGAAGCAGCTACAGCATCTTCGATTAGGTAATAACAATCGAGGATGCATATCAGCATCGACAGAGAAAAAGATGGCCACCATCTCTCTGCATAGATTTCACCCCCATACAGAAGGATGATTGTAATCTATCTCCATCCAACTCTTTCTGTAGCTTGAATCTTCTCCGTGCAGGCACCGCGCGATGCAGAGAAACGAGCTATAGAAATCAACATCTAAAAGTTGGTAAAAATATAAGGTCGACGTCAAAAGCTCACAACCATATCACAGAATAAGGAGAAGATAGAAGGGAAACTGAGCAATAAACTTGTGACAGAATTTTTGTGCACATGTGCGGCACCACCCCAGAATATTAGTCCCTATACTGTGGTCACACAGTTGATGCCATTTACAAAGAGAAATATATTTCTCTTTGTTCTGTGCCAATCTGTGGCAACAGCAACAATTCAAAAGTTGGCAAGTTTGTAAAAATACAAAAGTTGAAAAATTTGAAATTAAAAATGTGCTTATAAAGTTTCAAAACATTAAAAATTATGTAAAATAAATGCACTGCACACATTTATTTTTCATAATTTTTAATGTTTTGAATATTTATGAATACATTTTAATTTATTGTACATATAATTTCATTAACAAGGAAAGAATGACTAAGTAATAACAAATTATAAAAATAAATAAATTATAAATAAAAAATGTAATTTATTGAATAATAATCAAAGTGAAATTTAAAAATAAAATTAAAAACTGAAATTTAAAAATAAAATATATTAAAAAATTAAAAAATAAAATTTATTAAAAAATTAAAAAATAAAATGTATTAAAAAATTAAAAAATAAAATTTATTAAAAAATTAAAAAATAAAATTTATTAAAAAATTAAAAAATAAAATTTATTAAAAAATTAAAAAATAAAATTTATTTAAAAATTAAAAAATAAAATGTTTTAAAAAATTAAAAAATAAATTAAATAAATAAAAATTTTTATTAAAAAATTTAAAAAAATGAAATTTAAAAATAAAATTAAAAACTGAAATTTAAAAAGTTATTAAAAAATTAAAAACTGAAATTTAAAAAGTTATTAAAAAAAATTAAAAACTGAAATTTAAAAAGTTATTAAAAATTAAAAACTGAAATTTATTAAAAAATTAAAATCTGAAATTTAAAAATAATATTTATTATTAAAAAAAATTACATTTGTCAATTTTATGTAAATTATGCATACTTTTATTAATTAAGATTAAAACGATTTTAATTTGAATATTTAAAAACGATATACAAAATTAAAAAATTAAAAGAAAATCTTTGCATTATAATTTAAAAAGTATTCGTTTCCTCATGTTAATTATGTTTTGATTTCATCATGTGAATAATACATTGTTTTACAAGAAAACATCCAAAAACAAAGAAACATATTAATACATGTCAAAATGGCGGCTATCAAGTAACCAGTTAAAATAAGAGAAGCTTTCAGCCCAAGGTCATGAAATTCTGTCACAGCAACATCAAAGGCGCCGCACAAGAGTTTCCCTTCTGTTCTTCTCCTTATTCTGTGACCATATATATAGTAACACTCATTTGTCTCGTTATCATCTGCTCACAACAATAAGATGGACGTGTATCTAGGCTCTTAAATCTCAAACGTGTTTACATTTTGGATTGCTACTGTATATTTAATAACATGTGGCTCATTTTGTTACTCGCCCTGCTCGCCCCTAGAAATAAATTGCAGCGAGAGCCAAACACCGATGGTGGATTTTTGCCGACTTAGGATTTTTTGTAGCCAAGTACGTGTGTCTGATTTTAAACACACTGAAATTTAGGCTTCATCATTCATTATACATACAAAGAAATACAGTACACACACACACACACACACACACAGACACACACGAAAGAGGGAATCTTATATTGCATTTTTAAAAGTCAACATCTACAAATGTCTATTGGAATTGTCGTCTTTGTAAAGTGATTGCTTAAATAAAACTCCGAGAAAATTGTACACATTTTGGCAAACAAGACTCGATTTTCCAATACAACACAAAACTTGTTCCTTTATGTACCTTTATTACGGACAAAAACAGGTATTTTTTTTTCTCTACAGGAAAACGTAAAGTAAAAAAAATAAAATAAAATACAAAGCTAAGAAGTAAATTGATAATAAACTGAAGTACAGTTTGAATTGGACTCTTGAGGATTTCTTGAGTGTATGGAATTTGCAGGGTTTTCTATTTTTTTTTGTGCTTCCCGAGGAATACGACAAACACATTTCAAAGTTTTGTTAAATGTATGTATGTATGTATGTATGTATGTATGTATGTATGTATGTGTGTGTCCGATCAACAACAAAAAAATGCTTTTAGTGAAATGAAGAGTTTACCATACATTATTCATTGAAAAGAAATTCAATATTGAAACAAATCAGGTAAATTTTTTGTGTTTTATTTTGTTGTTGTTGTTATTGTGTTCACTATGTAAGAACCTAGTATACAGTATGTCTCAGGGCCACAACGCCTCAGTCTATTATCAAAGTACTGTATATTTGCTTAAAACTCAACATGTTAGAAACTAGAAAGGTTTGACAGTTAAAACTTAAGAAAAATTTTAAAAACATACTATAGTTATAAATTAGAGACCTACATTGAGTAAAAATTTGAAGCCCAGCCCAGCCCATAAGACTTTATGCTGGGCCCAGCCCACCAGGCCCACGAAGCCCATAAAGCCCAGCAGGCCCACGAAGCCCATGACGCCCACAAAACCTACCAGGCCCACAAAGCCCATCAGGCCCACAAAGCCCACCAGGCCCACAAAGCCCACCAGGCCCATGGGCCTTTAATATAAATATGCCGATCCAAGCTCAGCCCAGCCCAAAAGCCTACCATCCAATGGGCTTTGTGTAGGTCTCTAATTTTCACTCTATAAGGTTCACAAGTTTGCATGCTTACCAAGAATAAGCAACTGTCCCATTAATGGCTTTAATATGTATATTTTATTGATTGGTGATTGGTCAGTGAGGAATATGTTACACTTTTGTTAATGTGTGAAATAATATGTGGTTCAGTTCTATACATTTGTAAAGAACCTCATGAGAGAAATGGTGAAACGCCTTCCAAACCCATAATGCCCACAAAAGCCACCAAACCCACGAGGCCCACAAAGCCCACCGGGCCCACGAAGCCAACCAGGCCCACGAAGCCAACCAGGCCCACGAAGCCAACCAGGCCCACGAAGCCAACCAGGCCCACAAAGCTCACCAGGCCCATAAAGCCCACCAGGCCCACAAAGCCCACCGGCCCATGGGCGTTATGTAGGTCTCTATTATAAATCCTTCAATAACAAAAGTGTAAATTTAAACCTGTTTTTAAAACGCAATAACTTTTTTTTAATTCTATACTAATTTGTTTAATTTTCTTTTAGAACTTATTTTGATTTATTATTGCCGAGAAATAAATTGTAGTTCCAAATGTGTAGCAGTTAACAATTTTTTGAAATATTAAATATTTTTTTAATTATTCAGTTATATGTTACTTTTTCATATACTTTGGATAATAATGTACATTGAAGCGGAGACATACTGTAGATCTATGGACTTTCCATCTAAAAAAAAAAGATCTTTCCAATTCATTTTGCTGACTCCTTCAATTTCTTTCTCTGGAGAGAGATATTCACGGAAAATACAATGGATTTTTTTTTCTGAGCCACTTGGACATACACAACATAACACAGCTTCAACTGTTAAAAGCCAAAACAATGTTCTTTGTGTCTTTTCTTTTCAAGTTTTATGATTTTTTTATATATCTATTGAGAGTGTAAAAATGAAAAAAAACATTTCAGAAAAAAAAAAAACAGATACAATTTAGTTTTTACTATTGTATTTTTATTCTTCTCCACAGTTTAGTTTTTATTATAGTAGTTTTGTGTCTCGTTGTCACATTTCGACATCGTTTCAGTGTTAGAAATTGAGACTTAGAAAAATCAAATATGATAATTTTATTTGTGGATATGGATGTACCTGTATGTTCAATGTACCTAATAATGTAAACAAAATAGTGAGATTGACTTGAGACGCGTTCTCATCACATAATCTTCTAAATCTTTTCTCATTTGTTTCTTTAAAGTAGAATCATTACCATACCCCATCATAAAGTTGAAGAAACGTCGCATTTTACAGCGGGTTTTTTTGTCAATTGCAAATTTTCTCCGTTTGGACCATTTCAACTGAGTGAGTGAGTGAGTGAGTGTGACAGAGTGGAGATTCCATACTCTGCAACAATACTCAAGATGAGCCCGAACCAATGCTTGATAGGTAATAGTTTTAACTTGTGCTGGGCAGGTTCACAACGTTCTTTGACAAAACGAAGCATTTGTAGAGCTTTCCCAGTAACACCATCAATGTTTTTTTCCCAAGAATTATAAGTACTTTGGGGTTACATTGACAGATGACCTATCTTGAAGGTGTATACTGCGGTGAACCAGGACTGTAACTTGGACTGGTGGGACTGTATTTCGGACTGGAAGGAGAATAGGAGGGAGACGTGGGAGAATACGAAGGACTTCCCGGGCTGTAACTCGGACTTTGTGGCGAATAATGTGGCGAACTAGGGCTGTAGCTTGGACTGGTTGGACTGTAACTAGGACTTGTTGGGCTGTAACTAGGACTGGTAGGACTGTAACTAGGACTTGTTGGACTGTAACTCGGACTTGTCGGGCTGTAGCTAGGACTTGTTGGACTGTAGCTTGGACTTGTTGGACTGTAGCTCGGGCTGGTAGGACTGTAACTAGGGCTGGTAGGACTGTAACTAGGGCTGGTAGGACTATAACTCGGGCTGGTAGGACTATAACTCGGACTTGTAGGGCTGTAACTGGGGCTAGTTGGACTATAACTAGGACTGGTTGGACTGTAGCTTGGACTCGTTGGGCTATAGCTTGGACTGGTCGGGCTGTAGCTTGGACTTGTTGGACTGTAATTGGGACTCGTTGGACTGTAACTAGGACTGGTTGGGCTGTAACTAGGACTGGTTGGGCTATAACTTGGGCTCTGTCATTCATGTGTGTCCCTGACTTTTACTCTTAATTATAACATTCTGAAATTATATTTAACAAAATAAATATGGCAGTTATTAACAACCAAAATGTGTATACTTTTTCTTCGGACATTCTGTATTTAACTATTTATATATATATACGTTGCTTTTTCTTTAAAAAAATGTCTCCATCAACCTATTCTTGCATGAAATATATTGAAAAATTTTCAGTGCTACAAGTACTAAGTAGAATTGATCTTTGTAATTTTTTTTCTCAAGTAAAGTCGCTGTGAAATATCATTATATTTTTAATGGCCTTATGGACCAGCTCATACAACCGAATATATGAAAAATAGTAACTCATATTTCTGACTTATAAAATCCCCAAAAGCGTTATTAGTTTTTCTTAAGTTGTCCATGATGCCATGCCACCCATTCATTAAAACACACACATAAGAGACAGCGTATATTTGTTCTTTGCTGTGTTTATGTTATTGAAGTGACCAATAAGATATATATATATATATATATTCTGTATGTACTACGACATACGATATTTTCATCCTATTTTCCTTTTGTCTGTAATAATATATATATATATATATATATATATATATATATATATATATATATATATATATATACGCTCGTATTACTACATCTGTATGTATGTAATGTATGTGCGTATTTATGTGACCGGCTTTACTAATGCCATAAGAGTTATGGTTGCCGAGGTGCCTCTATCCTAATTAAACAATTTTCGTATTTTTTTTTTCTTTCCCTTTCTCCATGTTTCTTGAGTCTAAAAGATGATTTCACCTTGTGCACCACCACCACCACCCCTAAAATCAATTAGTCCATCTTGTAATTGTATGGCCAAAGGGGGAATGGGGAAAGAATAATACAACTAGCCAGAAAAATAAGTTGTGAGAGCTAGTAGTGTTGTGGGTCACTTTTATCCTCTGGGCTAAAAATCATTCAATATAATAATGTCCTTAAGAGCCTATATGTGTGACGCCATTTTGAATATTAGCAGATGACAATTATAGTTCCACTTTTCGCCGTTTAGTGGCGCCCCACAGCTAAGCCATTGAAACCAATGAGAAAGAGAAATTCCTATTTTAAAAATACATGGTGCAGGCAAATGTTTTGTTTTCTGCAACGAAAATTGTTATTTTCAAAATTCAAATTGCAATATGTACATAACAATATTGCTCATCTAGTGATACGTTGGTACAAATTTATAATTAGTTTTTCTATTTTTAATTTCGCTTAAAATCTCGTATTTTTAGCCCATGTTAAATTCCTATTTAAAAATACATGGTTCACACAAATGTTTTGTTTTCTGCAACGAAAATTGTTATTTTCAAAATTCAAATTGCAATATGTACATAACAATATTGCTCATCTAGTGATACGTTGGTACAAGTTTATAATTAGTTTTTCTATTTTTAATTTCATTTTAAAATCTCGTATTTTTTTAGCTCATGTTAAATCCCATAGGCGACAAACGCTCCTCCGTTTATACATTTTATAGGATCTAAATTTCCCACTAACCATAAGTTTCATGATACCCTAAAATTTGACCACTAATTGTATACGACTCAAATTACTCACAATTGTAGATCGAAAGTTGCTCTTCCTTTTTTTAGTAGTGCATATTTACCCAAAAAAGAGTCGTTATTAAAATATACCCACTTTTATCCATCGATAAGAGAGAAAATGGCGGACAAAAGTGTATCAAAATTGATTTTTTTGCCACATGTTGACGTCACAGCTACAGAAGCGCCTACATGCGAAGATTTTTGTAAGTTTTTTTTCACTGTAGGCTCTTAAGAAAACATCTTTCTTCAGCTTCCTAAAAAAAACGTGCATTGAAAACTTATTTTTTTTTTATCAGCTTTTATTATGCACTCAACACATTATTTAGTTTTTTTAAAGAAATTTATCCCCCCCCCCCTTAAAACTTTGTACTCCCCTTAACCTCTTCCTCCACTTAGCCCGCATACTGGGGGGAGTGCTATTTTGATGAACGGCAGAACAGTCGGAACAACCGTAGGAGCAGTCGGAAGGTTAGGTGTTTAGTAAAATGAACTTTGTCGGGATTTGCGCCCCCCCCCCCCCAGACCCCCTGCAACAACTTAATTTTACTAAACCTAACCTTCCGACTGTTCGTACCATTCCACCGTTCATCAAAATAGCATCCCCCCCCCATGTCCCCAAAAATTTCTATGCACAATATTTGCTTAAGGTGTCATTAGATGGTGATGCGTGAATTCATGTGTGAGGTGTCCGTGTCGCCGTGCCCATTGTGCTTTTTTATTGGAATTGAGGGCGTTCTATTGACTGGCTTTTCTCCTATTGGTGATATTATATTAGCCAACTAATAGAAATGCGAATTAGCTCACTTCTCCATAGGAAACAACTGATATTTTTCAAAAGTTGAAATTTTCAACGAGTTGTTATTTTCGTCACAGTGGAAACAAAGCCTTAAGGAGAGAGAAAAAAAAAAAGAATTTTTACAACCTTGAATGATATAAGTGAGAGAAGGAAATTGATTGTAAGGTCCAAATTCATGAAAAGAAGATTTAGTACTTGGAACATCAACATGAGCCTGAATTGAGAGCAGTATTTCAACAAATAAAACCCACGTGTTTTATTGGTTACATTTAAGAGAGTTTTTTTTTTTTTTTTCGATGTTAAAATCCTGCTTAGAAAATTCAAGTATACTGTAAAGTACTTTATTCTTGAATTTAGACCTAAAAGGATCTAAATTGAGAAAAAAAAAAAGTGGATGAAGACAAAGTAACTGAGATGAAGCAAGAAGAAAGTTAATTGGACTCTTGCAATTAAGTAATGTAACTTTTTATTGACTGTTAGTCGCATCTGTGCCACACTTATTTTCACTGGCTCAATGCACCACATCTCAGTCTATGAAAGTATAGTATTGCTTTTTTCAAACATACAGATAGTATATGCTACATGTCACGTAATGTATATTATAGTCTCTAAAGACTTGCCTTTTACCAGTGTGGTTTTATGTTTGAATGCATCTTTAAAAGTTTAGGACATTTTCTCTTTTTCTCGGTCTTTTTTTTTTTTAACAGTGGTGGTTTATTGTTCAATGACACATGAAATCACCTTTTCTTCTTTGCTTATTCCTCCAATCTAAATGATTTTATGGTAAATAACATTCAACTATCAAGTGCTTCCAAAAAATATTTATATAAATGTCTATATGCTTATTAATTAATTATTAATCATGTTTATCGTGTTATTAAATCTGTGCATAATAATAGCAACAGTGTTTATTAATAAGGTTGAGGTCAGTGACATGGGGTGTCAATGTCCACTCCTCAAGTTTTGATTCGGTATTATGGTTAGTTTGAAATGTACGAAATATATTACAGGAAACTTGTATAAGATAAATGATGATGTGAATCTTTCCTTTCCTCAAAATGTCGAAGCTGATGTAGATGAGGTCATTTACCATGTTTGCAAGAAATTGGATTGTCTGAAGGAACATTTAAGCAGTTGCTGGTGTTCCAAGGTGAGAGTTGAGCTCCTCACTGATCTCGATTCTGTACTATGGTTCAAGTCTGTGATGGAAGAAGTCTCAGAAGGCAAAATCGATATTGCAAATCACCCTGATGAGCCTATGGTGGGCAGCAACATGGTTGGGCTCCATTTTTGCTCCACCCCAGATATGCTTTCTAGAAATAAGTAGACAGGTAAACCGGAGCAACCTTGACTGTCTTGACAATCCTGTTCTCAAGATGGAACAACGAAGTTGAGAGGTTTGTAACAGCCTGGTCTGCTTCCCCGAGTAATTTGGAGAAGCAGACGGATTTTTTGATGGCTGCCTGCTAGGGGGTTCACAGTGGGCAGGCAAGATGCTGGCCAAGTTGGCCAGTAGTTATTGTACATACCGCTTTTTATTACAAGTGTTCATTAAACCTCTTGTTTACCTTTTACCGCTGCCTTATGTTTTCATTGTGGGGAGTTTATTGGGAAACAGGGTTTCTTTGGGGAATTTTTTTTGTTGCCACCTTTGGCCCTGTAAACTTGCATCAGTCCACGCCGGACCCTTCATGCTTTGTTATGCTTCTCACTTTGTTGCCAATTTTCTGCTTCGACTTCAGCAAGGGAGTCTCTGTGGGTGTCCGAAGCCACCGAGCAGTTCACTGAGAGCACTATATGTGCGGTCCCGACCCTTGCACAAGTTTATCATAATCTACGCATAGCACAATGTGGTTTTTTAGATTATATAATGGTGAGGAGAAAATATTCTTGAACAAACGAAACGTAGTTCCTAAATAAACTTGGTTTTCGTTTTTGTAGCAGTTAAGCGAACGCAGAAATGGTCGAGTTGTTTGTTTTCAGTATGACGGTTCATATTATTAATATTTAATATAGTCTAATGTTAAAATATAAATGTTTAAGTAGTGGCAACTTGGACAATCCGGAAAAAAATAGTTTTGTTTGATCACCTGTATTTATGATCGGACAATAATATTGTTCTTTTTCGTTTTTTTGTTTCAAGATATCGTGACAAATATGAAACCCACGTATGAGGTTTCGAAAACAGTTTTTTATTGCCTTAAGGAAAAGCGGTCGAATTCGTGATTGTCTCCTGTAAAACTTGGTAAGTATGGGCTAAATGTAATTTGCTTTCTGCAGGTCTATCATATATTAACTAGGTATCCAAGAAAGATGGACTTCATTTGAATATTCGACTGTGTAAATATCTGACAAAAAGTCTTTCGAGGTAGGCCTATTCTTTATCTTACTCCAAACGACAAGCTACCCGAGTTATTCATTTATCTACTTGGTTTCATCTTTCTAGATTAAACTTTTTATGAATATACAAGTATTTATTTTAAAATATTTTCTTAAGAGCTTAGGCAATATGGCGTGCACGTCCTGCATGACTCCATAGACGCAATGTTAAGGGAAATGTGACGTGTCCAAAAACAGGGTCTCGTTTCTAACTACTTTTAGTGCCTTTAAATTGAATTTTTAAGGATAATGGAAGTTGCAATCTCTTCTTGAATGTTGTGGCCAGGTATTAACGTAAATTGTTTTTTTTTTGCAATATATATATTATGACGGACCTTTTTCCCCAGGTAGAATCTGTTCTTTTTAAATGGTACGAGCGAGTTTTCACTCGTATTAAAGGTGATTGGCTAAGTCACCAATTCTACCGGCCCGAGAGGACTACACCAATATAACGTCTATTTAGTGTCCTCACTAGTCTCTTATGAAGACTCTCACAGTCTTGAGAATCTTTTGTCTCTATACTTCTCGTACTTTCGTCCGTAAATTTACCCTAAGGCCATTCGCCCTAAAGGGACATTTGCCCTAAAACCAGTTGTCCTAAAGGGACCTTTGCCTTAAAACCACACTTCCTCTGAAAGGACATTTGCAATAATCATTAGTGGAAATTTATGCCATTTGGCACTTTTTTGTGTGCCTGCAGTGTACAGAACCTATTTAACATACTCCACAGAAAGACACTAAACCGTATGAAAAGAGAGAACAAAAAAGCGATTTTAGGGCAAACGTCCTTTAGGGCAAATGTCGCTTTAGGGCAAGTGGGTTTAGGTTAAATGTCCCTTTAGGGCAAATGGCTTTAAGGCAAGTGTCCATAGGGCAAGTGTCTTTAGGGCAAATGTATATATCCCGTTTTAATCTGTTATACCATTCAAATATGACCTACGTTAATGTGGGCCTACTTAGCATGAATTTGAATATTGCATGAATGTTCATTATTCAATTCATGCAAGCATCTTAAAGAGACCTTTACCTCCAGAAATATTTTTTTCAAAATATTGTCAAGATCTACCCAAAGATTGTCAAAAACGATTTTTAAAATTTTAAAATAGGTCATTAAAACCATAAAAAAACTTGAAAATAAAGTGACTTTTCTTGAGTCACCAAATGACGCAATTTTAAATTTCCAAAAACGAAAGTTTCTCCCCCCCCCCAATTTTTGTGGCAAAGGTTGTCACCTCACATTTTCAGAATACCTTAATGAAATATAGGTATTCCCTATTCAAATTCAACTCAATACAACCTTCCATGTAGAATAATTCAAATATTAAATAAATAGTCTTTTGAAATGAAAGTATTGTGAGGTGACAACACATCAGAATTCGTGTAGAGGAGTATACTTTGGGGGGCGGGGGCATCTATCATCTGCATCTATCTGATAAAGTTCATTTACATGATGTTAATTGGTTTTTGATTTTTTAAATTATAGTAATGACTTATTTTAAATTTTAAAAATCGTTTTGGTAACCGTTGAATAATTCTTGACAAGAAATTTGTGGAGGTAATGGTCTCTTTAAGTTGAAACTGGTTAATTTTGCAGCACCTCAATTATTGATTTGATGAATGTATTATATTGTTAGTTTATTTTCAGGTAAAATATGATCAATTGTGGAACTTTGATAGTTTTCATAGTTTTGTGTTGCTGCACCTTATCGAGCAATAGTTCGAATATTTTGTTCCTAACAGTGTATGGTAGTAGAAGTCATGTGTTGACAATCTCTCCAGCTATGGAGTCATTGAGTTCTCGTGGCCACAATGTAACATATCTAACATTCCTGTCTCCCGAATTCGAACAGGAAACCAATGTGACTGTACTGCCACTGAAAGAAGTGCAAAAATTTATCGCGACAAATAGATACAACTTCTTCGAAAGAGCAAATGCCAATTTCATTGACTCGCTTAAATTTGTTTCCGCGATATCCTACGGTTTATGTGCTGCCACGATGAATGATCCAAATTTTAAACGCGTGGCAGAAGATAAGACAACAAAATACGATGTCATAATTGCTGATCCAAGTTTTTCAGAATGTGCATTGCCCTTAGTGAAAATACTAAACGATGTTCCGCTTATATATTATTGCACAACATACTTGTACAGTTGGACAGCATTAGCATTGGACATTCCAACTCCTTTTGCATATGTACCGTTGTATTTTTTACCATTTCAAGATAATATGACTTTCTCAGAGCGCTACACGAATGCAATCGCCAGCTTTTTCTTTGTTTACTTTCGTAAATTTTACTTAATGACATATGTTGAACAACTTATTCGTGAAACGTATTCAACCCTGCCTGGACTGGCAGACATTGAGAGGAATGCTTCGTTTGTTTTTGCCAACAGCTATTCTCCTGCTTTAGATTTAGGTAGACCTTTGGCACCATTTTTTGCCGAAGTCGGAGGGGCTCATTGTCGTCCACCAAGGCCACTTCCAAAGGTATAAAAGTTCACTAGCAATTAACAATTGATTTTGGTATGAAAAAATTTATAAAATACAATGCAGTTTAACAATACAAATATTGAATTGTGGTTTAATTTCATAAGTTCATAGCAGTTTAAAGTTTTCTAACCTATTTTTTTATTTTACGTAGAATATTGAAAGCTTTATTGAAGGAGCTGGTCACCACGGTTTCATCTACTTCTCTACAGGAACCTATATTCGAGGTTCTGACATGTCAAAAGACAAATTACAATCATTCATCGTAGCATTTGGAAAATTAAAGCAACGAGTTATCTGGAAATTTGATGATGTTATTCCGAATTTGCCTTCAAATGTTCAAGTGTTTAAATGGGTACCACAGCAAGATATTTTGGGTACTTACAGTACATTGTGATATGTAGGGTGTCCATAAAGTCCTTGTGTCTTTCACTTCTATAATAATAATAACATATAAACAATCTGTAAAGTGCCACTGAAAAAAACACAAAACCTTCCTTTTTAAAGGATCTTTATGATAGGATGACAAAATGTGATCAGTACTATAACTCAAACACAACTGTAGAACAAGTTTGGCAGAACTTCAGAAACGTGTTATCCTTTGTATCCAAAAAGTTGGTTGATATGTTGAAAGTCAACATTTTGTAACACCCTGTATTTTGTCTTCTCTTTATCTGCATAGCCTTGGGGCCCTGGTTCCGGTTTCGGTAGATGGATACCCATCGAGGCACGATCCCTTGGGCATGGGTGCACCTGTGTAGGTGCACACAGGCCCTAGGTATAAAGGGCCGTGTTTCAATAGATTGGAAGTCTATTCTTTGATATCGAAACTAAGACATTTCAATCAATGGTCAGGTGGTTAAGCAATGCCACACGCCCTCTTCTCTGTTTAATATAATAATAAATGATTATGCACATTAAATACGTAACACGACAATCTGCAATCGTCTCGCCTGTCTTTATTTATTTTCTTCCAGCCAACTGCATCCAAAGGAAATACCAAAGGGAACGACCCCGGCACCATTAGGAATCAAGTCTAAATCATACATACTCTTTGTGTAAGGCGGCATCCGCCCAAAATGCTGTAAAAAAAGCTTGTATTTGCGAAGCCAAAAATGGAGCGAGTTTATGTGAAATTACTTTTCATAACTAACTCAAAAAATCTCCCCTTTATAAACTTTATTTCGAAAAAAAAAACTAAATAAAATAATTAACAAACAAAAGAATTATTAAATAACTAGTGGGGTGGTAGCCAGGGAGCAAAATTCTAACTAGGCTACTGAAACTATTTAACTATTTTATTCAAATACAGTACTTCATTTTACTCAAATAATATTGTTCTTGTTTGTACAGCGTTATACACAGGCAGACAAACAAAGCTTAATATATATAAAACTAGTGGGGTAACCCGTCATAAATGACGGGAGCAAAATTGTGCGCATGCGCGTCGTTTGTTCCTTTTTTTTTACTCCTTTCGTTTCAATTTCAGTCACCCCCTCCCACTTTCCCCCCCTCCACATTTCTCTCTCCCCCTCTCTACACTTTCCAACCTTATCCTCTCGCCGATTTAATATCATGGGGTTCTTGGATCCCCATCCAGTATGCAGCATAGAGGTGACCTTGAGAAAAAAAGCCGTTCATTTATTCAAATTTATATAATTTCCAACGTGCTTCAATGGTTGCACAGCGTTACTTCAGAGACAGATAGACCCACAGACCTGGGATATTATATATATAACTAGTGGGGTAACCCGTCATAAATGACGGGAGCAAAATTCACAGGCAATTGTGCGCATGCGCGTCGTTTTTTCTTTTTTTTTACTCCTTTCATTTCAATTTCAGTCACCCCCTCCCACTTTTCTCTCTCTCTCCCCTTCTACACTTTCCAAACTTTTCCCCTCACTCCCTCCCACTTTTCTCTCTCTCTCTCTCTCCCCCTTCTACACTTTCCAAAGGAAGAGTTCAACATATAGTTGATCTTGAGAAAAAAAAAAACGGTTCATTTATTCAAATTTATATAAATTCCGACGTGCTTCAATGGTTTTTGTTACTCCACACACACAGAACTGGGATATTATATATATAATAATTGTGTATACACAATCATGAAGGGTTTTCATGTATATATATATATGTATATACATGAAACCCCTTCATGACTTATGGCCCACCCAGTATATTTAAAAGTAGAAGCATATGTTTTAACTTTATGTTTTAAATTGTTTTCAGGACATCCAAAAATTAAGGTGTTCATTACACAAGGTGGCCAATTGAGTATCCAGGAAGCTATTTACCATTCAGTTCCAGTCTTGGGATTGCCGGTATTTGGCGAACACTTTTCAACACTTAACAATTTACATAGAAAGGGAACTGGAGAAATATTAGATTATCAAAATCTGAATGCAGACAATGTTTATGCTTCTCTGATGAAAATAATTTCTGACAAGAGGTAAGAATCATGATTTTTTTTTTGTCTAGTTTTTGTTTGAGTTTTGTTTGCTCACATACCGAACATAGTCTCGTAAATTTGTACATTATTTCCTAGATATGAAGATAACTGTGCAGTGCTTTCAAATTTGTTTCGAGATCGGCCAATGGAAGCCATTGATACAATTATCTATTGGGTTGAATATACTATTCGTCACAATGGTGGTAGTCATTTACGATTTAGTACTGGTCACCTGAACTTGTTTCAGTACTTTTTATTAGATGTATTGGCAATTATTTTGTTAGCTTTTGTATTTTTTTGCTTTATAATTTTTAAAGGTTGTAAATTATTTTCTCGATTAATATCAAAACGTGAAGTTGTAACCAGAGTTTTGTGTGAGGCACATACAAACCGTAATAAGAAATATACATAATTTATATACAGTAAGTATAATATAATTTATATTTGCTTCGGCTGTGTTGGGAAGTATTTTAAATACATGTATTTAAAATACCATTTTAAATACTTCTTTTGTATTTAGTATTTGTAATTGAAATGCATCCATTAAATAATGTATTTTGTATTTTGAAATTACTTTTTAGTATTTTAATTACTACAAAATACTGTAACACCCAGTAGAACATGATCCTCTCGAAACACTAGCCTGGGGGTGAGTGACTCATCTCTGTCCCTCCCTCCTTCTATAATTAAAACCCAAGTTTCTATAATTTAAACCCAAGTGGCTGATCAGTACCTTTTAGGACCATGGTCACTGGGACCTGGTTACACCTCATAGGTGTACATAGGTCTAAGGTATAAAAGGACCATGCTCCTCTTTGTTCTTGGTCCACTTTTTCGCTCAACTCGTTGTACTGCGTCGATTATTTCATCCGTATCACATTATGGGCACATGGGTAAATTCCGACCTCACATCTTTAACCGGAACTTTGTGATCGTAAAACTGTGCTGTTGTGTGTGAGGTTGATGATGTGACGTGATACGAATGAGGTGACTTCAGTGTGGTTCTGGTACATTAAAATGTATTACCGTTATTTATTACCATCACAGAGTTTTTGTGACAGCATAGTTTTTGTGACAGTTTTGAGCTCACACGTCATGTGATAACAGTCTGTTTCCATTGTTAGGGACGTTGTGTACACATGCATGCACGTGCATAAATGTGAGTACACATGTGTGTACGTGTACAAGTGCATACACATGTGTGCACGTGTAGGAAGAGTCCAAAGGTTAGGTTTAGTAAAATGAAGCTTGTTGCAGGGGGGCTGGGGGTGCAGCTCCTTTTTAGTTATTAAATCAAATTTGTATATTTTTCTGACCATTCCTCCCTTTGAACAGATTAGGGAACAATTCGGAACAATGGACTAATTTGATTTAATAATTCTCAAAAAAAAAGTCGTCGTCAGCACCCCCCAGATCCCATGCAACAACTTCATTTTACTAAACCAAACCTTCGGACTGTTTCTACACGTGTGCACATGTGTACGCACTTGTACACATATGCATGCCTGTGTACGTACAGTACATTTACACATGTGCGCACATGTGTACACACATTTACACACATGCATGCATATTTATGCACTTGTGTGCACATGTATGCACGTGTGCACACATGTACGCATGTGTACACACATGTACACACTTGTGCACATGTGTATGCACATGTACGCAAGTGTAAGCACATGTACGCATGTGTAAGCACTTGTGCACACATGTACGGACTTGTGCGCACGTGTATGCAAGTGTAAGCACTTGTATGCATGTGTATGCTTGTGTACGCATGTGTATGCATGTGTACGCACTTGTATGCACGTGTACGCACTTGTATGCACGTGTATGCACTTGTATGCACGTGTATGCACTTGTATGCACGTGTACGAATGTGTACACACTTGTGCACATGTGTACGCACTTGTGCGCATGTGTACGCACGTGTACACACTTGTGCGCATGTGTACGCACGTGTACACACTTGTGCACATGTGTACACACATGTACACACTTGTGCAAAAGTGTACACACATAGACACATGTGCGCATTTGTATATAAACACACATGTATGTACTCACGTAGACGACATAGTTACATGTGATGCGCATGCGTCATTCATTTATAATAATATGGTTTAAAATGAAAATACGTCACATGTATTCTAATATACAAAAATAATAACATTACATAGTGTAGGGGTAACAAATATAGTAGAAAAGATGCAGGAAAATAGGCTGCGGTGGTTTGGGCATGTCCTCAGGAGTGGAGAAGATGGGCAGCTGAGACAGGCAATGAACTTAGACCTGGGAATAAAACGGGGTAGAGGAAGACCCAAGCAAACCTGGGATGTGGTAGTAAAACGGGATATGGTGGCGTGTGGGGTCACTGGGGGCTTGATGCAAAATCGGAACGAGTGGAGAGTTAGAACCAGCAAGGCCGACCCTGCTGCTTGCGGGATAAGGTACAGGAAATGATGATGATGATGATGATGACATAGAAAGAACAACCCTCCTAAATAAAAGGAATATTCCCAATTTCGAATGCTACAACTGGAAAGAGGAAAAATCTCGATGTTTGTAAAAAAATTACTTTTTTAAATAATCGAAATTTCATATATCAAATTGCTCTAAAATTCTGATGACCTTTTGTTGTAGGTGACACCAATTTCGAGTTGTACGACCCACAAGAAATTATGACCAAAAACTCAAAATTTGTTTTGGTCAAAAACAAATAAAAATTAAAATTAATAATGGGTATCAAAAGCCTTATGACTTATAAAATTAACCCAACACCTCTACTTCTTTTAAATTAAAACATTAAAAACGATAAATAATTATTAATTAAATTAAAATTTACCTTCAATCTTCTTCTAACTTCTTCTAAAATTTACAAACGTCACTAAAACAACAACAATTACGGAAATGAAATCACCTTGCAGTTTCTTCTAAGTTAGTAAGGAAAACTGACACCCGCCATATTTCTGAACCTTCATATCGTGGCACCAAGGTGTACGAATATGGCTGCAGTCATTATCAATTAAACTTAAATAAGGTGCCATATTGGTACACTATTACATAATGCCGTATACTTCAAAACTTGAATGTATATGAAAATAATCATGTCATTATGTTTTTACATGGAGAAAAACAAAAACTTCCAGTGCCTCTAGTGACAGTAGGCCAAACCGCCCCATCCCCTCGTAAGTAGTTAGCAGATACAACTTTAACATAGAACTTTATGGAAAACTCACTGCACCGGTAAGTTTTTTTGCTGTTTTCTCTGAAATTACTTGCCCAATTTTCGTGAATTTTTGAAAAAATAAAGATATATGTATATAGTTTCACCTCCATATATTGGTTTTTAATACCCTCATTTTTTTGTTTATAATTTTTAATTAAAATGAAATATATTATTAAATTAAATTATCAATGAAATAAAACATTTATTGAATTAAATTACTAATTAAATAAAATATTTATTAAATTAAAATATAAATTAATTAAATTTAATTAAATGTTTAATTGATAATTTAGCTTAATAAATATATTTACATATAATGTTTAAAGGGACTAATGTGGGGAAACTGCATTTGGTTAACATTGGGCCACATGATTTTTAAAAACATTGGGCCAACATTGGGCCAAAAGGTCTTTTCCAACTACAACATTTTGCCAACATTGCCAACATAAATTCATACATTGGGCCAACATGTTGTGCTACTTGGAAATTGAGTGCTATTACTAGCATCAGCAGACTCTCCTTTTCCTTGGCCGCCAGATGCAAAACTTGTAGGGTCTACCACCCCTAGGATTCGTCTGGCGCATTTGCGGACAGCATCTGTGGCCGCCTCTGAAGTTTTTTGCATCCATAGCCGTGTTTGCATTGCCCACGTGATTCCTCTGGTGTGTCTTGCGGCCAAAGAAAAGGAAAATCTCCTGATACTAGTATCAGCAGTCAATTGTCAATTTGCATTTTCCGACACATAGACACCAACAAAACAACTACAACAAGCCCAAAGAATTTCGGTAAAAAGACCCGTTTTCCACTGAGTCTGTGCTGCTCTCTGACTCCAAGCAGTATAGATGCTGGCCACACAGTAGAGACTCGATCCAGCCGCACACTCTGGTTGCCAGACGCATACGCACCAGAGGAACTGCTCACATAAAGAACTATTGAAAGCAGTCCGACCGCAGGCCGCCAGGACACAGACACCGTCTGCAAATGCGCAGGAAGATTCACACCTTTATAAAGCTCCTTCTACAGTACTATCCCGACAGAAGAAAAAAAACTTTTCCGGGGTGGACCCCCTGGAAATGATATGAATATGAATACTATCGCGATAGTCAACTACTCGATAGTCAAACTATCGAGTGGTTTAGAAATCGATGGTTCTATCGATAGTTTTATGAACTATCCATAGTTTTAAAATGCGGTAAAGCGCAAAATGCAATAAAAAGTATTGTTCATTAAGTGCTCTCTTTATATAAATTTTGAAAAGGTCCTTCTATTTTTAAACAAGGTTCAAATTCCTTCGTTTTTTAACTCCATGTTAAATCCCATAGAACCAAAAAACGATCAAACAAATATTTGAAGAACTGTCATTGAAAACGACTTAGAACAATAAAAAAAATGATTAGCACGTGCGTTAATCTATTGCCACTATAGGCTTCACGACGTTTTCTTTTTATAAACGTAGCCCGTGAAATTATTTTTCGATTTATTTAATTATTATGTGACTTCAAACTGAGAGAAAAAACGTTAAACAAAAAAAAAACATTTTTAAATCAACAACGATCGCAGCACCTACATTCGGAGAAATTTTGAATTAAACGCTATATCTACGCTCTTAAGTTAGTAAAAAAAAAAAAAAAAAAAAAAAAAAAAAAAAAGCAGAAGTTGACACGCAATTTTGGACGATGTCAGGTAAATAGTGTATTTCGTCAGTCAACAAAATGACATCTGGTGTGATCTTCTATTCTATTCTTACCTTCAGAATGTATGTTAAGTATATCGTAATACATTTTATTATAATCATACGAAATTTTGTTTTAATGTCTGGGTAGACTTTTAAGTACCCCGATTTATCAAATTTGTCTGCCTCGGAGTGTCTTATTTCATTTTTTTTTGTGTGTGTGTGTTATTCGGGACACTTATTGTGCTGCGTTTTATTGAAAAATACAGGTAACATAAGTCTATAGATGACACGTCATGTATTAACTACATGCTGTTGTTGTTTTTTTATTGATACAGTCATCATAAAAATAAATATTTTTTTGTCTCTCCCTAGTAAAAAAAAAAAACAAAGCAAAGTTTTGGATATGACATTTAAGTAACCACCAAGCCTGGTTTCCACTGTGGCGAAAATTTGCATTCAGTGGAAATTTCAACTGGTGAAAAATGACAGTGTTTAACCTATGGAGAAAACATATGTTAATGCCATTTCTATAAGTAGGAGAAAAGAAATTCCATACGGTGACTAATAACAGAACAAACGTGGCTCCCCGCTATTCACTATTATGGTGTGGTTCATTATATTAGGCGAATTGAAGTGAGAAAACCACATTCGTTGTAAAACTTTAACTAAAACTTAAATTGCCGTTTCTCATCAATATTTACGTCAAAATGGCGTTATTTTTTCTGTAAAACTATAGATAAATATATCCTGCAACTAATTAAAATACATTAATTTGCCTGAAATGATGAGAAATTGAAGAAAAATCGATGAAAAAAACCCTCACCAAAACGAAGAGAAAAGAAAATGGCGACTCAAAAAACCACAAAAAAGCACAAATATTCACCAAAAAGTGAAGGTTTAAAACAAAAGTTAAATCTATTTCAACTTTTTTTTTTTTCAACCGCTTTTTCGGGCAAATATTTGTACTTTTTTTGGAATTTCAGGGGGCGTTCTATTGAATGGGTTTTCTCCTAAACGTGTTAATGCATTTCTATGAGTAGAGAAAAGAAATTCGATACGGTGACTAACTAATAACAGAACAAACGTGCCCCCCCCCCCCTTATTCACTATTATGGTTTGGTTCATTATATTAGGCGAATTGAAGTGAGAAAACCACATTTGTTGTAAAACTTTAACTAAAACTTAAATTGCCGTTTCTCATCAATATTTATGTCAAAACGGCGTTATTTTTTCAGTAAAACTATAGATAAATATATCCTGCAACTAATTAAAATGCATTAATTTGCCTGAAATGATGAGAAATTGAAGAAAAATCGATGAAAAAAACCCTCACCAAAAACGAAGAGAAAAGAAAATGGCGACTCAAAAAAAAAACATAAATATTCACCAAAAAGAAGGTTTAAACAAAAGTTGAATCAATTTTAACTTTTTTTTTCAACCTCTTTTTGGCGAATATTTGTACTTTTTTTTGGAATTGAGGGGGGGGGGGCGTTCTATTGAATGGCTTTTCTCCTATCGATGTTGTTATATTAGCCAACTAATAGAAATGCATTAGAGCTCACTTCTCCATAGTTAAACGCTGTTACTTTTCAACAGTTGAAATTTTTACATGGCGAAAAATGTTTCGCCTCAATGGAAACAAGGCTTTAATGTCAATTCAGTTGGGTTTTTTTTACATTGTTGTAAAAGTGACGACGACGATGATGATGATGATGATGATGATGATGACGTTTTTGATCATATTTATTTTTTTTAAAATATTTTAGAATAACCAGTCTGATATATCGTCCGTCATCAATGGAGTACTTTAGATGTGACCGCGTTCTCTTTACAATTCTTTGGTTTCTTTCGTGGTTGCTAACAATCGGTGAATGTTCGAACATTTTGTTTGTGACAACATTCGCAAGTGTCAGCCACGTGAATGCCATGACACCTGCGATGAAATCCTTGAGTGCCAGAGGACATAATGTTACTCATTTGACCATTTTCGAACCCGTGTTTGATCGAGAAACTAACGTCACCGTCATAAAACCCAACAAGTTCATTCATTTTATGAAATCGAGGCGGTTAAACTATTTTGATTTTTACAACAATTATTACGATTCGTCATTTCAGAAGTATATCTCAGAAATTGCTTTGAATGGATGTCGAAATCTGTTGACAGATCCTAATTTACAGCGTCTCATCAACGACACCGGCGCTAAATGCGATTTAATGATAGTCGACGCCAGTAATCTGGAATGTTCATTATCATTGGTGTCGCTCTTGGGTAATCCTCCTTTCATTTACTACAATACTGGAAATGTGTATATTTGGACAGCTTTGGCAATGGGTATTCCGACACCTGCTTCTTTTGTGCCAGTGCGGACAGTCACCAAGAATCCTCTCACGGATGTCATGACTTTTTTCGAACGGTTCACTAATTTTGCTACGATGTGTAGCATTTTACTTTATCGTGCCTATGTGCATGTTCCCCAAATGCAAAAAGTTGTCAACGAAATCTATCCATCAATTCCTTCCCTATGGGATATAGAAAAAAATGCTTCGTTTGTTTTTGCTAACAGTCATTCGGCATCAGTCGACTTCAGTAGACCATTGACGCCATTTTATGCCGAAGTTGGTGGCACACATTGTAAACCGGCAAAACCTTTGTCGAAGGTAGAGAGAGACAAAACAATTTCTAAAGAAAAAAAAAATACATATGCTTTATTTATTCATACAGTACAATTTTATAATTATTAAGCTTTGTCTGTCTGTCTGTGTATAACACTGTACAAACAAGGACAAGAAACGTTTAAGGTCGTCGGAATTTATTTCAATTTAAATGAACCGGTTTTACAGAGCCCTGCAAAGGACATGCGAGATTTATTTTTTAAAATCTCGACATTTCCACTTTTTTGCAGATTCTCGACATTTCGACTTTAATCTCGACATTTCGACTTTAATCTCGACATTTCGACTTTTAATCTCTTTTATTCGGCCATGTTCATTATGCCATGTTGTGCGCACCATACTCTAATAATGAAATTATTACAAGCGCCCTCTTGTAGCAGCAATAATTTAATTATTAGAGTATGGTGCGCACAACATGGCATAAATAACATGACCGAATAAAAGATTAAATGTCATCATGTTGAGATTAAAATCGAGATTAAAGTCGAAATGTCGAGATTTAAAAAAATCTCGCCTGTCCTTTACAGGGCTCCGTAAGTTTTTTTTTTTTCTCATGGTCAACTTTATGTTGCGCTCTACCGACCCAAGAACCCAAACGCAAAGTTTGGAGTATAAACCTACCCTTCTTTCATGAATGTCCAATACCATCCACGGATTCTTTTGAATTCCAATGAGATCCAATTTCTCACATCGTTTGTATTAGTTGGTTACATTAGTACGCTTTTTTCCTTCTTCAAGAAATCACTTGACGCACTACACTTTTTCTTTCTTAGACAGAACCATAGCTAAGAAAAAAAACTTAGCAGAAAAGACTCCACCAGTTTAATTACAAGACAAATAGATAACATAATATATTAGGGACTTAGCGAAATTTCGTACGAAATAAATTTATTTACGAAATCCATTATTTTGACGTCCTAAATAAAATGTCACCAATTAATCTCGTTAAATATAACGAAATCAGCCGGAAATGACGTCAAAATAATGGATTTCGTAAATAAATTTATTTCGTACGAAATTTCGCGAAGTCCCCCATTGTATAAATTAAGGGATGGGACATTCGAATTCCGTGAATCTTGAAAAATATTTAAGATTCGAAAACTGGAATCTTCGCGCTTTTTGTCTTTCAAATCTTTCGAATCCTAAGGGTAGGTTTATACTCCAAACTTTGCTAAGATTTGCAAGGTTTGAAACTCCTAAAAAAAAAAAATTACCGCCTCAAAGCTTAGCTTGTTCTAAGTTGTTCATACAAACATGTGGTCTTGCAAACTTCACAATATTTTCTAACCTGTATACCCTATAAAGCAGATACTTAAAACAATAGAACCCTTCCCCTTCTGGAAGAAAAAAAAGGTGTGGCTTGTTCACCTGACTTACGTATCCATTTTCTGATTGGTGCAAAGTTAGCTTCATGCTCAAGCGAAATCAAAAACCTGGAACTCTGACGTTATTTTTGAAGCTTCGCAGGCTGCTTTGCTGCTTAGCAAGGGAGTATAAACCAGCCCTATACCCTCCCCCCCCCCTCCCAAAAAAAAAAAACTTAACGTCTCAAAAAAAAAAAAAACCGGCGATTGTTTCAATTTCGGTGTTGTACCCAGAGCACCAATATCACCTTTTGGCGACCATGAGTGCCACACCTTTTTATCATTAATAATTTAATATTTATTATTATTTCGTTTATTTGTATCTTTCTTAATGAATAATATAGTATAGGATTCTTATATGAAGGATTCGTGAGATTCGAGAACCTTTTAGGATTCCGATTCGGATTCTGGAAAATTTAGGATGTGTCCCACCTTTAATAAAAAAAAAAAAAAAACGATCGTTAAAAAATATTGCGATTTTATGGAGCCCTGCAGAGGACTTTTCTGCCATGTTAATTCTGCCATGTTGCGCGCACCATATTGTGAAAATTAAATTATTGCTGCTACAAGAGGGACAGGCAATTGTACCCAGCACTAGAATTTTTTTAGGCACCGCTTTTTTATGAGCGTCATCAATTTCTAATTGGTTTGTTACTTGGTCTGACGTCATAAAAGACTGGCCAAAAAAATTCTAGTGTTGGGCACAATTGCTTGCCTGTCAAGAGGGTGCTTGCAATAATTTAATTATCAGAGTATGGTGCGCGCAACATGGCATAATTAACATGACCGAATATCAACCAATTATAAATAAAAAGGGCGGGGCATGTGACATATCAGACCCAGTAGCAAACCAATTAGAAAATTGATGGTGCTCATAAAAGGCTGGAGCCAAAGGAATTCTGAAGCTGTCTACAGATGCCTGTCCTTTTTCAGGGCTCCGTATGATTTTCAAAATGGTTTCGTCCAAAACAAATTATGCAGAAAAAATTGCGCAACCTGTACAAAGTAAAAATTCAAATTATTCATTTTTTATGTTTTTCCTTAGGAATTGGAGGACTTTATTGAAGTTGCCGGTGATGAAGGTTTTATCTATTTCTCATTGGGAACACATATTCGAGGTGCTGACATGCCAATACAGAAACTCAATTCATTCATTGGAGCATTTAAACGGTTGAAGCAGCAAATCATTTGGAAATTTGAAGATGACTTGGACAGTTTGCCTTCAAATATTCGAGTTGTTAAATGGGTGACACAACAAGACGTTTTAGGTAAATTTTGTAAATTGGTTTAGGTACATTTATTTAAGTGTACATATTATCATATACCGTATTATCGAAATCATTTAAAATTAAATTTTGTAGAAATCATAAGTAATTCTACATATTGTAACAATGTAAAGTCCTTATTATGGGACTCAGGCCAGAATTTTTTTTAGTTTTGGGCGGAAACCGCCTTATAAGCTCAGCAATCGAGTTTGTTGCATTCTAAAAAATGACCAGGTTCAGGGTGACCGTTTTCCCAGATTCCGAAGATCGATCTGCAGTTGCTGAAGTGAAGAATTTAAATAACAGGCGAGACGAGTTATCAGTTGAACGATGTTAACTATTTAATGTACATCCAACTGGTTTATATATTAAATAATGTAAGTATAAAAATGTGGCGTTGCGTAGCCGGCGGGACCATTAGACGTGAATTGTATCAGTTTCGTAAATCGGTAAATGGACCATGAATTGATTGAGGTACACGCCTTTATACCTTGGGCCTGTGTACACCTGTGTGGTATAATCATACCCAAGAGACCGTGTCTAAATTGATATCCATCCAGGAGGAAATGGGGCACGGGACACTAAATGGTGAAATGCAGCGTGTCACAATATTTAAAACTTCAGTAGATTGTTAGCAATAAGATATAAACATTTGCCCTATAGACATTTGCCCTAAAATCATTTGCCCTAAAAACACTTGCCCTATGGACATTTACCCTAAAACCATTTGCCCTAGAGAGACATTTGCTCGAAATCCACTTGTCCTAAAACCATTTGTCCTAAAGATACTTGCACTAAAGGGACATTAGCCCTGAAACCATTTGCCGTAAAAGGATGTTTGCCCTAAAACCATTTGCCCTAAAGGGACAATTGTCTTAAAGGGACATTTGACCTAAAGGACATTTGCCCTAAAACCACTTTTTTGATCTCTCTTTTCATACAGTTTAGTGTCTTCCAGTGGAGTATGTTAAATAGGTTCTATGTGCCGCAGGTGTGCAAAAAACGCCAAATGACATAAATTTACACTACCGATTAGGGCAAATGTTCTTTTAGGGCAAATGGTTTTTGGGGCAAATGGTTTTAGGGTAATTACACATTAATTACACACCAGTAACGATTAAAAAAGTTAATAAATTTTAAAAACTGAGCGCTAAAATTTTAAAGCTTTTTCTAAATATAGACCTTTTATTGTTTCTGAGGTATTAAATTTTAGACAAAAAACTGTCACCCAATTGTACTTGAACTGTGGCATTGGTTTTAGACCATTTTGTAGTTTTCTAAAAAATGTTCATTTTGTTTTGAAATCTGATTCTGTCTTTAGTCCAGTCTAGCTTTAGGGAAAGTTTTCATACAACTAAAAATTTGTATAACCAGAAGAAGACGAATAGCCTGTATTGCTGTTGTTTGGCCCGCGAAACGTGGCAACAATAGTTGAACCCATATTTTACCATGTGAACTCCCCCAGCCAAACAAACCCCCACCCTCAGAAATAGCATGAGATGAACACAGATGTAAAAAGGATGAAAACAAGTGTTTAATTACTCTTACACTTGGAATATTTACATAACAGTTGGCCAACAGGCAACCTCGTTACACAAAATAAAACAAGTAATTCCCAACACATGGCAGAAGGCCAGCTCCCTTGTTCCTTGTACTCAGGTAATAGCCAGTCTGGCCATTATATACTCCAGGTGACTTCCCCTGGATTAGATATAGCTGCAACATTTCACCTCTCAGATATACCTATGGGAAGAGGTCTGCTGGACCCAACCTTGCATCCACCTGGCTGTCTATTACAAGCAGTCTAGTAGACCACCATCAGGACTTCGTCTGCTCCCCAAATTAATTGGGGGAGTCAGAACAGGATGTGACATCTACGTCATGTTCCATTCGAATAGTTGAGTCAACCATGTACCCCCTCTTTTAATCCTAACGTTAGGCAATGATTAGGTTCATCATTGGTCAAATGATGAAATAGTGCAGTATCTGAGTGGTATATGACCCCGCCTTCCTTTTCGTCAGTTTTGGATAACAATCTCATCAACAACTTCAGTGCATCAAGCCTGATTTCAGAAGAGATCAACAGAAGTACCATTCCTTAGATGTTTTCCAATGATTTATTAGTAGGCCTATTTCCTAGATTGAACCACGCGGTGACCTCAAGATGACAGACTCAGTGTCTTCGAAAAGGGATATCGATTCCCGAGATCAGAATCAGACATTCAAGGAGTGAAAACAACGTGGGCCTGAGGTTGAACCTTATTACAATTCTGTGATTCAGGTGCAAAATGAAGAGAAGCTTGAATCGGTTTGAGAGGCGTTTACACTCTTAAAACAACCTTAAGAAGTGTGAGCTTTTGACATCAACCAATATTTTATTACCAACCTTTAGATGACATTTTCTACTTTTCGTTTCTTCTCTGAGCAGTATGACACCTGCACAGAGAAGATCCGAGCTGTAGAGAGAGCTGGATGGAGATAGATTGTAGTCACTCTTCTGCATGGGGGTGTAATCGATGCAGGAGAGTGGCGGCCATCTCTCTCTCTTCCGGTTGATGCTGATATACATCTTCTCCATCGGTATTCCGACTAGAGAAGATGTTGTAGCTGCTGAGAATCGTATAGCTCCTGCCCTATGAAACCTCCGGCCTCTGAAGAGAAGTTGTTAACATAAAGACATAGAGACAACGCTACTTCTTGTTACAACACTTTTATTCATTCCTTGTAAGAAGTACAGATACAAGGGTGAATAGTAAAATACTAACTGGAAATCCTCAGGCCCATGATTTGGAATGTATCGCAAAAACAGGCAAAGGAAAGAACTGAGGAACAAAGAGGAACATGGTCCTTTTATACCTTGGACCTGTGTACACCTGCGAGGTGTAACCAGGTCCAAGTGACCATGGTCCTTTATGTATCAATCCGCCACTTGGGCATGAGTCAGAGAGGAGGGAGGGACGGTTGCGAGTTGTTTACCCCCCAGGCTATGGTTTTGGCGGGATCACGATTTACAGGGTGTTACATACCCTCCAACTTTGCTTGGAGTACGTCCTCGTACTCCAGCCAAGGGTGGAAGGTTTTCAAGTTACGCAGCGGGGAGACATGGGTGGCTGAGGACTTACCGTGTACAGAGGTGGTTATGGAAAGGCACTGGCACCGAAGTGTCAGCGCCCTTTGAAAATGCAAATTCTGAAAATAAAAAGGCAAACACAATTAATACTCGCTGGGTGGCGAGTTCCTATGGAAATTTACAAGAAATACTTATTTATACATAAAGCAGTTATAACAGAATTCTTTTCTTTTTTTTTTTTATATTTTTCGAGCTCACCACCCCAATGGGCGGTGACCACACGGTTTTCTAATCTATACCCACGTCGGTTGATTGCATGCACATGTACATGCAGAAACATATCCGTGAAGTGCTTGTAGGGGGTCTGACGGTGAGTGGAGGAGGTGGCTCCGCAGCCAGGGATGATAGGATTCCCAGGCGGCGACGATCCATCCGTTGTCGAAGCCCCGGAGACTTTCCATGAAACTTCGGTGGACGGTGGCGTCGGCGGCGATCAGTCGGCCCGGTGGTTGCCCGGTGAGGACACCGTAAACGGCGTCCCACAGGATGGCGGCCTGGTAAGTGGCGCGGGTCCTCCAAACGATCATTCGGGCAATGCTGTATGCTCCGTTAAGTGGGACTCCCAGGAGACTGTTAAAGAAAGCCTGCTGAAGGGCGCCCAATGCTGGAGTGATGGGCTGCTCGGCAAACTGGTATATTTCGATGTACCGGGTGGACGGAATTAGGACGGCCATAGAGAGTTGCAGGTAGTATGACATTCCTACAACGTAGCGCCCTTCCTCCGGTATGTAGAGGCGCGGAAATCCCTCCATCAGGTCATAGTGACTGATGTAATAGGTGTTTGCGGGCTGCACCTGTCGTTGCCAGAGTGCCCAGCAATTATTTAGCAGTCTTTCACATCGTGCTTCCTGACGAAGCGGTCGATATACCGGTAGTCTCCTGGTAGTGACTGTTGGTATGCGAAAAGGTTGTGTCACTTGCGGCAAAGTTAGTACGGGGGTTGCTGAGGCTGCGGCGATATGGCGAGACGAGGCAGTTGACGTCGTTAGGTCGATGGCGCGCGCTGTGTCGTCCCCGACTTCCTCGATGCCGAGTTGCTGCGTTGTCGTGTCATCCGAGTCCATCCTAGTAGATGGGTCAGGGATGGCATCGTCCTGGCTTCCCGTTGTTTCGTTGCACTGTGACATCCTTGTTCTTCCAGGATTGTTTCCGAAGTGCTGGTGACCAGCCTGGCGTTGGCTATATACTTGTGTGTTTCCCGACTTCCCCATCGAGGTGTGAAATTCCAGGGTCCCATGGAAATCGTATAATTCCACGAAGCTGGCTGGAACTCCAATAAGCCACCCAATTTGTTTGTTATTGGAGGCTCGCGGGGTGTCGGTTTCTGAGTATTGAACGCCGTTCTTCCACTATTGTTTGTTATTGTTGTCAGACGACCTGGTCCCCAAACGCAGTGTACGAAAGTTTCCCCATTGGGATCAGATTCGAGTGGTGAAATGTGAGCAGGGGTGTGTGAATGTTTGTGGTCACACACGTTGTTGTTTGTTTATATTGGTGTGTGTCAGCAAGTGACCAATGTGATGATATAAACAACCGAAAGAAAAAATTTAGGTTGTGTGGGTTGTTGATAGGGTTATTGGTTTATTGTGGTGAGGAGGTAGGTTCCTCTTGTTGTGGGGAGCTGGATTTGTCTTCCCCCTCCAACCCTTGAACAACTGTCCTCAGTTGTTTTGGCTTGATATGCACAATGTTCACCGTGTCTCGAATCAATCTTCCAAACGTATCTTCGTGCTCCAGCTCGAGCACCGTGTCGCTGATGATTTTGGTTACCGTGTAACCATCCCTGTACGAGTAACGTAGTTTCTTGGTCTCATCAGGCACGATGCGTTGGTCTCGAACGAGTACTGGGTCTCCGATTTTATACGTGTGTGGAGTTTTTCGTCTTGCGTCATAGTACTTCTTCTGTCGCAAATGGGCCTCGTGCAGGTTGGCCCTTGCGATCTCGACCTCTTCCGTGGCAACCACAGAAGGTGCTGCAGGGTTTGAATCCATAACCTTCGGTAGGAGAGGTGCCCGATTGTCGATTCGTAGTCGGGCCTCTCTTCCAAACATTAAGCGGTATGGCGAGAACTTCGTTGACGTATGGGTCGCGGTGTTGTAAGCGAAGGTGGCGGCTTGGAGATGGAAATACCAATCCCGCTGTCCTTTTTCAGGCGTCAGGAGTCTCTTGACGGTCTGCATTATAGTTTTGTTGGTCCTTTCCGCAAGACCGTCTCCTTGCGGAAAGTACGCTGTCGTGGTGGCGTGCTTTATTCCCAGCTCGTCACACAGCGCTTGTGTGTCTTTAGCTGTAAAAGGTGTTCCCCGGTCGGTGATTATCCTCCTGGGCATCCCGATAAGATACACGATCGTATCTTGGAGGAAATTCTTAGTTGTTTTGGCCGACTGGCTGTGCACAGCTCGTGCGAAACAGAATCTGGTGGCGTAATCCACTGCCAGGATGATGTGCTTGACACCACCCAGTGATTTTGGCAGGGGACCGATGTAATCGATTCCCCAGCATTCACCTGGGTCTCCAATTTCCATTTCATGGAGGAACCCGGGCAGCTTGGACTGTGGTGTCTTGCACTTTTGGCATATCTCGCACGTGCGCACATACTCGATGGTATCCTGCTTCCAGGTTGGCCAAAAGAACCATTGGCACACCTTTTCTAATGTCTTATCCTGGCCGAAATGTCCGGCTTCAGGACTATCGTGTAAGAGTCTCAGAACTTCGGGTACCAGATGTTTGGGTACCACCGTCACGAGCTTGGGTGTTATGCTGCCCTGGTAGACAAGGGCACACAAAACCTTGTCTATGATGACATAGGTATGGTGAAGCTCGGTACTTGGATTGTTGCGAAGTTCGGTCTTAATCTGTGTCACGTTCGGGTCTCTTGTTTGTTCAACCGACCAATCCCAACGCAAAGTGACTGCGTAAACCACGCTGTCGTCGAGGTCATCTGGGGTAGCCTGCAGCTTCCAGTCTTCAGGAACGTCCACCGGACTCCGTGAAATGCAATCTGCATCCACGTGAGTGATGCCGGCTTTGTAGACTACGGTGTAGTCGTATTCCTGGAGCAGTAGCTGCCAGCGACCCAGGCGTCCTTGGAGTCGCTGTGCGGTTTTTAAGTAGCACAGTGCATGATGGTCGGTGACGATGACAAAGGCTTTGTTAAAGAGATAAGGTCTAAACTTGACGATGCCGTACACCACTGCGAGGCACTCTTTATCTGTTGTTGAATAGTTTAATTCGGCGTCTCGGAGCACTCGAGAGACACCACCCAGGATCTGCAGTTCCTTAGATGGTGACTGTTGGTAGAGGATAGCTCCGATGCCGTAAGCAGAGGCGTCGGTGTGCATTTTGATTTCGGCATCTGGGTCGTAAATGGCCAATATTGGCGCGGTGACAAGTTTAGTCTTTAACAGAGTGAATGCTGCTTCTCTGTCGATCGTCCATAAAAAGGGCAGCCCCTTTTTGGTCATATCCGTGAGTGGTTTAGCGATGTGGGCAAAGTTAACAATAAATCGCCGGTAGAAACCGGCCATGCCCAGAAATCGCTTCACCTCCTTGACATTAGTAGGCGCCGCTAAGTCGGAGATGGCAACCACTTTCCTCGGGTCTGGACGCACTCCTTCTTTGGAGATGATGTGTCCCAGGTAGAGGACTTCGTCGTAGCCGAAGAAGCTCTTTTCGGGGTGAAGCTTCAACCCCGCCTCTCTTAGGAGTCCTAGGACGCAGTCCAACCTTTCCATAAACTGTTCAAAAGTCGCGCCGAATACGATGATATCGTCTAGGTAGACTAGACAAGTCTCCCATTTGTGGCCAGCCAAAAGGATATCCAGGGCACGCTGCATAGTAGCAGGAGCGTTACGCAGACCAAAGGGCATCCGATTGAATTCGAACAGCCCACCGGGTGTGATGAACGCGGTCTTCTCCCTATCCTCTTTGGCGACCTCAAATTGCCAATAGCTGGAGATCATGTCGAGGGTCGCGAAGATTCTCGACCCCCGAAGCGAGTCTAAAGCATCATCGATTCGGGGTAGTGGGTAATTGTCTGGTTTGGTGATATCGTTCAGGCGTCTATAGTCAATGCAGAAACGCCACTGTCCATCCTTCTTCTTCACCAGGACTACTGCTGAAGCATAAGGAGACTTGGATGCGCTGGCTACTCCGGATTTGAGCATTTCCTCAACTGTCTTCCGGATGATCTCCCGCTGCTCGGGGCCACTCCTTCGGAGGGGTTCCCGCACGGGTGCATGATCGCCAGTATCAATTCGGTGTTCCGTGAGGTTGGTACATCCAAGTTCCGACGTTTCTAGCGCGAAGACATCTCGATAGGATCTCAAAAGATCCATTAGAATGCGCCTCTGGCCATTACGTAATCGAGGCCCGAGTTGCATTGCTTTATCGAATTTAGCGCCTGACTCTTTTGTCATGATCGGGTCAGCGTTTGAAGTGGCCTTTACTTCAACCGTTTCGAAGCAGTAGTCTTTTTGTACATGGGCTATCACTTCGCCGGAGGCCAGGGTCAATGGCCCCGTAGTAGTGTTCAGGACCTCGACTAGGAAGCTGTTGCTGTTACGGCCTTGCATAATGCCGGGGGCCACCCAGACCCCCCTCAAGGCGCGTAGCTTCTCGTCAGGAGAGACCACGAAAAGATCCTGATCTGTGAGGATCCCAGAGGCCTCTACCTCCACTAGTGTTGTCCCATGGCCAGTGAGCTGTGTTAGCCCTTTGACTACTAGGTATTCGTCCGGTTGCTGCATAAGCTTGACTTCAATGGGAGCGGTGTCCGACTCCCCAAGAGTGGCTGGCGTGATTTCTTCCAGGGCACTCTTGACGTACGCCTGAATACTCTGCCTTCGGAGTGCTGATTCAAAAAGGTCGTCTTCTAAGTAGACTTTATTGGTCTGCATAGACACAAGGAGCTTCAGTGCCCTACCCAGGTCTCGGCCTAAGATGGCGTCGGGTGGGCCAGTGATAACCAGCAGGCGGCCCGTGGCAGATTGTTTGGCAATTTCCACAGTAGCGGAGACTTGCCCCGCCACGGCGATGGTGTTTCCTCCAACTCCCTCAATCCTTGGCGGATGGGCCATAGGCTTGATGTTGAGTTGGAGCTGCTCTGCAAGTGCCTTGGATATTACACTACCATGAGCTCCGGTGTCTACGAGCATGCGGGGGCCTCTTTGCCATTGATAGTGACAGTGATTTTCGGACTGTCATCACTGACACTATGATCTCCGATCTCTTGAGGCATGCAAGTATTCTTCAGTTGTCTATATAGGTCTTTCAGCATCCGGCGGCAGCAGGGGCGCCCTTGGAGTGACGTCCCACCACCGGGGGCCAAGATGGCGACCACCTCATTGGCGGTGCAACCCAAGGCGGCGGTGGCGAGGTTAATGACCTCAAGGGTACCATGCCAGGTAGTTAGGTCATCCATTCCCCAAGTCAACTCCGGGATGTAGTTGACCATCAGTATTGGCATGCCGGCCGGTGCTCTGTCATAATTGGTTGTCTCAGGGGGCATGTCTGGTACCATGACCACACTACGGTGGTCCGTATCGGAGGCCTCCCTTGCGAAATCATAGGTCGGGTGCGCGTACTGATGTTCTGTGCGCTCATAGTTTGTATAGCGCGGTACATAGTACGCGCGCTCTTCAGGTATCGTGTATGGACCTGGTATATGTCGTCTGTAGTATGAATCGTAGCTGGACTCGTACGGCTCTCGGTGCCCGACAGCGTGCGGCGGAGAGTTATCTGCTTCGCTACGATATTGGCGATATTGTGGTGTTGTAGTACATGTAGTCGGTGGTGGTGGCGCAGGCGGCGGTTGGGTGTCATTATGAATAATCATCATGTGAGTGATCTGTATTTTTAGTTCATTAAGTTGATGCATGATGGTGTTGAGTTTGCAACCATCACACGACTGGGTAGGAAGTGGATCTGGTAGTAGCGGAGGTCGCTCCTGTTGATATCTGGAGTAACATGTGGACGACATTAGGCGTCGAAATGTGCTATTGTTCGGGGACCAAGCCGTGCGCCGTGTAGACTGTTGATGCACATCATTACTTTGGGTGCCGCCACTTTGTGGCACCCACCAGGTCCCAGGTTGAATAACTGGATCTATGGTGGGCCCGAGTGGGACAGCCACACGTGATGATGCGGCGTATTGTGTATCGTATGTCTGTGATGTTGCATAGGCCCTCCACAATGCTGATGGATATATGCTTCCCCTGGAGTGCAGAAGAGCCCTCCGGGCGGTCCCAGTTAGTCGTGGGTGAGCATCCATTGTGTTAAGGCTTGTGCAACATGTAGTGATCAATGTAAGTGGGTGTTATGCAGGTTTGGCCGTTGATCTCGCTGTAGATCGCAGTCCTTTCGTCGGCAACCGACACTATCGCACCCTTATACACTGAGTGACGCTAGTTTACCTACGTTTAATAAAGATGGTATCGTTGTTTAAGTGGCTGTGTTGGTGTTGGCGTTGTTCTTCAGTTGGGCATGACGATCCCAACTGGTACAGTGTGTTTGTAAATTCTTTATTGAGTATCAATTTTGGTAAGATCTCTCTCTACACGTGGTATTTGGTGACCACGTGGAGGTTATAAGAATCCCCAAAAGTTTCAATGAAGGAACTACAGATGTACAATGCAATTGCGAGCGTGGTGCACCACCCAATCGAAATTGCACTGTGGAAAGTGAAATAGAAATGAAAGTGTATTACAGTTGCCTGAAGAAGAGGCAAGCAATACGAAGAGTAAAGCTAGAGCGCGGTGCCCGCACTTTTAGTTTTACTTGAAAACAAGAATGAAGAGAGTGTGTGTGAAGAACACACAAAGAACAAAAAGTTCAAGATGGCTGAACTTTTTAAATGCACAAACAAAGGAGAAGTTCAAGATGGCTGAACTCTCCTGAAAGCAAGAGAAGAAAGCTGTTTTACTTGGAAAGTTTAAAACTTAGGTGCGGTGCCCGCACATCAAAAGTTTTAATTTAGTTTTATTAAAACAGTAAAACAGTGTAGAAATTGAAGTGTGTTCAACAAGCTAAATGCTTGGTGAACCAGAAGAAATGTTCAGACTGAAGAAATTTTGAGTCCTCACTGCTGGATGGCTCTGGATGAAAAAGACAGAGTCAGTGCCCAGTGAGGAACTATATTGAGTAGAATGAAGAAGTCCGTAGGTGGCGCTGTGGTGGCCACTTCCGGTCAGTTTATTGCAATGTCCAAAAAATTGATGATTGAAAAGTTCCTCCGGGGCACATTTTTATGGTGGCCAGGAGAAAGACACAAAAAGAGAGAAAATTCAAAGGAAAAGAGAAGTTTTCTCTAACAAGAGGAACTCCGCCAGGGGGCGCGTGAGTGCAACCCTCTGGAAGAGAAGAGAAGAGAAGAGAACACAAAAAGAGGAGAGAAGGTACAACAATGAGTCACATGGAGCGAAAAACCGCTCCGTTGGCGCTTTTTGAAGAGTGTCCGGTCGATCCAAGATGGCGGCCGGGCTTCAGTGCTGTTCAATGGAGAAAGTTCATGTGATGATGCATTGAGGTGATGATGATGAAGAGATTGAAGAACATGACTTGGGACATAGAGGGTCCCAAGGGAAACACAAGTGTAAAAACAAAGAACAAAGAAAAGGGGGGACAAGAAAGTCCCACGTGGCTAGAAAAAGTGTGTTTTAAGCTTGTAAGCCCCCTAACAATGAAATAGAGTTAGGAAGAATCTTGCTTGAAAATTAAAGATGAAGAGTGAAGATAATAGGACATCTTTAAAAGACACACACGTCCTTTAAAAGCCTATTAATAGGTGAATAGATTAGTAGTTGAGATTTGTTTGCTCATCTCATAATGAGACTGCAAACTCCTCTCGGAGAGTAAGAAGAATTTGTTTAAAGTGTTGCCCACGTGGTGTGGGTTTCACTTTGAAAATTAAAGAAGAGTGAAGGTGACAGTGGGTGATTGTAATGGAAACATAGAATACAAAAACACGGACGGAAACACATGTGTCAAAGAACTACTACCAAGGTGTTGCCCACGTGCTTGATGGATGTCGATGCAGCAGTTCCTTTAACATGTGTCTCTAAGGACAGGACACAGAATCGCGCGGTCGACACGTGGTGTGTGTAGCCACAAGTCTCTTTCGCGATTCCACAAAAACGGTACCATGCGGTTGGCTTTGACGTGATCGAGGGCCTCCATACATGATCCCAACATAAAAAGGCGCCACGCGGTTGGCTTTGACGCTATCGAGGGCCTCCATACGTGGTTCCAACACAAAGGACGCCGCGCGGTTGGCTTTGACGTGATCGAGGGCCTCCATACGCGGTTTTACAAAGGCGCCACGTGGTCGACTTTGACGCTATCGAGGGTCTCCACACGTGGTTCCAACACAAAGGACGCCGCGCGGTTAACTTTGACGTGATCGAGGGTCTCCATACGCGGTTTTACAGACAGGCGCCACGCGGTTGACTTTGACGCTATCGAGGGTCTCCATACGTGGCTCCAACATAGAAAGGACGGACGAAGCCTCGTGAGGCACAATCACGAGACTTAGGACAAAGGACGGCTTCTGTTTACAGGTCGGAGAAGGCAGATGGAGCTATACCCCGCACCTCCACCAAATGTGAGCTTTTGACATCAACCAATATTTTATTACCAACCTTTAGATGACATTTTCTACTTTTCGTTTCTTCTCTGAGCAGTATGACACCTGCACAGAGAAGATCCGAGCTGTAGAGAGAGCTGGATGGAGATAGATTGTAGTCACTCTTCTGCATGGGGGTGTAATCGATGCAGGAGAGTGGCGGCCATCTCTCTCTTCCGGTTGATGCTGATATACATCTTCTCCATCGGTATTCCGACTAGAGAAGATGTTGTAGCTGCTGAGAATCGTATAGCTCCTGCCCTATGAAACCTCCGGCCTCTGAAGAGAAGTTGTTAACATAAAGACATAGAGACAACGCTACTTCTTGTTACAACACTTTTATTCATTCCTTGTAAGAAGTACAGATACAAGGGTGAATAGTAAAATACTAACTGGAAATCCTCAGGCCCATGATTTGGAATGTATCGCAAAAACAGGCAAAGGAAAGAACTGAGGAACAAAGAGGAACATGGTCCTTTTATACCTTGGACCTGTGTACACCTGCGAGGTGTAACCAGGTCCAAGTGACCATGGTCCTTTATGTATCAATCCGCCACTTGGGCATGAGTCAGAGAGGAGGGAGGGACGGTTGCGAGTTGTTTACCCCCCAGGCTATGGTTTTGGCGGGATCACGATTTACAGGGTGTTACAGAAGCTACATCACAAAATTACTTCGAAAAATCTCCACAAAGAGCATTAGCATTGTTTTTCTATTGAGCCCATAGATCCAATATTAAAAAAGGAACGTTAGTTTTTAAAATAGACAGTCGCGGCGGCAATATGTTTATTTTTCATATTTAAAGTTGTCCAATATTAAGTTTTCAAAGTGCAATGTGCATCTTAGATATACTGTATGCTGATCGAGTGATATAATGATAAAAAAATTGGTAAGTGCGGTTCTATTTTTAAAAACTATTTCAAAATCGCGAATTTCTAACTCTTTGTGAAAAACTCCATTCAGTACGCAAAAAATCGTAAGCAAAAAAGCATCTGTTAAAATGCTCGTAAAAATACGTAGAAATAATTTCAAAAACCACAATTTAACCACAGTGAAGCCAACACATTAGGGCATATGCTGATTTTTTTTTCTGTTTTTTAAACTTATTTTTAATTATTTTTAATGGATGTTTTTTTTTCTTATTTTGGCGTACTCGATGATGTTTAACATAAGAGTTAGAAATTAGCGATTTTGAAATAGTTTTTTTTAAAAAATAGAACCGCACTTACCAATTTTTTGTCATTCTATCACTCGATCAGCATATATTTAAGGTGCACATTGCACTTTGAAAACTTAATATTGGACAACTTTAAATATGAAAAATAAACATATTGCCATGACTGTGTATTTTAAAAACTAACGTTTCTTATTTAACATTGGATCTATGCAGGGCTCAGTAAAAAAACAAAAAAAAAACAATGCTAGCGCTTTTTGCGCAGAATTTTCGATGTCATTTTGCGATGTAGCCTCTTAAACAAGCTTATTACACGTCTAATCTCTCTAGTGTTGTGGCAAATTTGTAAACGTGAATTAGTATGGACGGAGATTGTTTTAATTTATTGTGTATATAAAACAAATATAGTGTACAGTAATTCAGCAATCTGCATAACAAATATGTAGGCTATGTTAACAAAAGATGCAAGGTGCAAGCAGCAAGGAAACATTTTTTTTGTTCAAAATATATTCAAACAAAGTGAAAATCGCCGAACAAATTATATATATAATATCCCAGGTCTGTCTGTGTGTGTGTGTGTGTGTGTGGAGTAACTGTACAAAACCATTGAAGCACGTTGGAATTTATATAAATTTGAATAAATGAACCATTTTTTTTTTCTCAAGGTCAACTATATGTTGAACTCTTCCTTTGGAAAGTGTAGAAGGGGGGGGGGGAGAGAGAGGAAAGTGGGAGGGGGTGACTGAAATTGAAATGAAAGGAGTAAAAAAAAGGAAAAAACGACGCGCATGCGCACAATTTCCTGTGAATTTTGCTCCCGTCATTTATGACGGGTTACCCCACTAGTATGATAATATTACTGAATGAAATAAATGTTAATTTGTCGAGTTCTTGTTTTTATAAAGTATTTAATTAGAATTTCAAAATTGTCTATTCTTCTTCTTTCCTTAGGACATCCAAAAATTAGAGCGTTTATAACACAGGGAGGACAACTTAGTGTTCAGGAAGCTGTTTATCACGGTGTTCCTATTCTGGGACTACCCTTTTTTAATGAACAGTTTTCGAATGTGAGAAACATTGTTGAGAAAGGAATGGGTGAGAAATTGGATTTCGAATTTGATGAAGACACATTATACAACAAGTTAATGAAATTAATATTAGACAAAAGGTAACCTAATTCACGTCATCATATACTGTATATACACTTATACAATGTGCGCCAAAAAAAAAGTATACACACTTTTGTCATTTATAACTGCCATGTTTATTTTCTTAATTTTAATTTAGAAATTTTACAATTAAGAGGTTACATCACTAAATTACTTTGAAAAATCCCTGCAAAGAGCGATAGCATCTTTTTTTCTATTGAGCCCAATAGACCCACTGTTAAAGGAAAAATGTTAATTTTTAAAATACACAGTTGCGTGGCATTACGTTTATTTTTCATATTTAAAGTTGTCCAATATTAAGTTTTCAAAGTGCAATGTGCACCTTAAATATATGTAATGACGAAAAATTAATAAGTGCGGTTATATATTTAAAAAACTATTTCAAAATCGCTAATTTCTAACTTATATTGGGAAAGGTTTCTACCAGAAACCACCACTGGGAGACGATCGACCTTCTCCTTTACAGTCAAGTCGGGAATAAGGCATCTGGATTTTTAAGCCCTTTGCTGACTAGTGTACAATGTACATTTGTGATATTTGTGACAATACAATCTATTACTAAATGTCTGAATGATATTACACAGTTTTTATCTATCGACTACAGCTTGTCGAGTACCAGAAACCTCAGCATCATTGAGCTATCCCTAAATATTGTCCAATTGTGTTCATATTTTTTGTGAATTTTTAATTCATATATTGGAACAAAATGAGTGGGTAAGAAGATCAAATTTCAAAAGTTAAAAAATAAGCTCCACCCTAATACACGCGCGCCCACGTGTGTACATGTGCGTACTCATGCGCACACATGTAACAAAGAAAAAAGTTGGTTATTTGATATATGAAAGCATATATTAAAGCAATGGAAGTATATAGGGTTCCTAGAATCCCTTGTTTTATCTCATGGTTAACTTTATCTTGTGCTCTCCCGATCCAACAACTCAAATTAAACTAGAATTTTGCTGCTGTCGTTTTTGACGAGTTACCCCACTAGTAAAATTTAAAAAAAAAATATACAAACATAGTAGTTATTAACAACCAGATTGTGTATACATTTTTTGGGGCACGCTGTAAATGTGAATTTGTCTATTTTTGTCACGTTAATTAATGTTTTTAACATTTGTTTTGCAGTTATAAAGAAAAATGTCTTTATTATTCTGAATTGATGCGTGATCGTCCCATGAAGGCAATAGACACAATCATCTATTGGGTGGAATATGTAATTCGTCACAAAGGGGCAAAACATTTGTGTTTTAATACACAACATTTGAACATATTTGAATATTTTCTAGTGGATGTCATTGCTGTATTATTGTTGATTTTAAGCGTGACAACTTTCATTTTTATAAAAATACTCAAAATGGCCACTTGTATATGTGTGTACAGGTCACCTAATAGTAAATATAAGGTAATTTCTAAGAAGAATGGTAAGAAATCTAAACGAAATTAAAAAAAATGCTACTACACATATTATCAATGATGCAATGGAACAGCAAACATTCAGATTTGTTTTGAAAAAACAGCAATAAAATACATGATACTCATTTTTTACAGCTTGCAATTATTGAAAACTGAAACTTCAGCATTTTTAGTTAAATTCACATCTCCCTAAAGGTGTGATTATTCAGGGGTGTCTGCGTGATGGTGACCTGCAGCCGAACTGCTTTGAATCGTTCCTTATGTGAGCAGTTCCTCTGGTGCATCTGCGTCTAGTAACCAGAGTGTGCAGCCGGCGTCTCTACTGTGCAGCCGGCGTCTATACTGCTGGAGTCCGGAGAGCAGCACAGACGCAAACGCAGTAGAAAAAGGGTCTTTTTGCTGAGTTTCTTTATGCTTGTTGTAGTTGTTTTATTGGTGTGTCTACATGTCAGAAAATGCAAGTTGACAATTGACTGATGATATTAGCATCAGGAAAGACTCCTTTTCCTTGGCAGCGAGATGCACCAGAGGAATCACACGGGCGATGCAAACGTGGCTATGGATGCAAAAAACTTCAGAGGCGGCCGCAGATGCTGTCCGCAAATGCGAGGGAAGAATCCTAGGGGTGGCAAAACTTACATGTTTTGCGTCTGGCAGCTAAGGAAAAGGAGTCTCCAGATGCTAGTATCATCGGTCAATTGTCAGCTTGCACTTTTCGGCACGTGACACACCAATAAAACAACTACAACAAGCACAAAGAAACTTGGCAAAAAGACCCATATTCCACTGATTCTGCATCCGTACTGCTCTCTTGAGCAGTATAGACGCTGGCTGCACAGTATAGATTAATGGCCGCACACTCTGGTTGCCAGACGCACCAGAGGAACTGCTCACATAAAGAACTATTGAAAGTAGTCCGGCTGCAGGCCGACAGGACGCAAGCGCTGTCTGCAGACGCACCGGAAGAATCACACCTTTAACGTTAAAGGTGTGATTCTTCCGGTGCGTCTGCAGACAGCGCTTGCGTCCTGTCGGCCTGGTTGATTGGCCAAACGAGGCAAGACTGTAAATAATTATGTCTAACAAAAGCCAGATTCGGCCCGTCAATTAGGCAAACTTAGGTGGCGCAAGGTCACATGGGCGCATTTTAACAAAACGTTATTTGCCGAAAGGTGGCAATGCCTCAGGAACAAGTTACTAGGATGGTGGTAATTGTTACATCGGCATTACTGGTAAATTGACCTTTCAATACTGGCTTTCGGTATAAAAAAAAAGTTTTCTATTCATTTGGATAAAAGAATTGACCAATATTTAAGAACCACTTCAGTTTGAAATTAAAATTTCACGTATGCGTAGAAACCAAGAGTTTTTTTTTTCAAAGATATTCGTATGTACTTGTAACCGTTTTATGAAAGTCGCAGTAAGGTCCTAATTTAACTGTTCGTACGTGCTTTCCGTGCATTATTATACCGTACATACTGTACTTAGGTACTAAATTAACGCATCATCTTCAATTGTTACGCTTGTGATATATAAAACAATTATTGTCCATAAAAAGAAGAAAAGAAACAAAAAACCCAATTATTTTATTTAACATGGTTAATTTATTATATAATTATTAGTTATGAATTTATATTTATGTTCATTTTTTTACAGCGCGCTTATTAAATGTTTAGCTTTATTACCGAAATTTACCGGCATTACCAAAAAACCGGTAATGCTATAAGGTGACCGGTAATATAAATTCTACTTCCAAACAGGCTATTGAAGATGTCAAGTCTATCAAGTAGGTTAAGTTCTGAAAAATATTCATAGAGGGTGCTCGCATCGTAGTTTATTATCTATATAGGACGCTATGGTTATTTTCTAATATGGCAAACAGCTTATTACCTATATACGGTAATTTTTGTGGGGATGTGTTAGAGGCTACAATTGACGTCATTTTTTCCGCCATCTTGGATGTTGGATTGTCCGTTAGGATGATTGAGATCAGTGATCACCAGTGTAAGTTATTTTGTTTTTTTTTCCGAGTAAATTTTTGTAAATTTATGAAAAAAATAAATATAAAAATAGAGAGTTAGCGAAATTTCCTAGTTAAATTACATAATTTTAGTTAGGGAAGCAACTCAAAAACGAAATCGATCACCTTCTATGGCGATTTGTGTAGTCATTTTTGAGCAAATAATCGCTGCTAAACATAGTTTTTTTTTAACTTTTATTGTTCTTTGCACATAATATTCTTGTTGTTGCCGGAAATCTTTCATGTAGGGTTGATTATTCTTTTTAAAACGACGTCGTTTTCCATCGAAGCGGTGGAAAAATGGCGTCTTTTTCAAGTTTCTCAAACGGTGATAAACGCTTCTGCGCATGCGCGCTTATTTCGTTGCTACGAAATCCAACTACGAAATTAGCTAACTCTTTAATACCGAAAGTATAACATTGGAGCAAATGGAGAGCAAATGTCGGTAAGTTCTGTTGCTGTTTTTTTAAAATATAATTTTGCAGAATATGTAAAATATCTCGTAAAATCGTAATAATCGTACAATTTTTTAGATGGTTGATATTTGGTCTGACGCTCATAAAAGGGTGTAGCCAACAAAACAGGGACGTCATTTGGGGGATGAAAGGTTGGCATTTGCCCCCCCCCCCCCCCCCCTGAAAAACAATAGTGTTATTAGAACTTATTACAATCAGTATATACATATGTTATAACTAGAGTTTGTGCATATTTTTTGTCAAATTTCTTGCAAATATAAATAAATCCATCAAAACCTAATTTATATTAAGTGGCAATATGCACACGTCTTGCAGCACTGGCCTGCATATATACAAAAATTAGCAAGTCGGTCAAGTTTTGCCCCCCCCCCCCTTGGAAAAACTGAAATGATGGCCCTGCAACAAAATTTGACTGCTGGACACACTTGCCTGTTACTTCAAGAAGATAACGTGCAACTTCAATGTCAATTACTGAGCTGAATCACTGGTGGCCCTACAAACCTTGACATGTCAATCATCATTAGTAGGAAATGGATTTTTATGCAATTTAAATTATGCAGTTTCTCAATTTGTGGATGAAGTGCCAATGGTGAAGTAACCATGATCAGCATTATAGAGCAAACCTGCAATTATGCTTTTTTTCTAATCAAAAAGGCTGGTTAGAGGCTAGATGGCTGGTTACATTTTGTTGTTAACTAGAGTTCTAGCTTCTAACAAGGCGTTTTTGATTTAAAAAATCATAATTGTTGGTTGATCTCTAAATGGGATTGTTATTTCACAAATGGCTCCTGGGTTGGGATTGAGAAACATTTTCTTAATAAATGCATAAAAATTCGAGCCCTACTTACAAGACAAACAATTCTTATTTCACTGTAAATTGAAAATGAAATTGTAATTTTATAACATTGAACAAGAAAAATAAAATGAATTTATCAAATTTATTGTAGAATCTTTTCGTACGCTTAACAACTTTTTATAATTAATTAATTATTATGATTATTATATACACAAATAAACCTGTTCACTGCTTTTTTTAAAAAAATTCACAATCAATAAATTAAAATATGTAAAAACATTTTCATGAAATGAAACTTGAAATGTTGACGGCATAAAAGTAATTTCAAGATTTCTCGAAACTCGACAAAACAATTTTAAATTAAATTTTACCGAAGTCAGAAACAACTTTAACAAATATGTAATTGTTTTTATATATTTTATACTGGTCATTTGTTTCTAGGACGATTCGACAATGGAACTCGCTTGCCGGGGATCTTGTGCTGGGAAAACGTATTTTATGGGAGTCATAATTTTGTTTTGTTTTGACAATGCATATATTTGCAGCATAATAAAAAAATTATTGAAATTGTTGTTGGGTTTATATCAATGGGGTTTTATATTTTCTGGTTTTGACAATGCATTCTCTATGCTGCACTTGGACTCTTGTCCCTCTGCCATAGGCTGCTTGCAGAGTAATTTTTCAAATTCAAATAAGGTATTGATCTCAGCTCAAGGCAATGATTGGCCCAGTTGGTCAATCATTGAGCCCTGAGGTGACAGTTGCCCCTCCCTATAGACCGATTGAAAGTGCCATGCCACTTATGCGTGAAGCCAGTCAGAGAGTTGAAGTTAGAGAAGAACAGTTCGGAGAGTAACTTTTGAACTAGTTAGACAGAGATTTGATATAATGTAAAAGATGTATACATGACACTAAAGGATAACCAGTAAAGAGTATTTTTATCTACCTCAAATTGTGTGTTGTGTATTGTGTTTGAGTTGATTGTTCTAGAAATAGTGGAATGCCCAACAGAGGCACTCTGATACTATCCGAGCCTCTCTGCTTGGAGCCTCCAGGTGACTCAACAGAACTGTAACAGTGCCATTGTAGTCACGCCCTGTACAGAAGATCCCTAGGAGAAAGTCTTTTTGTGGGCTTTCACAAGAGTGATTGAGCCGATCATGGAAGAACTGTTTTTACAGAAATGTTGCGACTGGTAAAGTCATCAATGGCTGGTCCACCAGAGCCGGCACCACCACGTCAAAATGGTGGCTCCAAAGGGCCAACCACGTCACAATATATATTAAAAAGAAGAAAACCATGAGTGTCTTAAAATATGGGCAGTATTTTTAATAATGTACTGTACTCCATGAACAAAATGAATTTAAAATTATAAAATATAAAACATTTTCTTGGCTTGAAATATAAACAAACAAAAGTTCTTGATTAATAAAGCCATAAAAGACTGAGTATCCAATAGGAGAAAACAACAGTCAAAATAAACTTTCAAATCTGAAGTAAAAAAGGCTTAAAACTTGAGCAAACAATTTTTTAAAAAGACTACACAATATAGTCATAGGCTTTATCAGTAAGCTTTAGCATCAGGGGTTCCACAGGGTAGTGTTCTTGGTCCATTACTATTTCTCATATTTATTAATGATTTTAGTGATGAGTTGGGGAGTGATTGTGGGCTGTTTGCAGATGATACTATAATCTACAAGGAGGTTTCTTTCAATCAGGACTGTAGTATCATTGAGAAGAATTTGAGAACTGTAGATTCCTGGTGTGAAACATGGCAACTACAGCTTAACAATGTGTTGCGTTATCAGATTTTCTCGAAGCAGAGATCCACTAGTTTTAAAAGGGTGTCCCAGTAACGTAAAATGTATAGCCTATAAATTATTGGTGTGCCCACATCTTGAGTACTGCAGTACCGTGTGGAGTCCCCATACTCCTGATCTAATTCATGCGATTGAGATGGTACAACACAGAGCAGCAAGGTTTGTTTCAGGAAAATATGATCCACTAGCAAGTGTGACTGGCATTCTTGTGGAACTGGGGTGGGATCAGTTAGCAGTTATAAGGTCTGACTTCAGCATCAATATTCAATTCAATTCAATTAAATTAAATACACCTTCAATCAGCTCGAAAGCCACGTGGCAGGGAGGGATTGCTCCCAATCACGACTGATTGTCATTATTTAAAAATAAGACATCATCATGAAATTGAAATTGTCCTAACAAAGAACTATTCACAGGAAGAGAATTCCATAGTCTAATAACATTAGGAAAAAAAGACCAAAAATATGCATCAGTCCTAGCCATTAATTCTTTGAAAGTTTTTGAATGCCCAAATCTACCTTTACGTGGATTTCTAGTTAGTAAACCATTAAGCAGGGTAATGTTTTGGTCAGAGGAACTGTCTTAGAAGAAATTTTTTTGTTAGAAAGTTGGGTTTCTTTTTGAATAATTATTTTAGGTACAGTAACTAGATTTGATTTCTTCCTAGAATCAGGGCATTTAGAGATTAGAAGTTTCCCTGGACTTGACTACAAACAGATTTCCAGAAAACAGAGCTCAATACATCCTTACCGACTGCAGTCAAGTGAAGGCCATCATGCAGATAATACTTATCAGGTGCTTTAAGAAGCTCCCGAGAAGCTTCCGCAAATGAATAACCAGCACTACGACAGAGAAGAGATAACTTGTGAAATCTGCTGAACTGCAGGGTTTGGATAAAAAGAACCCCTGGCATCACGCTCAAACCGTGGCAGGACAGTAGAAATCACAATCCTTGCACGAGGTCTGATGCGTTTTACCTCTCTAGAAAAGTTTGTTTCTCGTTGAAAAAAATGTTACTGGGGTGTTGTCCTAAGCCTGTATTGAGTTCTTTGAGCAATGCTAATTATTTGAGTAGGGGTGACTACTCTAAAAAGATTAGGGAGATTTTTGCTCGTACAGACTCATATTATTGGTCTTTTGTTCCACAGGTTATTCGACAATGGGATTTGCTTCCAGAGTACGTTGTGCATGGGGAAGTATATGTTTTAGAAATTTAGGTGGGTGTTACATAAAATCAGGTAAGGATTATTGACAATGCATTATTTATGCTGCATTTGGACTATGAACTGCCTCTGCCACAGGCCAATTGAGCTGCTTGCAGAGTATTTATTCAGATTCAGATTCAGATGCTCTAAGGAAATGTTTTACATTTTATGTTTTATTATTAACTATTTTTTCACAAACGAATACATGCTTGTTGGTTGTTTGCCATTAAATTGTGGCCTGGGAGGTCACTTGGCAGTGGTGAAACCGGTATAGGTTGCCTTTCTCCTATTGGTATTGTGCCTATGACTATCTTGTGTAGTCTTTTTTAAAAATTGTTTGCTCAAGTTTTGAGCCTTTTTTAATTGAGATTTGAAGGTTTATTTTGACTGTTGTTTTCCCTATTGGATACTCAGTCTTTTATGGCTTTATAATCAAGAACTTCTCTCTTTTAAAAATTATAATAAATTCTAAAATTTTGTCACAAATCTGACACGACATACACGCTCGATTGAAAAATATCGAATGAAATGGTGCTTGCTCTTAAAAGCGAAACCTCACCTCACGCCTGCTTGTTGTACAGGGATTTCCTTAATTCTCGAACCGTGTTAGAGTGAAACTGTGTTGTAGGAATTTTGTATTATGGGGGGGTAAACTGTACAAGTTATGTATAAAGTTTTCCAGAAACTCGGAAATTCACTGGCCTCCTCATTCACTGACTTTCCCAGATTTTTTTTCTTATGAGGATATCTAAAAAACAGGTGGGGTGACACTTTCTTGAATGTCCCTTCAGGACATTTGCTCGAAAACCAATATGCCCTAAAGGGACATTTGTCCTAAATCCACTTGCCCTAAAGGGACATTTGCACTATACCCACTTGCCCTAAAGGGATGTTTACCCTAGTCAGTATTCTAAATATGTCATTTGACATTTTTTGCAAGCCTGCAGTGCAGAGAACCTATTTAACATCGGCCTATACTCCACCGAAAAACACTAAACTTTATGAAAAGAGAAAAAAGTAGTTTTAGGGCAAACGTTCATTTAAGCCAAATGGTTTTAGGGCAAATGTCTCTATAGGGCAAGTGTCTAGTGCAAATGTCCCTTTAGTGCAAATGGTTTTATGGCAGGTGGATTTAGGGCAAATGTTTTTTAAGGCAAAATGATTTTAGTGCAAATGTCCCTTTAGTGCAAATGTTCCTTTAGTGCAAGTGATTTTAGGGCAGGTGGATTTAAGGCAAAATGGTTTTATGGCAAGTGTCTTTAGGGCAAATGTTTATATCCCCTAATAAAGCGAGTAAACACAAACAAGCCAGGAACCTTTGCATAGCTATAAATATTTGAATGGAAATTTAAGTAATAACAGAAAAAACTTTGCACCATGTAATGAAAAATTCCATCAAAAGAACAACAATACAACTGTAATACTGCTGAGGGACATAATTTTTCATACTTGATTTCAAAAATAAATTTAAACCTAATTACATTTCATAATTCCATTTAAGCTTTATAATAAGCACAATTTAAAAAAAGCTTGGTAAGGGTAGTACACACCGGGATTCTTTGTTGCGATACATTGTTGCAGGGCTGAATCTCGTCTGTTGCGATTGTGTCCCGCAACAATGTTGAAGTGTTTCGGGGCTGAATCGTGTCAGTTTAGATTCATGTTTTGTGAGCCCCATCGAAATGGGAAACATTTCAACATTGTTGCGGGACATTTCATGGTGTGGACGTCTTTTGAAACATGAACAAAGACTCAAAGGGCTCAGTTTGCTTTTAATTATAAAAGACGTCTTTAAAAATTAAAAGCAAGCTGAGCCCTTTGAGTCTTTTTCAGTGGTCCACGTAGTTTTTTAAGTCTAGAACTAGACTTTAAAAAAATGTTGACCACTGAAAATATTGTTAAACTAATTGAGGACCTTCTGTATAAATTGTGTTTGTGGGGAGTTGTGCTCTCAGCTGAGAAGAGCTTGTGTGCCCACCACCGTTTCTGCTTGATTTGCCCCTCTTTATGAATCACAGTGTAGGCCCATATTGCAAGGGCCACTTCTGCTGGTGATATTTACATGGTGAAAGCAAGAAGGAGGAAGAAACACTGAATGTAGGTGTGGACACGGAACAATGTTGCGGGTCTGAATCGCGTCAGTTGCGATTCTGCCCCGCAACATTGAATCGGAGTAGTCTCGCAACAATGTATCGCAACAAATAATCCAGTGTGTACTAGGCTTAAGTTTTACACTCTTTATGCAACTTATGCCCACTCTAGTTACTGGCTCTTGGCGACTTCTATTTAATAATATTTAAATGTAATCAACATATTTTTGCAACTCACGATAAACTTCAAGGCCAGAATACGTTACTAAAATAAAATTCTATGAAAAGATAACTTGAATGTCATCGTCACAATCATTCTTCATATTTTTGCTACACAATTTGCAAACATCACATAAGAACACTGAGTAATTAAACAAAAATCACTCACTTAATTGCCAATTAAGAAATGTACAGCATAAATGAAGAAAAACAATATAATGAAACACACTGTGTCAACTGTTTGACACATCAATGCAAGATTTATTAACTCTTCTAGTTTCTAAACCACTGTAGAGTTAACCACTCTAGAGTTAAAAACTAGAAGTTCACTTAATGGCACATTAAACGTCAATTTCTATTTTTTTTTTTTTGCTTTAAATTGAAAGCTTTTTAAAAAAAAGGTCTCGATAGGTTTCCTTGAATCTTTTGTTTAAGATAGGCCTACTACACGCCGCAATTGTGTAAATTGAAATTGCTTGTATAGAAACTTAGCTCTATAATTAACGTGTAAAGCAAAAAATGAGGCCGTTTATAAGACGATGTAACATTAGTGATGGGGTGCCTTCAGGGCTATACTTACTTGGCCTACTTACTTGCATCTTTCCTTTTGCAAGTCATATAGGGTGCAATCGAAAACTAAAAGCTTGTTTCGTTATGCTGTAAAGATTGGAAATTAATAAAAAAAAGCATTTTATTCTTTTTCAATAGTGCAAAAATGACGCCTGCATACACAGTACATTGCATAGTGTTTAGAGGTGGGACGAATCCTAAGTTTTCTGGAATCCGAATCCAAAATTTACTCTAATCTCACGATTCTCGAATCCTTCATATAAGAATTTTATATTATTTATTAAGAAGATACAAATAAATGAAATAATCTGAAATATTATATTATTAACTAGTGGGGTAACTCGTCATAAATGACGGGAGCAAAATCCACAGGCAATTGTGCCCAGCATTAGAATTTCTTTTCCTCCGCCCTTTTATGACGTCAGACCAAGTAACAAACCCAATTAGAAATTGATGACGTTCATAAAAGGGCTGAGCAAAAGAAATTCTAATGCTGGGCACAATTGCCTGTGATAAATTCTAGTTTAATTTTGCTACTATTATCCCCTCCCCTTTTTTATATTTGAAAGAGAAAATGAGATTTTCATTTTCTCTGGTGTGCGCATGCGCGTCGTTTTTTCCTTTTTTTACTCCTTTCATTTCAATTTCAGTCACCCCCTCCCACTTTTTCCCCCTCCAAGTTTCTCTCGCCCCCCCCCCCTCTACCCTTTCCACCCTTTTCCCCGCTCCAATTTAATATCAATGGGGTTCTTGGATTGGGAGTGTGCAACATATAGTTGACCTTGAGAAAAAAAAAGCGGTTCATTTATTCATTTAAATTTATATAAATTCCGACGTGCTTCAAGGTTTGTACAGCGTTCAACACACACACACATACACAGACCTGGCTTAATATATGCCTATATATAATAATAAAAAACAGTGTAGCACTCCGGGTCGGCACAAGGTGATCGATTGGTGATCCGGGTACAACACCGAAATGGCAACAATCACCGTTTTTTTTTTGTTAGTGAACGCGTCTATTGGACGTCAATGGAGTTAAAACTAATTTTACCAAAGTTTTTAACTGTTTGTTTTTAGGTTAGGATTCGAAAGACGAAAAAATCAAAAAGATTCTAGTTTTTGAATTTCGAATATTTGTCAAGATTCACGGGACTCGAGGATTCGAATGTCCCATCCCTAAATATTGTTTATGAAAGCAAGTATATTATATGTGGAAAAGTATAGAAAATATTTGGATTTATTATAAAAATATTTTATGGACAGATTCTGTTTACATCATTCCTGTAGTTTCCGATTGTACCATTTTTTTTAACTGAAGTTGCCTTAATATAAATTCAACTTACACGCAAGATTTTATAAGTTTAAATAACAGGAACACATTTGTGTGTACGGATATACTGTATATTAACAGAGATATTAAATTTCATCATTCATATCAGAAATCCTTCAGAGACTGATAAAAAGGGTGAGTGCTGTCGGATTTATAAGCACTTTTATTTTATTAATAATTTCTTTATAGATTTTTTTTAAAAAAAATTATCTCGTTTTTTTTTAGTTTATAAAACATGAAAGTTTCCGTCTTTTTCATATTTGGACTTTTTTGTTGCTGTTTGCCAATAATTCATGGATACAAAATATTATTTTGGTCATTGTTCAGTGCAAAAAGTCACAAAATTGTTCTTGGCACAGTGGCAGAAGAATTGGCCAAAAAAGGGCACGAGGTAAAAAAAATTGTTTTTGGTATATAATTCTAGAATATATGGTACCTTTGACCAAGTTGAATATACTAGAAGTTGTTGATAAGATCTTTGTCGAACTGAATACAAAATATGCAAATCGTTTATGGCAAACACACCAAACAAGCACAAAACGCGTGCAAAAGTTAAAATTTACATGGAGCTAGTCTGTGGCGTTTTTCTATAGCGTTCTATGGGTGGGATTGGTTAACCTAAGTTTTCAATTTGAATTTGAAAAATTACTCTGCAAGCAGCCATAAAGGCCTGTGGCAGAGGGACAAGGGTCCTGGTGCAGCATAGAGAATGCATTGTCAAAACCAGAAAATATAAAACCCCATTGATATAAACCAAACAACAATTTCAATAATTTTTTTTTTATTATGCTGCAAATATATGCATTGTCAAAACAAAACTAAATTATGACTCCCATAGAATACGTTTTCCCTGCACAAGATCCCCGGCAAGCGAATTCCATTGTCGAATCGCCCTAGGAACAAATGACCAGTAATAAGAATCTGTTCGTGCAAAAATCTCTCCAACCTTGTTAGAGTGGTCACCCCTACCCAAATATATAAACTATTGACAAAATATTGATTTAGTATTTCAATTTAAAATAATAATAAAGTCAATTTTTATTTGGTTCATGTCCTTAAATGGATTCCGTATAATTCACCTAAACACATTTAATCTGAATTCGTTTAACTCATGTGTGTACAGGTAATAGACATGCAAGAATTGCCCAGTAACCAATCATCAAGGCTGCCTTCATGAAGTTGAATGCAACCTAAGATGCATTCCCCCTGTTGAGAATTTGTTCGCAAATGCAAGAAGGACTAGATTAAGTGACAAATGCTTTCAACGCTTTTTACTCTTCAAGACATATAATATGAAGTAAATATTTTAGTATTTTAAATACTTTTTTTGAAAGTATTTTGTATTTTAAATAATAGTAAAAATTTGTATTTTGTATTTTAATTGAAATACATTTTCATGAAACTATTTTGTATTTTAATTTAAAATACTTTTTAAAAGTATATTTTTCCCCAACACTGAGAATATTCAAATTGGCCAAGGTACCGTATTCTAAGATTGTTCCGTTTTTAGATTTCATTGTTCTTATGTTATAACAAAATTCAATAAATCGTATTTGTTGTCGCAGGTGGTGTTTTTAACTTCAGTGAAACCATCAACACAGTCACTAGTTAATGTGAAAGAAATTTTTTTCCCTGAAGCTGAAGCGATTCTAAATGACGATGGGTTTAATTTTTTCCTCGGTGCCCTAACGAGTTCCAACTACTTTGATGTCCTGGAAACGTCTCTTTACAAATTGGTGGATGTTTCTTATCAACATCCTTTCATTGAAAATCTTCTTCGAGAACCTCGCGATCCAAAAACCAATGTACCGAAATTTGATCTATTGGTGGTTGATTGTGTTTTTAATTATCATGCATTACCATTAGCTCATCACTTGGGTGTCCCAAGTATTTATTTATCACCATTTTTAATCCTAACGTCAGTAGCATGGTCTTTAAATATTCCGTATCCAGTTTCGTATGTTAACGTCGGAATATTGAACAGTTCTTCGCATATGTCGTTTTCAGAAAGGGCTCAAAACTTGTTCACTCAATTACGATTTAACTATAAATTTCTTGGTGAAATCTATTCCAATACTGACATACTGATACAAAAATATCTACCAAATGCTCCGAAATTGACTTTATTAGAAAATAATGTTTCGTTATTAATTACAAACGACCATCCCACTATCGTACCAAGTGCTCCAACAATGCCTTATTACATTCGATTAGGTGGCATGCATTTGAAACCATCAAAGCCATTACCAAAGGTGTGTAAAATATTACTTTTTTTTATAAATGCTGATTTTTTTTTTAAATTGGTTTTCGTCCTATGCATTATAGGATTTGGAAGATTTCATGCAAAGTTCTGGAGACCATGGTGTTATTTATTTTTCTCTTGGTTCCTACACTAAAGGAGCTCACATGCCAGCAGAAATGAAAAACAAATTGAGTAAAGCATTTGGTCAACTACAACAGAAAGTACTGTGGAAAAATGAGATACCAATTGAAGATCTTCCAAAGAATGTTAAAGTTGTTTCTTGGGCTCCACAGCAAGATCTCTTAGGCAAGTTCCTCTTTTGCAAAATTTGCGAAATTGAATGACGCAGTTTTTCAAGCTGGGATGCAACGATGTGTACGGGGAGTTTATCTAGCGGTTAAAGCTGAGCATCCACTAGATTGGTGACGCAAAGCTGAGAAAAACCGACCTCCAAACAAAATGCATGTAAATAAAGGGAGCCCCTGTTCATTAGGGCGGAATCGTGGAGAAGTGTGGCCAGGTTTTGGAGACGCAGCACCACTTTAGAAAAAGACGCCCTAATAGACGAGAAAGCAGAGCGGAATTTATAAGGTTTCTTCCATAGTCAATCACACTTCACCCTCTGCCTCCAACGCTGCAGCCAAAAAGCTCACATGTATATATAATAATGTTAGGTGTTTTAGTGTATTGGGTGCATTATTTGAACATCTAGCAACATTCCTGGGATAAACTAATGAGTCATCTTGGATCCACTGTCTTTTAGTAGCTCCTGTGACTCATGCTCCTCCTATCCCTATGTATGGTCTAAGCTTGCCTCTAGCAATATTTTTTTTAGGATTTTCCAGTTTCTAATACAATAACTGCTAAAAGTATATTTTTTTCTATTTTATTTCAAGGTCATCCTAAATTGAAGCTATTCATAACTCATGGAGGCGGTCTCAGTATGCAGGAAGCCGTCTATCATGGCTGTCCACTTTTAGGATTTCCACTAAGTGCTGATCAATTGGGAAACATAGCAAGTGCCATCAGTTTGGGATATGGAGCATCATTGGACTATTCAACATTCACAACTGATGACCTTCTTTACACAATTAAAAAAATGACAACAAATGATAGGTAAATATCACATTCTCTTACCATTTTTAGCCATGTTCTAGAGAAAAAATATTATAATTTATAAGTTATTTTTTTAATCAGTTTACAAAAGAATTTCAAAATTTAATTGAAACTAGAGGATTAAAGTTATACCTCTTTTGAGTTGTCAAAACCTGCTCCAAAATGTTTATTTTTAAAGATTGCACAACTTTTTATTAATAAATTGAATATTGAATAATCTCAACACGAACACTGCAAGTTACATTTTGAATAGTTTTATTTATTCGCTGCATCAATTTATTTACTTGCATCAACCATGAGGTCCACCACTAGAGTGGTGAATGCAGATGCTTTACATATGCAGTATAAAATAATTGGTACATGATATTGAACTGCAAAGTACATGAAATGGTACACAACCAGAAAACACATATTGTCAAAAACAATTTAAACAAGATAATCATAACACAGATAAACTATAAGTTAAGATATATCGATATTTACACTAAATAATGTGTGCACGGTTGGAAACATGCACGGTCATGCACCAAGTTACTGAAAATGGTTTTAAAAGAGAAAATGAATAACTGCTGATCACCACATTCTAAACTGAATTACTAAATCAATATTTGTCAATAGTTTAGATATTTATATTTAAGTATTAACTCAATATTTTCAGAATATTAACTGAATAAATTGAATTCGACATATTGTTTGTTTGTCCTTCACAGGGCTCTGTAGAACACGTTTATTATTTAATTTCATTTAAATTATCAGGTGTAATTTGTTATGACATCACTGCATTCCTTTCATTCCTTTGTGTTATATTTATTGTTATATGTTATAGTTTATTGTATCCTAAAGTTAACTGGTCTCCTTTTTATGGTCTCCTCTCTGCTTTTTATTATTTGCTTTTAATTAACTTGATAGTGAGATGTTTGGGGCCCACCACTTTTTATTAATTTAGCACCATTTATTTTGGGGCTCCAACTTTGTTTGCACCTTGTATTTTGTTTGCATTTTGAATTTGTTGTAGCCCAGGTTCTATTTTTGTAGTTGACCTTATCGTTCTCCCCTCTTATGCGGTTGTTCTCAACTTCCACATGAGTGGATTTTATTACTTTTTAATTAAGTTGTTAACGTTTTTTGTTTACCCTAATAAGAGGGCCCATGAGTCATCGTTTTGGCCAAAGAGGCCAATTCATTGATTGGTCTGTTTAGGCACAAACTTTTGTTTGTCCAATCAGAGAAACGTGTCCTGAGAATCCGAGTTCTGGATTCTCAGTCTCTCTCTCTATCTCTCACTCTATCTATCTCTCTCTATCTATCTCTCTCTATCTATCTATCTATCTCTCTCTCTCTATCTCTATCTCTCTCTCTCTAGTAAGGGTTAAAGGCACTCCTGCCATTAGGCTACAGGCCTGGGATACACAGGAATACACAATGACTCAAATTATATGTCAACTATCTGTTCATGGATTATGTAGTATACACATCACGTGGTGTCGTCATTCGCGTACTCGAATACTGCTGCAATGGCAAACCGCTGTAGTTCGGAGCTTAACTGACTGTCCTCCAGAACTTCCTTTGCCTCCAGTGGCCACCTGTGTCCACCGCTTGTTACCACATATGCCAGCCTAACGCATGCTGCCACTCTCTGTGCAAGTGCATACTCATATAGAATGTGGAGTAGCATGTCTCGCCTCGCCCCACACTTGCATGTGTCATCACCACGTAAATGAAATCGGAAGAAATAGGCCCAGAATGGGCCATGTCCCGTCAGCAGTTGGAGCAGCTCAGAATTTTTTTGGTTGGCTGTGAAAGGGGTGCCGTTTTTTTGTCACAGTTGCCGTGTCTTAGCACCAATATTCTTTGTTCTTCTTCAGAGAAATTAATCTGAGATTTTAAAACCCGGGCAAAGCCGGGTATAAAAGCTAGTTAAATATAAAACAACAACAAAAAACGGGTAATTTTCAAACTGCTATAAAGTATTTATTTTTTAAGATATTGCAATGAAAAAACTTTTATCGTAATCTTTTATCAGTCTAGTTTTGAAAACAATTTGCATTTTTATAATGATGTTTAAAAAACGTTCACTTGACGTTTTTGCGTCCAAACTTTACAAAAAACGTCTATGGAGCATAATATTTGCAACTGAAGTGGCGCGCCATCCAGTGTATGGCAAGTGGAGACAGCATTAACAATTAATATTCTCCGTTTCTAATTGGTTTGATAATGGTCTGTTGTCATATGCCCCGCCCTTTTATGAGGGACGACATTCTCTAATTGGTTTGGTGAAAAATCGTTAATGCTAGCTGTCTCCAGCCGCCTGTCATTCAGTGGGACAAAGGTGACAATTTCACAAAAGCAAAATATTGAACCAATTGAGCCACCTCAAATGTAACTAATGACGATCTTATTCTGCATCACGACTAAAAGTGAAATGGTTTCAATTACTCTTATTTAAATAGAATATAGACATTTGCCCTAATGACACTGGCCCTAAAGAAACATCCCCTAAAGCCATTTGTCCAAATACCAATTGCTCTAAAGGGCTGATTGCCCTACATCCAACTGCCCTAAAAGGATGTATGCACTAAAAACCATTTGCCCTAAAGGGATGTTTACCCTAAAACCATTTATCCTAAAGGGACATTTGCCCTAAAACTATGCCTAAAACGGCAAACTTCCCTTCAGAGCAAATAGTTTTAGGGTGAATGGCTTTAGGGCAAATGTCTATAGGATAAATGTCTTTTCAGGGCAAATGGCCTTAGACTTTAGTGTAAGTGTCTAGGGCAAATGTCACCCACCCTATACTAGCTTAAATGTAGGTGGAATTTCTTGTAATTGAATTTATTTTGGTTTAGGTACAAACAGCGTGCAATGGCAGTGTCTGTGACATTCAAAGATCGTCCTCACAATCCTCTTGTTACCGCAGTCTATTGGATAGAATATGTTGTTCGTCACAATGGAGCGTATCATTTAAAAAGTGGAGCTGAACATCTTAATTTAATTCAGTATTTTATATTAGACATTATAGGAGTTGGCGTTGTAATTATTTTGCTCGTGTTCATTACGTTTGTGTTTTTGCTTAAAATGTTGTACCGGTTAGTATTCGGATCTAAAGGACAGCAGCAGATAAAAAGTAAACAGAAAAAAATGAATTGAAATAATTATATATATATAATATCCCAGGTCTCTCTGTGTGTGTGTGTGTGCGTGTGTGCGCGTGTGTGCGCGTGTGTGCGCGTGTGTGTGTGTGTGTGTGTGTGTGTGTGTGTGTGGAGTAACAAAAACCATTGAAGCACGTCGGAATTTATATAAATTTGAATAAATGAACCGTTTTTTTTCTCAAGGTCAACTATATGTTGAACTCTTCCTTTGGAAAGTGTAGAAGGGGGGAGAGAGAAAAGTGGGAGGGGGTGAGGGGAAAAGTTTGGAAAGTGTAGAAGGGGGAGAGAGAGAGAAAAGTGGGAGGGGGTGAGGGGAAAAGGTTGGAAAGTGTAGAAGGGGAGAGAGAGAGAAAAGTGGGAGGGGGTGACTGAAATTGAAATGAAAGGAGTAAAAAAAGGAAAAAACGACGCGCATACGCACAATTGCCTGTGAATTTTGCTCCCGTCATTTATGACGGGTTACCCCCCAAGTTTTAAAATGTTTAGCTAAAAATTAGTAAGAAAAAAAAAACTTTTCAATTAGTTCTATTTTTGTTACTGATGCTTGTATTTTTTTCATATACAGCAGATAAAATGAACCTCTTAATGTACATTTTAGTTTAGCATTCTGTGACCTATGAATTACAATAAAGTACACTTGTTTTTCATCCGTCCATTGATAAGATAAACTATTTCAAACTTTGATATCCTAAAAAAAATGTTAATTTTGATGCGTTCCACTCAATGTTCAATATCCCACCAATAAAAATAATGTATTTGGTGATGCATTTCGTGACTGTATCCAGCTGGGACGATTTTTTCGGGAGGACCTAACTGGGACAACGTCAAAGGTTGGAGGTGGAGGCTAGCAGTGACGTGAAGGTAGCAGAAAAAGTCTAAATAAATAAACAGTTTAAATTGTACAAAGCATATACAATTGTAGCAAATTAGCGAGAAAAAAAGATGAAAAACACTGCGAATTTATCTAAAAATATTTAAAATAAACTATTTAAATTTAAATTCATTTTTCACCATTTATAAATTGTTTTTGTAAACCATTCCGCTCCAAACGCATATGCTTTTTATGCTATTTAAGTCTTATTAAATAGACACTAGTGGGGTAAACCGTCATGTGCACGTATGCAGCCGCCATTATTGAACCGATTTGAAGTGGCTAGCCTATTAAATTTGGGATATATACATTTATAACACCTAAAAATACAAATAATGATGTAAAGATGAAACTGGTCAGAAAATGTCACGGGCACCAATTCGTATAGACCAAGGAGTCTCATTTAGTACTCTCCTCTACCTCCATCCATTGGTGTCGTCATAGTTAGGAATCGTCCCAAAAAAAATCGTCCTAGCTGGAAACCACCCACATCGCATGTTTTGCAAACTTAAGATGCTAGTTATTTATTTTCAAATCTAAAGTATATTTTTCTTGTTCTACGGAGCCCTGAAAAGGCCATATAGTGAAAATAATTTTTATTACAGTTGACACTTTTTTTTCTGTCATTGACAAATTATTTCTGTCATTGATACTTTTTTTCTGTTAATTCACATTTTTTTTCTGTCAATTGATACTTTTTTTCTATCAATTGACACTTTTTTGTCAGTTGACACTTCTTAACCTTACCTCCCTAACCTAACCTTTGACAGAAAAAAGTGCCAATTTACAGAAAAAAAGTGTCAACTGTAATGAGAATTATTTTCACTACATGGCCTTTACAGGACTCCGTAATTTTCAAATCTAAAGTATATTTTTTCTTCCTCTCAGGCTAAAGTGATTTCGACACAGGCAATTAGAAAACGGAATGAATAGAAGTTGGCTCCGCCCTTTTTATGACGAACGGCAACTTCTAATTGGTTTGTTGTGTGGTTCGACGTTGAAAAGGGCGGAGCATGTGCCGTCAGATTACATAACCAACCAATTAGAAATTGCATTCGTCATGAATAGGGCGGAGCCAACTTCTGTTCGTTCCGTTTTCTAATTGCCTGTGATTTCGACATATTAAAAAGTGCTGAAGGCGATTTTGTCCCAAGCAGCATAATTATCATACTCATTGTTCAGTTTCTTTCAAGAGACCAGAATAGTAGACGGTATTTTGAGGACTCCATATAAACTATATTTTATACCAATAGTAAAAAAAAAATGAAATTCATCATCTACCTATTGTTATTGCTAGATATTGTAAACCAAGTACACGGTTACAATATTTTGTTTTTTGCAACATTTGGTGCTAGAAGCCACAAGAATGTAATGGATCCCGTTATTCAAGAATTAGCAACGCAAGGACATAAGGTATTTTATACCATTAACCAACAATCAATGATAAATGGGGTTAGTTATAAGAGGGGACAGACTAGTGCGGCAATTTATGAATTTTCAGGTCGATACAGAGTCCACTCTGTATCGATATTAATTTTTTTTCATTTTCCAACATTTTTTGGCTATTTGTCTGTATTTGTTACAGCCATTATCACCATAAAAAGCGCGCAATTTAAGTAATTTTTAGGCCAATCACAGAGTCCAATCTGTATACATTTTTTTAAATTTCCCAACATGTTGTAACGACCCGACTTGATCGTTACAACACCCCGGCACGTTTTACCCAACTTACCGCCGCTCGATCTCCCCTGGGAAGGGTCGAAGCGTGGGCCAACCCTCCTCTTGTCCGTCCGCGTCTACGGGTGGCGCCGGTCGGGAGATCTCTCCGCAAGTCAACGGTCAAACGGCCGCCGAAGATGACGGAGAATCCGCGGTGAACCCCCGATGGATCTCACCGTGGATCCCGACGCGAAGTACCGGCCGACATGATGAACACAAGCCGAAACAGGACGGTGGATGGACGGTGAAACCCCACCGGCAACCCCCACCCTCCTTGTGGTAACTTCCCCAATTATTAACGAAGTAAATAATTGACACGGACAACAGTGTAGTTTAAGTAAAAGAATAAGATAATTTATTCAAAGAACAAGGTATGAACTCACTCTTAAAACAGGCAATCAATCTCCTGGCTAATCCAGCCAGGAGATCAGGTGCAATACACCCAAACAAGCACAAAGCATAGGATGAATGGTGGCCATCTTGGCCACCTGATGACACAAATGAAGGAGCACCAGAAACCATGCACTCAGCACTCAAGGGTTCCATTCACTGCCCAGGTTATAATGGCCACCGCCATTACACAGAATAAGGATATATATCCTTATTCTGTGGCCATTATATACCACATCCAGGCTGCTCCACCTGGGAGAGGACAGTGACCCTTTGCTGGCCATTTTGTCGTCTGCCTTCAGCCTACAACAGGTGCCTAGCAGACGACAGGAGTTTTAGTCTTGCTCCACAAAGGAGCAAAACTGGGTCGTCACAATGTTTATAGCTATTTGTCTGACTATATTAGTATGCAGACCATGCACGTACACATTAGCACACGTGTGTACATACATGTACACATTAGCACACGTGTGTACACACATGTACACATTAGCACATGTGTGTACATGCATGTACACATTAGCACATGTGTGTACATGCACGTACACATTAGCACACGTGTGTACATGCATGTACACACTAGCACACGTGTGTACATGCATGTACACATTAGCACACGTGTGTACATGCACGTACACATTAGCACACGTGTGTACATGCACGTACACATTAGCACACATGTGTACATACACGTACACATTAGCACACGTCTGTAGATGCACGTACACATTAGCACACGTCTGTAGATGCATGTACACATTAGCACACGTCTGTAGATGCACGTACACATTAGCACACGTCTGTAGATGCACGTACACTTTAGCACACGTGTAAACTTGCACGTACACATGCACACGCCACTGTAAAGCCCGTTTTACACCTACAATTTTTACTTACATCTTTGTGTCAATTAAGTTATGAATGTTTTCGTTAATGATTTCGTACATAAAATGTATAAACTAATTTATAAGTGTCAATCGGCAGTTATACACAAGCAGGGTGGCTGATTTTTTTATTTAAATGAAATTTTTTTGATTTTTTTTCATTTATATGAAATATTAAATTTTTTTATGATGATGTTTGCAAAAATGAGTAATAATAACATTGTTAATTGTTAAGTTGTTAGTAAAATAATTGCAAAACAAGAAAAAAAATGTTAATAAACATTCAAATTTGAAAATAATAAGCTTTTTGCGGCCTTTTCAGTTCCCAAAGCAAATCAGTACCTCAGAGGTAAACTGTGTTAAGTCACTTTTTAAAAATAAAACACGATTTTACATCTTCATAAGATGTAAAATTTGCGTTTTTTAAACAGTTTGTCAAGTTCTAACAGCAGTAAACAGTGGTAAGTCCACAGTTTTACACATTGTCTGCTAGATGGTGGTATACCATTTTAAGTCCTATTCCTTCAATGAAGAGAAAAACTTTCAAATTACTCCTCTGTAAAATTTAGGTTTGGTGACTTAAAATGGTTTACCTCTGAGGTTCTTAAATAGATTACTATTACTATTTATATCTACAGTATTTGTCCCTGATTTCCACCAGTCAATTGGGGGATATTTCCTCAAGTATATCTTCCGAAAAAATAATGCATTAATGAAAGGACTACCACCGGACTTTATTTTATAAACATAGAGAAAAATGCTGGGAACTGTTTTATTTTAATGTGTAATTTTAATGTTTAAATAAATGTAAATTTTTTCTAAAAAAATCATTTTATTTTTTTTTAAATCATTTGATTTAAATCATGATTTAAATCAATGTGATTTAAATCACTGCCACCCTGTACACAAGTAAAAGTATTCGAACATTATTACTAATATAAAGTATGCAGAACAGAACTTAGTGTGACAGTTTATCGTATATCTAACCTTGTGACCTTCTAGACAAGAGAATTGGGGAGAGGTGTGCTGCGGTTTGTAAATTGCATAAGAATGATGATGATCCTGAGAAAGGGCTCTAGTAGATGTGCAGATGGTTAAAAAAAATAGAACATCTTCTACATTATTGCAACCTTGAAAAATAATTTCACATGCATGTCGTTATACACATGCATTCTCGCGTTTTTAAATTCATTTATAAATTTATTTAAGACAATTGTAGGTGTAAAGGGCGCTTAACAGTGGTTAACAAAGGGTGTGTGAAAGCACATTAGCATGATGCGAATTTTTCTAGATTTGCCATGACATTTTTGTAATTATACAGGGTATCCGTAAAGTGTCGATTCATTTTGGCCAAAAATATTAAGAGCCTAGATACACGTCCATCTTGTTGCTTTAAACAGATGACAACGAGACAAATGAGTGTTGACAAATGATGTTACTAAACTTGCAAGAAATCGCCTCACAATCGTTCAATTAAAATACAGTAAAGCGCAAAATGCAATAAAAAGTATTGTTCATTAAGTGCTCCCTTTATATAAATTTTGAAAAGGTCCTTCTATTTTTAAACAAGGTTCAAATTCCTTCGTTTTTTTTAACTCCATGTTAAATTCCATTGGACCAAAAACCGTCCAAAAACATTTGAAGAACTCTCGACAATAGACATTGAACTATAGACAATATATTAATTAATACAACGTCTTCAATGTATTTAAAACAATTCAACGCTCCACAGTAGGCTATAGAGTGAGCAAAAAAAGGTTAGGCTCTGTAGCTAGCCTCATTCTTCAGTCCCCCCCCCCCTTCCTGCTGTCATGTGAAATAGAATCATCCCATATGGGGGGGGGTACACAAATTTCACAGTTGTAAATTTATTTGAACGATTAGAATATTTAAATATATATATATATTTTTTTTTTATTAACAGGTGGTGTTCATTACAAGTACCAACGACAAAAAAGATAAAGGACCAAACATTAGAGAGATTTATGTCGAAGAGGCTGACAAAATAATGGCCAATGAAGGATTTAACTTCTTCAAAGGCACATACGATAACGAGGAATTCACGAAAATACTTTTTGATTCAGCTTGTGAAATTATCAACGCATCTTATTCCCATCCTGAAGTGCAAGAATTCATTCGTAATCCTCGAAATCTCCTTACAAATACTCCCATATTTGATATAGTAGTGATTGACGCCAGTTATAATGAATTTGCCACATCCTTGGCTTACCACATTGGTGTCCCAGTGGTTCTCTTATCTCCGTCTATAATGTTTCTTCACATTGGATGGTCTATGAATATTCCAATTCCATTTTCTTATATTCCATCAGCGGTAGTAAATATTTCAACTGAAATGAGTTTTACTCAACGGGCATCTAATGCGTTTCATTCCATTCTCTTAATAAATTTTATGTTGAATAAGATATTCCCTAGATATGACTCTATGATACAGAAATTTATACCGAATTCACCACCAATGAAGGAACTTGCAAATAAAGTGTCATTCTTCATAACAAATGATCATCTAGCTGTTGGACCCGCTGTACCTACAATGCCCTATTATGTACAGCTTGGTGGAATTCACTGTAAACCTGCCAAGAAGTTACCACAAGTAATAAATCTGGTTATGACCAGAAATTTCTTGTCAAAATATTGTCAAGAATTATTCAATGATTACCAAAACGATTTTTAAAATTTAAAATAAGTGATTCATGTAATTTAAAAATATTAAAAATCAGTTGACTTCATGTAAATGAACTTTATCAGATAGATGCGCCACCAAACAACAGACATTAGCAACAACCCCTCCCCCCCCCCAAAGTATACTCCTCTACTCGAATCCTGATGTGTTGTCACCAGCTTACATTACTTTTGTATCAAAGTACTACGTATTTAATATTTGAATTATTCCACATGGAAGGTTGTATTGAGTTGAATTTGAATAGGGAATACCTATATTTCATTAAGGTATTCTGGAAATGTGAGGTGACAACCTTTGCCACAAAAATGGGCCGAGACTTTCGTATTTGGACATTTAAAATGGCGTCGTTTGGCGACTCAGTAAAAGTCACTTTATTTTTAAATTTTTTGTGGTTTATTGACTTATTTTAAAGTTAAAAATTGTTTTCAAAAGATATTTCCGGAGGTAATGGTCTCTTTAATATTGAACGTTTATGTCATTTTTTTCTCTCTTTAGGATCTGGAGAACTTTATGCAAAATGCTGGAAAAGATGGTGTCATTTATTTTTCACTTGGATCTTTCACACAAGGAGCAAACATGCCAAAAGCAATGACTGAAAAGATTGTAAAAGCCTTTGCTCAGGTGCCACAGAAAGTTCTTTGGAAGAATGAAATAGCTGTTGAAGGAATATCTAAAAATGTGAAACTCATAAAGTGGGCTCCACAATCTGATCTTCTAGGTATGAAGCCGTCTAATAATTTTAAACTACAATAGGTTAATTTGATTTATAGTATACTGTAATTTTAATTTTAATGGGTTTGAAAATGACCAGTTTTTTTTTTAGAAAAAAAAAATTGGTGAAGTACGAAAAGGTATCCAAAACAACAAATATTTATAAAATTTCAATTAGCGAACATATCTCGGCTGAAAGAGTCTCACGGCTCTTTTGTTAGATAGAGTGGCATAATATCATGAAACAGCAAGTAAATGTAGAAAACCGACCGATTAGTTATTTGTTTATTATTTTTTTAGTAGAAAATGTTGAACTTTTTAGCATACTTTTTAGGACTCGAACAACTCAAAAACTGTGAGTCCCACATACAATTCACATCACATTTAAAATGACCTACACATATCAATTTCAAAAGTTTTGAGTGATTGATGTCTGATATTTTGATTTTAGAAAAAATACGTTTCGCACGTGTGTACATGTGCGTACACATGCGCTCATGTATGTATATGTGTGTACACATGTAACAATGACAGAAAGTTGGTTATTTGATATATGAAAGCATATATTAAAGCAATGGAGGTTTATAGGGTTCTTTGGATCGCTTATATTTTCATTTTCTCATTTTATATGGGGCGCCCAGGCGCCAGGTTCACATTTATTTTAGTGTCGTGTTTCTTTTTCTTGAATTTGGGTGTATAGTATTAAGTTACTTTGTTTGTATTTTTTTTATGGTAGCACATCCAAATCTAAAGCTGTTTATAACCCATTTTGGAGGACTCAGCACACAGGAAGCTGTTTACCACGGTCGTCCCGTTCTTGGCTTTCCCTTAAGTGTAGATCAGTTGGGATACATGGCAAATTCTGTACAGCGTGGATTTGCAGAATATCTAGACTGGAGAACATTCACGGTTGACGATCTCGTGCATAAGATAAAGCTATTGATTGAAAACGAAAGGTATGTTCTTAAATATTTTAAATTAACATTATATCTGTTTTAATGGTGATTTATGTTTTATGGTGACATTTTGTCAAGTTATCGTATTAATGCTGAAAAGGCGTCCAAGATTTTCAAAGACTATAACGAGCATCCAGCTAAGACGGCAGCTTATTGGATTGAATATATTACACGTCACAATGGAGCACCACATTTGAAAAGTGGAGCTGAACATCTGAATATCTTTCAATACTTTTTACTGGACGTCATAGGTGCCATTTTGGCAATAGGCTTATGTTTGTTAGGTGTTTTATTGTTTATTCTTAAACAAGTGTTTCGACTTTTGTTTGGTAAGAGACAGAAATCAAGTGCGAATCATGGCAAAATTAAGAAACAAAAAGGCAATTGATGAAAGAATTGATTTTGAATTTGCTTAAGGTGGCTGAATAGATATTTATTTTGCTTTTGTACCCACGGATTGTGCTACTGCAGTGGCTATAATGGTATGCTCCATGGACATTTTTTTTTGTAAAATTTAGACGCAGAAACACCAAGCAAACTTTCTTTAGAAACAACATTATGAAAAATTCAAATTGTTTTCAAAAGTGGAATGTTAAAAGTTTATGCTAAAAAGTTTTTGTGGCAAGATCTTAAAAAAAATAAGACATTTTATAGCAGTTAGAAAATGATTCGTTTTTCGGTTTTTCCATTGACATTTCATAGAAATTATTTTGAAACTGGCATAAAAAGTGTTATTTTTAAAAAAAAAAACTTAGCATTATTTTAAAACCATTCTAGTTTTTAAAACACTTTGAAGTTTTTGGTAATGTTTCTGCTGAAAAAAGTTCGCTTGAAACATAAATTTTTGCAAAACTGCAGGTTTGCAAAGAGACCATACTGTAATAGTAAACAGGTGCGCCATCTTAGAGGACAAAAACAAAATGAATATTCATAAAGCCACATCCAGGTATCTGAATAGGTATTTACTTTTCTTTTGTCCCCTGGATGTGGCTAATGCTATTTTTCATGGGATATAGACATTTGACCTAAAGTGATATTTCCCCTAAAATTACTTTCTTTTTCTCGTTTCATATAGTTTAGTGTTTTATGGTGGAGTGTCTTAAATAGGTTTTGCGTGCTGCAGGCATGTAAATAACGCCAAATGACACATTTAGACTGCTGATTTGAGCAAACGTCCCTTTAGGGCAAATGGTTTTATGGCAAATGTCTTTTTAGGGCAAATGGTTTTATGGCGAATGTCCCTTTAGCGCAAATTACCCTTTATGGCAAATGGTTTTAGGGTAAATGTACATTTAATGGAATTGTCCCTTTAGGGCAAATGACTTTATGTCAAGTTTTTTTAGGGCAAATGTCCCATTAGGGCAAATGGTTTTGGTGTAAATATTTCTAGAGCATGTGTCTATAGGGCAAATGTCACACACTCATTAATACAAACTATTCTAGTTTCTAAAACACTTTGAATTTGTTCGTAATGTTTTTCTTGAAAAATGTTTGCTTGAAAAATATAAATTTTCTCAAAATCGCAGGTGAGGGATAGAGAAACTCGTATAGAACCGTCCCCCCTCAAGGGGGGAGGAACGAAGACAGCATAAATGTCTATTCAGCCATCTTAAATGTCGTGTAGGTTCGCAGATTGAACCTCAAGTTCTCAGCCTTAGCTTTTCATAAGGAACATACTATACAGTATAAAGTCAATTCAAAGCTTCTTTGACACTAAAAGAGTAAATTATTTCATCTTTGAATTGAATCGTTTATGATAGTTTGCAGAAAAAAAAATGAAAATTTACGCTTTCGGAATTGGATTATTTTATAAGTAAAAAACAAAAAACTGACTATCAAAGAACCTGAAAAACAAAATTATTTTTTAAATCATTGTCATGAAAATAGCATCACTTAAACCATTAATTGTACTCTTCGAGTTTACAAATAAAGAATTTTTGAATTTTGTATAAAAGTTGCTCCTAGAAAGACAAGTTCTGCAATTTATATGTTTGCCTATTTTATGAGGTGAAGAACTATTTTTAAGGTTTTAAGATTTTCGGGTATTCTCAATCGATGCTTAAGTCAAAGTTGTTCACCTAAAAGAAAGTTCACCTAAACAATTACACCTAAACCAAATACTATCACAACCAGGTCTGCACCACCAGAAAAATGGCGTTCCTTTGGGGATTTATTGATGGTAGCAGACAAAATCATGGTGGCGATCTGCTAAATTGGCTGTGGTGGCCAGTAGGCGACTGCCATCTTGTGGCCTATTCAACGTCTCACTATTGTAACACCCGGTAGTTCGTGATCCCTCCAGAATGCTAGCCTGGGGGGGTGCATGACTCATCGCTGTCCCTCCCTCCGTCTATACTTGGACTTGATCGGGCGGAGGGATATCTCTGGGACCAGGGTCACTTGGACCTGGTTACACTATGTACACAGGTCCAAGCGTATAAAAGGACCACGTTTCTCTTTGTTAGCGGTCCATGCGTATAAAAGGACCACGTTTCTCTTTGTTAGCGGACCATTTTCTGACTCAACTCTTTGTTATACGTCAATATTCATCAGTATTCAACCAATTCATTCTTGTACATCTTAATGTTTCTTGGGATGAGATCACTCTCACTGCCGGCTTGGACCTCTGGAGGGTTGTCAATTGACCCGTTACTTTTTTGTTTACATTGCGAAGTTTTTTCTCATCTGTCTTCGCTCACATCCGCGCCCTGCACTTCCAATTCCGTTTCCTCTTTTTTCTTCCTTTTGACTTTCGCCTTTCTGTATCCCTTAGGATGAGTCAGGTAGTGAGCCCAGATCTCTCCTAGGTCAGAATCTACCTGCGGAGTGTTCCACATCATCCAGGCAGTACTCAACGGTCTGTGCTTCATTTCTGCTGTAAATACCTTGTAAACCGAATTTTTGTAGAACTTAGGCATTAGGGTGCTAATGGACCAGCCACTGCTTCGTAGGTTTCTGATCGTTGCTTTGTTCCAGTCGCCATTTTCTGCCTGAGTTGTTGGTTCCGTTTTCGTGAGGCAATTTACGTCACTTCCTTGTTTTGATTTTGAAGCAAGGGGGATCTTGTTTCATGATGACCTTCCATCGAGGGATAGGAAAGTATACCACCAGCCGGGTGCCGTTGATGTTTTCCCATTTGCGGTTTACCCATTTCCGCCTCGTTTTCAATGCCTTTTTCCTCTCGTAGTATATATTTTGCATAGGAATGATTTTCCATTTTAAAACTTCGGATGCTGCTGCCAGTCGGTGTGTAATTTACGACAATTTTGTTTTTCCACTCGTATAGGCTGCAGGTGCGGTTACACTTTTTTGTTTGGCCATGTTGGGAAAGGCAGGTGTCAGTCCCTCTCGACTATCCCTGAGTTGAACTCCAGTCGCCCAGTCACAGGACTCACAGGACATTTTTTCAATGCTAGGATCAAGAAAAGTAGTTACTCGAAATGTATATTGCGTAGTGTTCCCAATCTTGAGTTATTATACTGTATAAGGCTATCACTTTCACGCCCGTCAAAGACGGGCTTTCGTTCTAGTAATTTATATTTTTGTTAGCCCTGCTCTCTCTCTCCATCTCTAACTTTAAAGACGAATTAGTAACGAATTAGTGTATAATGACTTTTTAATGAGTGTTTTGGTAATGATTTAAATGAATTGATAACAAAATGATAAATGATAAATTAAGCAGATAAATCACACCATGAATGTTATGCAATTCATAAGATTCACAATTCATCCAGAATCACACGATATTAGAAAAACCAGTGTATATAGAAACTTAACCGAAAGTCTATACAAAATTAAATTCTTCAGTATATATATTAATTAATTTGATTATACTTGTAATGTTAAGTTAACATTACAAGTATATAATCAAATTAATTAAAATAAAAATAGAATGTTGGATTGATTCCAATATTCTATTTTTCCTGTTTTTGCAAGTATAAGAAATGAGTGGTTGAAGAATAAAGTAAAATATTACATAATGTAATGTGACAACAGGCAATTAGAAATCGGGAAGAACAGAAGTTGGCTCCGCCCTTTTTATGACGACCGGAAACTTCTAATTGGTTTGTTGTGTGATTCCACGTTGAAAAAGGCGGAGCAGGTGACGTCAGACTACATAACCAACCAATTAGAAGTTGCGTCCGTCATAAAATGGGCGGAGCCAACTTCTGTTCGTCCCGATTTCTAATTGCCTGTAATGTGACATGCCTGTTAATGCCATCTTGGCGTGACAGACGCATTTTAACAGGCAGTTGGGCGCAGCTAAAAAAATTCTGTTAGCCCCGCCCTTTTATGAGCATCAGACCAATAACAAACCCATAACGAACAGAATGAAACGCGTAACAATCCTAAATAACCAATCAGAACAAACTTTTCTGGCTGTGCGCCCAACCGCTTCTCGCGTTTTACTTTGTTGAAGTCTTCTTGACCTCAAGACAAAACCGTAGCATAAAGTCAGGGGCACACATGTAGACACATATACAACAAGAAACACACAAGAAAACCACACAGGCAATTAGAAATCAGGACATACAGAAGTTGGCTCCGCCCTTTTTATGACGATCGGCAACTTCTAATTGGTTTGTTAATTGTGTGGTTCGTTACAAGCGGGTCACTCAACAGCTATTACTATCGCGACAATACTATCAACTATCTAGTCAAACGTGATATATACACGGCACAATGACGTCCGTTGGAAATCCAATGGGTTTAGTCAATGGATTATTATGATATCCAGTGGACCTCCATGAATATCCCAATTGCCTTTATTAGATGTCCTGTGGACGTCCATATGTCTAACCTATGGATGTAGATAGAACATCCATCATGGATGACTGTGGATATCCAGTGTGCATGTCATGGATGTATATATAAAAGCCATCATGGATGACTGTGGATATCCAATGTGCATGCTATGGATGTAGATATACCATCCACCACAGAAGACTGTGGATATCAAGTGTGCATGTTATGGATCTCTAAAGAATTTCTCCCAGAACATTGTTATTACATCCAGAAGATGCACAATGGATGTCCAAAGCTTCATGTAGAGCAGTGTTTCTGAAACTGTGGTTTGTGGCCTGCAGTGGACCATGAGGTTCCTTCAGGTGGGCTGCAAACAAATCCAAAAAATGATCAACGTAAGTTGATCAATTTTTGGATTCTTCTGCAGCCGAATGAATATATTCATTGTGAGTGTAAATTGTCAATGACAAAACATTTGATACGTGAATTTCACACTATAGTAAAATTATTCACCTTATTATTCTTTTATTTTCATATAAGAGTAAGAACATAGATAAGTAGTTACAACTTCCTACTAGGCAAGAAACAATTCTAGAGCACATGTATTAACATTCATTATCACTTCTGTTCATTCATTCATTTTTCCTTGTTTCACATTCAAATCTTAAGTGCCAGTTAGTTTACTGTAACTTGCAAAAAGTTTAATGTCATGATTAATTTATGAACAAAAAAATTCCAAACTCCTTATTCTGCATTTCAGGATTAAAAAGAAATTGATATTATTTTAGAAAATAGAACTTTAGACTAAGCTTCGTTTGTTAGAAATTATTTGAGATCATAATGTTATGATCTTAAATAATTGCTAACAGACCAAGCTTAGTCTAAAGTTCTATTTTCTAAATTAATATCAAATCTAAAATAATATCAACATGAAAATATTGTCTGTTTAAAGTTAATATACAAACATATGAGCCAGTTGTAAAAATCATTACCTTAAAATTGCTGTTAAGTGATTAAGATACCCCTTCTGGTTTCTAAAATAATTTCAAGCTTTTCTTAATTTTACTCCTGAAAGACAGAATAACCAGAGTTTGGTTGGTGCTCACAGTTTAAAATAACAACAAGCGGAAGAAAAACTAGCTAGCACAAAGACCTTTAGCATAAATAATATTCTCATATAAAGTACTGTGTATTTCATCTGGGAAATTCAATTTTAAAAAATCGAATTTTAGTTTTCCTAAGTTCGATTTTTAAGATTTTCTACTGCCATTGGCCAAGCACATTGAGGTATATGAATGTGCTTGGCCAATGTGTTTATAAATGCAAGGAATTTAGTAATCATAGCACAATATGGGAAGCAAAGGACTTAATGAAGAAACTGAAATACAAATGAATAATGAATGTCAACTTACACATGAAATTAAGAGACTTTTCCATGAACCAACAATATGTAAAACCATTTAAAATGCTTCTTTTTTATGAGTTTTAAAAGTTTGCAAACTTTAAAGTCACTTCTGTGCTCTTTTAGCAAACATGCACCCTTTTATGATCCAACATTCCAAAAGCCTTACCCGAACCCTCATTGCTTTTCCAAAACAGGATTATAGGGTAGTACAGGTGGTACTTTTGCCACCCACTTAATGAAAACTTCCTTTTACAATCCTATATTACCTTAGGCTATGGTCAACATGTATATACACTATACTTGTATAAGCAGTTGCTATACATATCCATAAAACATCTTGTGGATATCTTCTAAAATGAATATTTAATATCCAGAAGATGTCCTTTAGATATCATAATGATGTACACTTTTGATATTCACAGGATGTCCTGTGGACATGCTGTGGTATATACATAAAATTAGTGTAATATTTAAATCACTATGATATAAATAGTTACATATTTTATTATAACCTTAAAATTCATTAATAATGATAAAATTAAGTAAAAAATTTTAAAATTTGATTTTTTTTGATGACATCAGTGGGATGTCTTAAGAATGTTCAAATTATCCCAGGACATCTTGGACTTATTGTGGACATAACAGGACGTCCTGTGGATATTTTGTGAAACATCGTGAAAACCACATGATAGTCACTATCGCACTGTCGCGAGATAGCGACAGTGCGATAGTGACTATCATGTGGTTTTCACGATGATAGTTCACGCGATAGTTGCTGTCATGACAGCAACTATCGTGACAACTATCATCATGAAAACGGGGCTTTAAACTTTGAAATGATAGTTTTTAGCTAATACTTTGACCTTGATTCAGAGTTTTTCATCATACAATTCACGCAGCCTATTATAATTTTTTAATTTATTAAGTGGAATTTATGCTTTCGATGTTTTTTTCGGAGATATTTTTTTTATCGAGTTCTTACAGAGCCCTGTAAAGGACATGCGAGATTTGTTTTAAAATCTCAAAATTTCTACTTTTTCCAGAATCTCGAAATTTCGACTTTAATCTCGAAACTTCGATTTTAATCTCGAAATTTCGATTTTAATCTCGAAATTTCGAATTTAGAAGTTGCGTTCGTCATAACAAGGACGGACTCAACTGAAGTCCTTCCCAATTTCTAAATGTCTGTTCTGTAGACATGTATAAAAGACGATTCTAATTCGTATGACGTCAAGGGTTGAAGGTGACGACTGGCTGTGACGTACACATTAGATTAGAGTGAACCTTTAAGCAATTTTATTTAGTATTTCAAAATAGAATAGTTGCCAAAAGTTGCCTATAAGCTCACATAACGTGTGTTCAAAATTTCAAGAAACTAAATTTAAGTTTTGAGGTAATCAGAATTATTGAATTTGACATTTTGTAGCTCATTTTTAAGTGTTCTGTTAATTTTTCATGTTAAATTTGTTCAATAATTTTAATTGAATAGTCGGTCACTAGCTTGCTTAGTAGTCTTAGTTTTAACAGAATTAGTTGTATGGTTGCACTTGGGGGCAGAATGGAGGACAAAAAATTACAAATCGTACAGAATGAATTTAAATTTGTTTTTAAATACTTTGGAAATAAATTAGCAGTGATTTTCATCTCGCCACTATTTGTAATGTATTTGTGCTCCATTCCACTTCTGTAATTTGCTCAAATTGTGTGATGGATCCTTCCTCTTTGGGGTAAAATCTGCTCTTAATTAATTAATTAATTAATAAATAAATTAATTAATTAATTAATAAAGTAATTAATAAAGTAATTAATAAGATATTATTAATAAAGTAATTAATAGATTCATGAATAGATTTATGAATAGATTAATAAATAGATTAATGAATAGATTAATGAATATGTGAGCATTGATGGCGACCTCATGGATAATTACCAATCCATTATGATGTTTTTCTATAACTCGTTTCTTCTCTTGATCGCGTGGTGACCACACGGAGAAGATTCGAGCTATAGAAGTAGTCGGATGGTGATAGATTGTGATCATCCTTCTGTATAGGGGGTGTAATCTACACAGAAGGATGGTGACTTTCAATAAAAGTTAACACCTAAATTTTATGTAATGATAATGATAAGTGTGAGGATAAGTGTGTCAGCGGCTCAGCCTGTCTCATTCATTTGTATGCTGTCCTGCTGCTCTGCAGCAAATAATACAGTAATATTTACTTTCAATTATGTCACAAATTCACAATTTATCATTTATGTGCCTAAAAGAGCACCACCTTATAGCTCCTTTTTAAGGAATGGACAGGGCCAATTGTTTCAAGTAAAAAGGGGGCTGCAGGTGCCAAAAAACTTGGGGGCGCCAAAAGACTTTGGCCTATGGGTGCAACATCTTTAAATCCGCCACTGATGGTGACCATCACTTCTGGCCGTCATTGATGTACGTCATCCTTCTTGAGTTGGAAGATATTGTTGCTCCTAAGGATCTGTATGTCTCCATTGCCCTATGGTGTCTCCGGCTTGTCTGGAGAAGGATTAGTTTCAGAACAGTAGACAACACAGTTTCATATTGTAAACACTTTTATTCCTTCTTGCATTGAAACATAAACGTTACAAGAATGAATATTCATTATTAAAGGTGCGTCCACTGGCCCATTCTGTGATACAGATATATAATCGAACGTAGTACAAAGACAGGGCAAAAGAGTGAATAAAGAACAAGGAGGAACATGGTCTTTTTATACCTTGGACCTGTCTACACCTGCGAGGTGTAACCAGGTTCAAGTGACCATGATGGTTCTTAGAGTATCAATCCGCCACTTGAACGTTAATTAGAAAGAGGAGGGAGGGGCAAGCATGAGTTGTTTACCCCCCAGGCTATGGTTTTGGTGGGATCACAAGTTACTGGGTGTTACAAATACATTAATGAATAGATTAATAAATAATGAATAGATGAATGAATAGATGAATGAATAAATTTATGAATAAATTTATGAATAAATGAATGAATAAATTAATGAATAAATGAATGAATAAATTTATGAATAAATGAATGAATAAATGAATGAATAAATGAATGAATGAATAAATGAATGAATAAATGAATGAATGAATAAATGAATGAATAAATGAATGAATAAATGAATGAATAAATGAATTAATTACTACATTAATTACTACATTAATTACTACATTAATTACTACATTAATTACTACATTAATTACTACATTAATTACTACATTAATTACTACATTAATTACTACATTAATTACTACATTAATTACTACATTAATTAATAAATTAATTAAGACGGGACAAACAGAAGTTGGCTCCGCCCTTTTTATGACGACTGGCAACTTGTAATTGGTTTGTTGTTTAGAAGCTGCGTTCGTCATAAAAAGGGCGGAAACAACTTCTGTTTGACCCGATTTTAATTGCCTGTATTTTTTCCTAAACAGTTCTTAGTCATTCTCCAGTTTCATTCAATATACCAGAATAGTGGATGATTTAGACGGTGTTTTGAGGACTTCATATATACTATATTTTATATATGCAATAGTAAAAAAAATGAAATTCGTCATCTACCTATTGATGTTGCTATACATTGTAAACCAAGTACACGGTTACAATATTTTGTTTTTTTCAACAGTTGGTTCTAAAAGCCACAAGAATGTAATGGATCCAGTTATTCAAGAATTAGAAATTCGAGGACATAAGGTAAATATTATTATTCAGTGATGAAATCAAGTAATCAATTCATTACAGTGAGTGAAGAATCGTCTGCTTTTTTTTTTAAGCAAGAAGGGAGGCATTTTGCTTAAAAATGGCAACGATTAAGAGCCTTGATACACGTCCATCTTGTTGTTTTGAGCAGACAACAAGGAGACAAATGAGTGTTACTATATAGTGTTACTAAAACTGCAAGAAATCGCCTCACAATCGCTCAATTAAAGTACAGGAAAACGCAAACTGCAATAAAAAGTATTGTTCATTACGTGCTCGATTTATATAATTTTTGAAAAGGTCCTTCTATTTTTAAACGAGGTTCAAAATTGTTCGTTTTTTAACCCCATGTTAAACCTCATTGGATCAACAACCGTCCCACAAACATTTGAAGAACTCTCCTTAAAAACGATTGATTTAAGAATAACAAGGCGGTTGCCTCGCTCACCTTGCCCTATAGTGCTTGGCCAATGGCAGTAGAAAATCTTAAAAATCGAACTTAGTAAAACTAAAATTCGATTTTTTAAAATTGAATTTCCCAGAAGAAATACACAGTGAATACAGTGTCAGTTCTTTGTGCTAGCTAGTTTTTCTCTCTTTTGTTGTTATTTTAATCTGTGAACACCAACCAAACTCTGGTTACTCTGTCTTTCAGGAGTAAAATTAAGAAAAGCTTGAAATTATTTTAGAAACCAGAAGGGGTATCATAATCACTTCACAGCAATTTTAAGGTAATGATTTTTACAACTGGCTTATATGTTTGTATATTAACTTTAAACAGTTTCAATATTTTCATGTTGATATTATTTTAGATTTGATATTAATTTAGAAAATAGAACTTTAGACTAAGTTTGGTCTGTTAGCAATTATTTAAGATCATAACATTATGATCTCAAATAATTGCTAACAAACTAAGCTTAGTCTAAAGTTCTATTTTCTAAGATAGTATCAATTTCTTTTTTGTAGTGTTAATCATAAGTTAATAATGACATTAAACCTTTCGCAAGTTACAGTAAACTAACTGGCACTTAAGATTTGAATATGAAACAAGGAAAAATAAGGACTGAATGAATGAACACAAGTGATAATGAATGTTAATACATATGCTAGTAGGAAGGTGTAACTACTTATCTATGCTGTTACTCTTATATGAAAATAAATGAATAATAAGTTGAATAATTTCACTGTAGTGTGAAATTCATGTATCAAATGTTTTCCCATTGACAATTTACATTCACATGTGCACCTTCATGTTAGATATTTATATATAAGCTTACATGAAAATGAAAATGATTTTAGGCATCGTTTGTTTTAGTGTTAGGACGTCATATGTACATCCTCAAATTGGACAATTGGATGTCCACAGGCCATTTATCATGGATGTCCTGTGGATGTTTTTTGATGTCATATGTACATCCAGAGTAGACATTCAATGAACATCCATCTGGGATGTCCTGAGAATGTTTTTTTGAGGATGTCATATGTACATCCAGAGTAGACATCCAATGGAGATCCATCTTGGATGTCGTACGTACTTCCTCAAGTGGGACATTGGGACATCCAGTGGACATGCACTAAACGTAGAAAGGATATTCATGGATATCTTCAGGATGTATTGCCTGGACATTGAATACATCCATTGGATGTCCTTTGGACATCATTGTGCTGTGTGGGGAGAGTCACCTGATGCTAATCTAAGGGTTGGTTTATACTTCCTTGTTAAGCAGCAAAGCAGCCTGCAAAGCTTGAAAAATGACACCAGAGCTTTAGGTTTTTGCCTTCGCCAGAGCATGAAGGTAGCTTTGAAATTGTTCAACTTTTCAAATCTTAGCACATCAGGATTTAGTCTGCTCCTTCTAATTAAAGAAGGAGCAAAACTGGGTCATGAGAGTATTAAAATGACGTGAACCTTGCAAGACCACATGTTTGTATGAACAAGCTAAGCTTTGGGGAGCTCATTTTTATAAGCTTCAAAGTTTGCAAATCTTAGCAAACTTTGGAGTATAAACATACCCTAAGTACCTTGTAGTTGCTGTTTGTTTAGCCAATTGTGGGTGAAGGATGTTACATTTTGTTTATGATGCAAAGCGGAAGCACATCGGAATTTATATAAATTTAAATAAATGAAGAAATGAAAAGCTTTTTTTCTTAAGGTCAACTATGTGTTGCACCTTTCCCATCCATATATATATATATATATATATTAAGCCAGGTCTGTCTGTGTGTGTGAGTGATTAATGCTGTACAATTTATATAAATTTAAATGAATAAATGAACCGCTTTTTTTCTCAAGGTCAAGTATATGTTGCCCACTCCCCATCCAAGAACCCCATGATATTAATTGGGAGAGGGTGAAAGGTTGGAAAGTGTAGAGAGAGGGAGAAAAAAGGGGGAGGGAGAAACTGAAATTGAAATGAAAGGAGTAAAAAAGGAACAAACGACGCGCATGCGCACACAAGAGAAAATGAAAAACTCATTTTCTCTTTTAAATATAAAAAGGGGAGAGGATAATAGTAGCAAAATTAAACTACAGTTTATCACAGGCAATTGTGCCCAGCATTTCCTCCGCCCTTTTATGAACATCATCAATTTCTATTTTATTAACAGGTGATGTTCATTACAAGTGTCAACGACACAACATATAAAGGACCAAACATTAGAGAGATTTACATCGAAGAAGCTGAGAAAATAATGGCCAGTGAAGAACTTAACTTTTTCAAAGGCACATACGATAACGAGGAATTCACGAACATACTTTTTGATTCAGTTTGTCAAGTCATCAACGCATCGTATTCCCATCCTGAAGTGCAAGAATTCATTCGTAATCCTCGAAATCTCCTTACAAATACTCCCATATTTGATATAGTAGTGATTGACGCCAGTTATAATGAATTTGCCACATCCTTGGCTTACCACATTGGTGTCCCAGTGGTTCTCTTATCTCCGTCTATAATGTTTCTTCACATTGGATGGTCTATGAATATTCCAATTCCATTTTCTTATATTCCATCAGCGATAGTGAATATTTCAACTGAAATGAGTTTTACTCAGCGGGCATCTAATGCGTTTCATTCCATTCTCTTAATAAATTTTATGTTGAATAAGATATTCCCCAGATATGACTCTATGATACAGAAATTTATACCGAATTCACCACCAATGAAGGAACTTGCAAATAAAGTGTCATTCTTCATAACAAATGATCATCTAGCTGTTGGACCCATTGTACCTACAATGCCCTATTATGTACAGCTTGGTGGAATTCACTGTAAACCGGCAAAAAGGCTACCACAGGTAAAAAAAATCGCATCGAGAACCAATTTATGATACTTTATTGTTGTAATTTGATTTGTGTTTGTCTTTAGGAGCTAGAGAACTTTATGCAAAGTTCTGGAAAAGATGGTGTCATTTATTTTTCTCTTGGATCTTTCACACAAGGAGCAAACATGCCAAAAGCAATGACTGAAAAGATTGTAAAAGCCTTTGCTCAGGTGCCACAGAAAGTTCTTTGGAAGAATGAAATAGCTGTTGAAGGAATATCTAAAAATGTGAAACTCATAAAGTGGGCACCACAATCAGATCTTCTAGGTATGAAACTTTCTAACAAAAGTAAAATAGTTTAATTTGGTTCATAGATATGCTAAAATTTTAATTTTAGATAAGAGATTTTTTTGGCTTTGAATTATAAAATTAAAACAAAGTTCTTTTTTTAAAAGCCTAATTTAATAACTTGGCAAAAGCCAAAAAAAACTTTTTTTATTTAATTTTTTAAATGAAAAATTTTAAAAGACGACTTAAAAACAAGTTCTTTTAATGAACTGTCGTTTCGACCTTAATTGGCCATCTTCAGAGCAAAATAATTACAACAAAAAGAATCAAATATAGGCCAGAGACAGTATAGGGTGGTATGTAGATGCCAACGCAGAGGAGCTGTAGATGACAATTGCACAGCAGATTAGGAATCGTGGAAAGGATGTATAATGTTTAAGTGCCAAGTTTCTTTCTTGAATTTAGTCTATAGTAATAAGTAACGTTGCTTGTGTATTTTCTTATGGTAGCACATCCGAATCTAAAGCTGTTTATATCCCATTTTGGAGGACTCGGTACACAGGAAGCTATTTACCACGGTCGTCCCGTTCTTGGCTTTCCCTTAAGTTTAGATCAGTTGGGATACGGCGCAAATGCCGTACAACATGGATTTGCAGAATATCTAGACTGGAAAACGTTTACGACTGAAGATCTCGTGAATAAAATAAAGCTATTGATTGAAAATGAAAGGTATGTCTTAAATATTTTAATTTAACATTATCTGTTTTAATGACTATATAATGACATTTTGTCAAGGTATCGTATTAATGCTGAAAAGGCGTCCAACATTTTCAAAGACTATAATGAGCATCCAGCTAAGACTGCAGCTTATTGGATTGAATATGTTATTCGTCACAAGGGAGCACCGCATATGAAAAGTGGAGCCGAAAATCTCAATATCTTTCAATACTTTTTATTGGACGTCATAGGTGCCATTTCGATACTGGGTATATGTTTGCTAGTTGTTTTATTGTTTATTCTTAAACGGGTGTTTCGACTTTTGTTTGGTAAGAAACAGAAATTAAGTGCGAATCATGGCGAAAATAAACAAAAGACAAAGTGATGTAACATAATTAATTTTACTTTTGATCACGAGGACTCCATAGAAAAATACTTGTGTAAATGCAAGGTAGATGGCGCCAACCTCTATATTTGGCAAACTCCACTTAGTTGAAATAGAAAGCTGTTTAGCTATAAAAGCGTTCAAAACAACCTATTATTAGTGTGCAGACAAACCAAGAACATAAAAGTGAAGAGAAGATGTAGAAATAGCAATGCAAACGTTTGCGTGAAAAAAAAGGAAGGTGAGTCAAGAGTTGAAGAGTGTCAATACATTTCTATGGGAGGGCTAGTGGCGCCGTTTACCACTACAGGAACGAAATAAATGATTTACTTGCATTCTTAAGGTGGTTTTCTCTTTTTCTCTTTCCATTCCCTTTCTCTTCCCACTGCATTGGTTAATGCTTTGCTCCTTAGACTTTTTTTTGTATAATTTGGATGCAAAAACATCAGGCGAACGTTTTTTAAAAAACATTATAAAAAAAATCAGTGTTTTCAAAACTAAAACTGTAGAAAATTGACGTTAAAAGGTTTTTCAGGGCAATATCTTGAAAATAAACATTTTATTGCAGATTATAAGAATGATCCGTTTTGGGGTTTTCTCAATGATATTTTATGAAAAACTGTCTTCACGTAGTTCAAACTCATAAAAAGTTTATTTTTAAGGGTCAGGGTTAAAGGATGAATAGAGGAACATCATCAGTACCTCTAAAACCTGAAACATATTGCATATAGAGTTGGATGAACACAAAACCTAACCTAATCACCTAATTCCATCTCCTCAAACAAACTTAACATAACCCCAACCTAATCATAAATATAAAAAAAGTATATTGTTCATCAAATTCTATAAGCAGTCTGTTTCGGGTGTTAGAGTTATTCCCAATGTTCATCCGTTCATTTTTTTAATCTGTCCCAATCTTATGAAAAAGAAAAAAATTAGCATTATTTACTGACCATTCTAGTCTATAAAAATGTTAGGTTCTAAAATATAAATTTTCCTCAAAACTGCGGATGAGGAAATGTGGAACTCCTATAGAATGTAATAACCACACATTTGCACCATCAGGGGAAACAAAAACAGTATTTAAGTATATTCAACCACCTTAAATGTTATTTAGGTTCACAGTGTGAACCTTAACATGAATTGAATCTCATTTTACAACCATGTTTCAAACTTGTTTGGGCCTTTCTCTACCCCTTTTAATCCCAGGTCGAAAGTTATCACCTGTTATAGCCATTTGTCCTCCCCACTCCTAATTACATGCCCTAACCACATCAGCCTAATTTCTGGCATATTGTCTATTCCTACCTCTACACTCCCATTGATAGTCATTTATGATCCTATCCTTTCTTGTTACCCCAGACAAACCTTAGCATTTGTATTTCAGCCACCTGCAAGTCTGTATTCTTGCCTCTTCTTGGCTGCTGAACATTTTCTGAAAACGTGGTCTGCACCAACTACCAAAATGGCAATGCAGACAATATCCTGGTGGTGGTGGTCTGCTTCATTACGTTGTAAGCAATGGCAGACCGCCATGTTGTGTCAGGTCTCGAACCTCTCACAAAGTAACCTAAAAATTACCAAAGTGACAGGTTGTTTATTTCACAGGTGTTCTACCAGGTGGCATTATGGGGGAATGGCATCAGGTGGCCTGGGTATAAAGGCTTATGCCCATGCTGTTCTGGAAAGGAGTCCGACCTGGAAAACTGTCATGACTGGAGGCTGTGCTCTGAATGGCCAGCAGCAATTGTACATTATTTAGAGTAAGTGTTTTGTTTAATGAATTTTTATTTAAACCTTACTTTGAGAGTTTTACACATGTTGTCACAAACTGTACATTTTGCACTATGTGATAATTTTTAGGATGGTTTGGACTGTGCATTGTGGATTTTTTTGGCATAAACCCCAATTGATTTTAAGAATAGATATTTTTCTTCACAGTCTTCCTTCTATAACTGTGAGCGACACAATCTCGCCCTACTTTTGACACCTGTCATTTCCTCTATCTTATGATTACCATACAGGGAACATTGTAAAGTCAAAAGCAGACAAATGGCAATGGATGACCAATGGCTTCCTGAAGAGGATGAAACTCCTCAGAAAGGTGGTTACCACCCATTTCTGGATCATTTATCAAATGCTCTGGCAGGATTCTTTACATCCTTGTCCTATAATGCCTTCGATTGATCTAGAAGAATTGTTGACACATGAAAGGACTACACTATTTCTTGTAAAACACTTATTCATCCCAGAGCAAGAAATACAAAATCTGCAGATGGGAATTGTTACATTAAAGCGACAGTGTCCAAGGGCCCATTGTCTGTTTACCAGAATGTTATCGACGGAATAGTTTATAACCATACCCTATGTCCTATGTTTTGTCCTCCTTCCGTCTTGTTTCCTAAAAACATTCAACATTTACTCTCCTAACCCGAAGCACCCCAGCTAACTACCTTGACTTTCTAGTCAAGCTCCTTATAATCCAGTTTAACACCCCCTTTTATCTCCAATTCCATGTCACTTATTGTAGGTATACCTACTATAGGTGCCCTAGCCAGATCTGAATTAATAACCTTCACCAATTTTGGTGAATCTTATGCCCAGCAATGCATTTGTTTTGGTCTGAACTGAATATTTAATTTCCTACATTTATCTACATTTATATTTTTCTTACATTATCTTAAGCACCTGATGGGGGACCAGGAACCCCACACGTTAATTATATTAAAAGTAAAAAAACAAACCAAATTTTGCTAAAACAGCCTGAAAAAAAGATTTTAATTAAACGTTTTTATAAAATATCCTGCTATTGTAAAAGTTTATTTCCAACGAAAACAACTAATACATTTTCTCACAGGTTTTTTTTTTTGCAAACATAAAATGATGGTTCCATTCTTTTTTTTTTTCATGTTAGGCAAGGCAGTTGATTGTCAATTTCAATTATAGCATAGCAGCTACAAATTTAGATGCAAAAACTGAAAATCAATAAATATATAGAGGGGCTATTTAGGATTAGTAGAAATAAACCTCCTCTTTTGATAAAGATGTTTCACTTAAGTGACATTGAGTAAATGATGTCATTTATGTTTACATCATCACTAGCGGAAATCTTAGCAGGTGGATTAGAAATGCTCGATAACACTAATGCGGTTAAATTAACAGTTAAGTTTAGAAACTTGCAGATTACGTTCAAATCAACTCAGTATACACCTGCAACCAGCTCGAGAGCCATCTGGCAAAAGGAACCATTCTTAATCAAAAGCGTTTGTTATTTAGACAAGGTTTGGACATCATTGTCAAATTGAATTCCTCCTAAAACAAAACTATATGCTGGAAGAAAATTTTATAGTGCTTCGGAAAGAAAAACCACAAATATAAATCAGTTCTGGCCTATTCCTTTAAAGAGACTATTACCTCCAGAAATATCTTTTCAAAATATTATCAAGACTTATCCAACGATTGTCAAACCGATTTTTAAATTTTAAAATAAGTCAATAAAACCATAAAAAACTTAAAAATGAAGTGACGTTTCGCGAGTCACCAAACGACGCCATTTTAAATTTACAAAAACGAAAGTCTCCCCCATTTTTGTGGCAAAGGTTGACATCTCACATTTCCAGAATTCATTAATCAAATACATGTATTTCCTATTCATATTCAACTCAATACAATCTTCCATGTGACATAATTCAATTATTAAATCCATAGTACTTTGAAATGAAAGCAATGTGAAGTGACAACACTATCAGAATTCGAGTATACAAGTATATTTTGTGGGGTTTTGTTGCCAACGCCTGTTGTTTGGTGGCACAACTATCACTGGGTGGTGCACGACTCATCTCTGTCACTCCCTCTCTCTTTATTTGGACTCAGTGACCAATTGTCACTTGAACCTGGTTACACCTCGTGGTGTACGCAGTTCCAAGTGTATAAAAGGACCGTGTTTTCCTTTGTTCGATGTCCATGTTCACTTAACTTTTTTTCTATGTCGATTTTCATCCGTATCACATCATGGGCATGTGGACACACCTTTAATGAAATAATTCATTCCTGTATGTCTTTATGCTTCTACCGCAAAAATGAATAGTGTTTATAACCAGAAACTGCGTGGTCTCTATGTCTGGAAACTAACCATTTTCTGAACAGGTCGGAGACACCATAAGGCAAGAGAACTATCGAACCCCTTTGGAACAACCATCCATCCTTCTGATAGATTTCACCCCTTCTCAAGAGGACATCTACCGTCTATCACCATCCGCCTATTAGCATCACTCCAATCTATTTCGTGTGGCTACCAAGCGATAGAAGTAGAAACGAGCTACCAAAATAGGGCCAAAAATCGTCGCCTGCCCACACTGTATACAGTTAGCCTTTTATAAAATAATGAGTTCATTAAAATTTTAATTTAAAATAACTTAAGGTGAAAATTTATTAAAAATGTTTTCAAAAGCCGATAGTTTTACAAACTATTGTACTAACTATTGTAACTAATTAACAGTAGGCTACTATTGGTTGCTCAACCAATTGATAGTTTGACTATCAAATAGTTCACTATCATGATAGTATTCCTATCGTTTTCATGATGATAGTTTTCATGATGTTGCTGTCATGACAGCAGCTATCACGGGAACTATTTCCCTACAAAGTGGATATTTCCCTATAAGCGGTCACTCAACAACTATTACCATTTCGACAGTACTATCAACTATCAAGTCAAACGAGATAGTGTGATAGTGCTATCGCAACAGTGTGATAGTGACTATCATGTGGTCTTCACGATGATGGTTCTCGCGATAGTTCCTGTCATGGCATCAAATATCGTGAAAACTATCATCGTGAAAACGAGGCTTTAAAATCACTAACATTGAAAGCATTTTGACTTGGAAATATTGCGAGAATGTCGCTACACACTACACATTACTATAAAGCTTTATCAGCAAACTTAAACATGCTGAACTTGATTGAGATTGTTTATGCCTCTGTTCATGTCACTGCAATCGTGATTCAACCACTTGAACTATACTGGAGACACAGAATTATCACCGCAGTCTACACCAAGTACAAAGTGCGCATTCAACCAATAATGTGCTCATTCAATTAATTAATTATTAATTGTCAACCAATGTGTGGTTATTCAATTAATTATTAATTATTCACCTGTTGAACATACAAAAGAAATACAGTATACAACTGCTTCATTTAGTACATACTCAACTGAAAATAACCTTTATCAATTTTCTCTGATAGAAACATATATTTCATCATGTTTTTGTTAGACTAGCTCGATATCTGTCGAACTTTGTTGTCAAATCAGTATTTTTAGTCTTTATCACGTATTGATATTAAATGCTTCAAAGGGCAGAGGTGAACCAATATCTGTAAACAGATAAATTCTTTATAAAATTGATGCAATTCATAAATTCATTCACAATCATTTATAACACTGCAGAAACCAGTGTGTATAACATCTTTAACAAAAGTTTATACAAAATGAAATTCTTCAGTATATTAATAGGATTACTTGTAATGTTAACAACAATAAATGGATCCAATATTCTATTTTTTTCTGCTTTTTCAAGTAGAAGTCATAAAAATGTATTAGATCCAGTGGCTGAAGAATTAGGAAAAAGAGGACATAATGTAAGTAATATTTTTTTTAGTAAAATGTAACATGTACGGATTGTACGTGGGATACCGTGATACGAACATGTGCCCTTAAAGGGGATATAGACATTAGTCCTAAGGACACTTGCCCTAAAGCAACCATTTGCCCTAAAGGGACATTTGCCTTAAATTCACTTGCCCTAAAACCATTTGCTCTAATGCGACATTTGCCCTAAAGTGACATTTGTCCTAAAGTGACATTTGTCCTAAAGTGACATTTGCCCTAAAGTGACATTTGCCCTAAAGTGACATTTGTTCTAAAGACACCTGCTCTAAAGAGACATTTGCCCTAAAACCATTTGCCATAAAAGGGCGTTTGCAATAAAACCATTTGCACTTAAGAAACATTTGCCCTAAAGAAACATTTGCCCAAAAACGATTTACCCTAAAAGGACATTTGCCCTAAAACCATTTTTCTTCTCTCTTTTCATATGGTTTAGTGTATTTCAGTGGAGTGTGTTAAATAGGTTCTACATGCCAGAGGCATGCAAACACGCCAAATGACATAAATTTACACTACTGATTAGGGCAAATTTTCTTTTAGGGAAAATGGTTTTAGGGCAAGTGTTTGTAGGGCAAGCGTTTTTAGGGTAAATGTGACATGGCTATATCCAGATTCCAGATGGGATGATTCTTTGAGGCGAGTGAACGCTTGCAGTGAAGCTTGTAGCAGTGTAGTTTGTGTGTAGCTTGCCGGTAGCGAAGTAGGCTGCAAATCCTAACGTCGGCGGCGTTCCAGTTAAAATTGTCTGGAAAAAATCGTCTCAGATGGAACACACATGTCAGACATCCAACATGTACATGACGTAATATATCTATTCAAACCGACAATTTTCATTTCTATTTCTACAGGTGGTTTTCTTTTCATCGATTAACGACACAAAAAAAGTTGCAAATGTTACTGAAGTTTACTCGGAAGAATTAGGGAAAACACTAGCTGATAGTCCAATGAATTTCTTTCAATTAAACGGGTTCATGTCTATGATGAAGTTTTCTAATGCATTTCTTGAACTATCTAAGAAGATTGTGAGGCTTACTTATTCACATCCACTAATAACAGATATTATTCAAAATTCCAGAACCCTAACAACAGATAACCCGAAGTACGATTTACTTGTTGTTAATGGTGCAATGAACGACTTCGCACTACCATTAGCTTATCTTATGAAAATTCCAGTAGTATACATATCTCCAACATTATTATTTCCTTATCTTGCTGATAACTTGAATATTCCATTTCCATTGTCATATGTAACTAATGGATTGTCGTTCATTCCAAAACAAATGACATTTCTGGAGCGGGCAAGGAATGCATTGAGTTCGTTGTTTATGAACAATTTCTTTATGTATTCTTCTTTCTCTATGCTTGACAATGAAATAAAACAGTATATTCCCAATGTCCCACGATTGCAACAATTACTGCAAAATGTATCTTTTGTTGTATCAAACGACCATCCCAGTTTGGGACATAGTGTACCAACCATGCCCTACTATATTCGACTCGGTGGCATGCATTGCAAACCGGCAAAGGAACTACCTGATGTAAGTTCTCATAAAAGTTTTCAAATGATTTTATTATTAATAAAAAAAAAATGTGTTTACTTTATATAACGTAGGAATTAGAAAACTTTATGCAAAGTGCAGGAGAAGATGGTGTCATATATTTCTCTTTGGGATCCATTACGAAAGGAGCAAATATGCCAATTGAAATGCGGCTAAAACTTGCAAAAACGTTTGCACGATTGCCACAGAAGATTCTTTGGAAGAATGAGGACATCTTTGAAGGAATGTCTGATAATGTGAAATTCATCAAATGGGCTCCTCAACAAGACATTCTTGGTTAGATTTTGATAAGATTTTTTTTGGCAAGCTTTCAAAGCCAATTAAAAAATGATGGTCGTTGAAAAAACGTTTATTTTGTTTTTGTTTATGTTCTATATAGGAGGTCTTTTCCCACCAATTGTGGTTTCGAGAAAAATATTCAGAGTGTTTTAGAAACTAAAAGTTTTTTATGATAATTCCTTAAAAGTAAGGCTGTAACGAGCCGATTTTGGCGAATCGATTTTTGCCGATTTACTGCTTAATAGGTAAAAATCGGATTGGCGAACAAAATTGAAACATTTTGGGCATTCCAGACATCCCAGACATTCCACTTATTTTATTTTAGCGCCGTTTCGTTTTGGGGCTCTAACTTTTTGTTTACATCCTGTATTTATTGTAGCTTCTGGGCCACTCGGTACATTTAGGCACCGATTGACCCAGATTCTATTTTTCTACTTGACCTTATCGTTCTCCCCTCTTATGCCATTGTTCTCTACTTCCACATGTGTTAATTTTTATGTATTTTTAATTGAGTTGTGATAACAGAACTAACCCTTTGTTTTTTAAACTTTGTTTTTCTCCAATCAACGAAATGTGCCCTGAGAATCCGACTTGTGGGTTCTCAGGGTATATAAAAGAACGTTTTTATATGTTCCTATGCCCAATTTTGGCTAGGTTTGGCTAGGTTGTGTTATGCACCAAGTTCGATTTTCAACTATTTGATATTTGGAATAAATTCCTCTTTTACATTTAAACTAAAGCCAGTGGTGATTTTTATTCGTTATTCGATTAATGCAAATTTTGGATACTTCAAGTCATCAACAGGTGCAAACCTGCAACATCGAGTTTGTGAGTATTTTCGCACTATTTTCAAGGGTAAATTTACGGACGCAAGTCCGAGAAGTACAGAGATAAAAGATCCTCAAGACTGTGAGTCTTTACAAGAGACTAGTGAGGACATTAAATAGACATTATATTGGTCTAGTCGTCCCCGGCAGATAGAATTAGTGACCTAGCCACTCACTATAGATACGAGTGAAAACTCGCTCGTACCACTTAAAAAGAGCAGATTCTATCCACGGAAAAAGGTCTGTCACAAAATGTTAACTGATTTCCACACTAAACAGTTAGGTCTGCTCTCTGATAAAGCGGCAGCAGTGGAGGGTCAATCAATATATTACAAACTTTATCCCTAATTCCTCTTTAAAAGGAAATCATTGTCTTGCCATTGTTTTGTAAACTCGAAAATTATGATTTAACTCTTTTTCCATATGTTCTTGTGCGAACAGCTTCTCTCTTGGTTGACACAAGCAGACAAAATCGGTGGTGAAAATCGGCTTGATGGGCTAAGTTAAATCGATCGACATGCCGATTTTTTTATGATTGGTTCGGGATTGGCTCGGTAAAAATAAGTGTGATCGGTGGATTCGGTGCAGCTTTACTTAAAAGTAAACTTTTTATGACTTTTTGAAAAACGCGAAAATATGTCTTAAAAAAGTAAAAACGGGTCATTTTCGGATTGCTAAAAAATTGCTAAGATATTATCGTTGCTAATACTTTTAACATAATTTTCTACCATTCTAATTTTGAAAACAATTTCATTTTCTTTTCATAATGTTTTTTTTCTAGAGAGGTCTGATGATGTTTTTACAACCAAATTCTTAGATGTATTAGATGTTGTAACACTCAGTAATTTCCATTCCCGCGAAAACCATAGCCTGGGGGGTAAACAACTCCTGCTTGTCTCTCTCTCCTTTCCTAATTAATATTCTGATGGCAGATAGATACTTCTAGGACCATGGTCACTTGGACCTGGTTACACCTTGTAGGTGTACACAGGTCCAAGGTATAAAAGGACCATGTTCCTCTTTGTTCATCGTCCTTCTCTTTGCTCAACTTTGTATTACGTAGATCTTCATTCGTACCACATCATGGGTTCGAGGACGCACCTTTAATGAAACCAATTCACCTTGTAAACTTAGTAGTTTTCGTATGAGGATGAATAAAGCGTTATAATGGAAAACAGCTTTGTCTCAATGTTTGGTAACTAATACTTCTCTACAGAGGCCGGAGACATCATAAGGCAGGAGACATACGATCCTGAAGCAGCTACAATATCATCTTCTATTGGTAACCACAACAGGAGAAGATGTATATCAGCGTCGACGAAAGGAAAGATGGCCACCATCCTTCTGCATCGATTTCACCCCCATGCAGGACGATGATTGCAATCTGTCTCCATCCGACTATCTCTGTAGCTCGAAGCTTCTCCGTGCGGGCACCGCACGATGCAGAGAAGTAAGAGCTATAGGAATCAACATCTACAAGTTGGTAAAATATTAGAGTCGATGTCAAAAGCTCACAATGTTGTGAGCTTTTGACATCAACCAATATTTTATTACCAACCTTTAGATGACATTTTCTACTTTTCGTTTCTTCTCTGAGCAGTATGACACCTGCACAGAGAAGATCCGAGCTGTAGAGAGAGCTGGATGGAGATAGATTGTAGTCACTCTTCTGCATGGGGGTGAAATCGATGCAGGAGAGTGGCGGCCATCTCTCTCTCTTCCGGTTGATGCTGATATACATCTTCTCCATCGGTATTCCGACTAGAGAAGATGTTGTAGCTGCTGAGAATCGTATAGCTCCTGCCCTATGAAACCTCCGGCCTCTGAAGAGAAGTTATTTACATAAACATAGAGACAACGCTACTTCTTATTACAACACTTTTATTCATTCCTTGTAAGAAGTACAGATACAAGGGTGAATAGTAAAATACTAACTGGAAATCCTCAGGCCCATTGATTTGGAATGTATCGCAAAAACAGGCAAAGGAAAGAACTGAGGAACAAAGAGGAACATGGTCCTTTTATACCTTGGACCTGTGTACACCTGCGAGGTGTAACCAGGTCCAAGTGACCATGGTCCTTTATGTATCAATCCGCCGCTTGGGCATGAGTCAGAAAGGTGAGTCAGAGAGGAGGGAGGGACGGTTGAGAGTTGTTTACCCCCCAGGCTATGGTTTTGGCGGGATCACGATTTACAGGGTGTTACATACCCTCCAACTTTGCTTGGAGTACGTCCTCGTACTCCAGCCAAGGGTGGAAGGTTTTCAAGTTACGCAGCGGGGAGACATGGGTGGCTGAGGACTTACCGTGTACAGAGGTGGTTATGGAAAGGCACTGGCACCGAAGTGTCAGCGCCCTTAAAAATTGGAAAAGGCTGAAAACATAAAACAAAGATAATTAATGCTCGCTGAGTGGCGAGCCGCTATTGAAATCTAAAAAGAAAAGAACAGTTGCAACGTATTTTATTTTTTATAAATTTTTCGATAATGCCACCCGGATGGGTGGCAACCACATGAGTACATGTGGCGCGCAGCTATCCCTGCTGCGGAGGGTGGGGAGGATCCTGGGTCCATGAACCGTACGGGGGGGTAATCCCGCCGGACCTGGCCTCATCGGTAGCTGGATGCGGCAGACAGCCATTGTCCCTGGTCGTCAGGTAGATCCCGGTGGAAGATATTGAAGATGTCCCGGTCCCCGATAATCTTACGGGAGGACCGCTTGTTGTACAGTGTAGCCCAAGCGGCGTCCCATAAGACGGCGATTCGGTAGCGAGGATCCGGTTCCGGAATGTAGTGACGACTGGTACGGAACGTCTGTCCAGCTGGCAGTCTAAAGACGGAGTTGACGAAAGCTCCCAAAAGGGCTTCCGTGGCTTCATCGATGGCATCTCCGGCGAAACTGGTGGTTTCAACAATCCGTCTTCTTGGGAAGACGATGGTGATGAGGACACTTGTTAGGCGGGAGAGTCCCACGACATATCGCTCCCGGGGAGGGAGGTCCAGACGGGGAAACCCTTCCTCCAAAGAGAAGTGTCCTACGTAAAGGGTGTTGGCAGAGCGCACTTCGCGCTGCCAAGTGACCCACCGATTGTTGAGCAACCTCTCGCCGGAGGTGGCTGCACGGAACGGATGATCCAGCGGTAACCGCCCCAGAGTAGTCCCGGCATGGGGTACAGTGGGCGGTGCGGCTGGTCGGGCTGGTGTTGGAGCCACAGGTTCCAAAGAAACTGATGCGCCCGTGATAGGCCTGGCATGGCGCAAGGCGGACCGGGCCATATCGCGGGCCCGCTGACGTAGTCGCTTCGATGCCGACTTCCTGCTCAGCGCCTCCAGTGGCTTGGCACTTCCTGGTGCACGGCCCAGTGCTTCCATGGGGTCACCTCCCTGTCGCATGACGTCTTGCAGAAGGTTTGTGATGGCCTTCTGTTTTTTCAAGAACGCGGCACGCTCTGCGGAAGGTGGCGGCATCAAAGGTGTAGGCGTAGGTTGTCCAGAAGGGCGGCCCGGAGGTGGCGGAGGAGGAGAGCGACGCGGGACCCAAGTAGGAGGGCCCCGAGTTTCATAGCGATGGTCGCGGTCCAGTTGGACTCGGTGATCCTGTAGGTCTTGCCTGACCCTTGGGTCGAAGTTATTACGCGGCGGAGGGCCGCGTCCAGAGGAACCACGTTGTTCCTGCTGACTTCTTCCGTCGGGTCGGCGTCGGGGCGAAAGATGGGAACCACGTGGCGAAGAGCGACGTGGTTGTGGCCGTTGAAGAGAGTCTCGAGAAGAGTGGTGGCCCCTGTAGGACTGTTGAGGCTCCTTGGGGCGAGCCCCAGTGGGAACCTGAACACGAACAGGTTGGGGAACCACCACTATGGAAGGTAGCTTTGGAGTCGGAGTTGGTGTGGCGGCCTCGCTGCGTGGAGGCGTGGCACATCGGGAGGTTGGTGGTGACGATAATGGTGTATGAGGAGGAGGCGGCGGAGTGATTGACGGCACCGGTGAGCAGTGTTGGAAAGGCTCTGGTGGCGTTATGGGTGGAGAAGGAGATGTGGAGAGGCCAGTTGTCAGGGTTGCTGGCGAGTTTGAGGATGGAGGTGATGACGTGGCCGATGACGTAACTCGGACGGCTTCTTGGAGTCGGGCCTCGATTCGCAGGAGCTCCTCCTTCGGGAGTTGCGCCGTACACGGTAAGCCCAGCTCGACAAGGCGGGCGCAAACCGCACGGAGGTACGCCAGATTGTCCTCCCCTTCCTTTTTATCTCTGGCTGCCTGGCGAAGGGCAGCCTCCCTCTGCATCTCCAAGTGGAGGTCTTCGAGGGGGGAGGGCACAGATCCACCTCCCCCACGCTTCCCTCTTGCTTCAGCTCCACCCGGAATGGGTTGACCAGGCACGATGCTATCGCGAAACGCCTGGTTAACCCCCCATGCCATGAGGTTGATATCGATGCGGTCTTCCCGCTCCTCCCAGTAGTGTTTTGATGTCGTGACGTCGAAGGGGACGATGCTGCTTGGAGCAGCAGGCTTCCCTTCGCGCCCGACATTGGCAGGTCGCTTGAAGCTTGCTTTTAGGCGCTTTTCCCCACGCCGGTGAAAATTCTCCGGTTCGGAGGAGGTGCGGCGCCTATCTATTATGTTTGGCGACTCTCTTCTCGTTACTGGCGCACTGGCGGCGCCCGCCCTTTGTAGCTGGCAGGTAGATTGAGAGAGGGGTTCAGCGGTCCCCGCCGTTCCACTCTCCGTCTCATCTTCACTAGAAGAGGCAGACATCATTCTGCCTCCTCTCCATGAGCCTCTACCTGGCATATTTTCTTAAGAGTTTAAAAGTTCTTACTTTTTCAAAAGTCCCGCTGCTGGTGGTTACTTCCAAATAATAACAGAAATCGGTCCCCGATCACTCTGTTATTATTTCAAGAGGTCCAAAGAGTTCTGAAGGCCTGATGCACTGCACGTGAGTTCAAAGGCTTGAAGGTGGCACTCAAGCTTTTGATTAATAACAAAAACTGATGAAGTCCGAAATTAGAGTTTGGAACTTGGCACAAAAAGGACTTGAAGATTTGAAGAATCGAAGGTGAATATAATTGAGATGACAGGATGAATAAAACGAGTGCTTCTTTGAAGAGAGCAAATCAAGTGGTAATTGACCAAGTTTGGTCACTTTTCTTATTTAATTTTAAAAGTTAGAAGGGCCGGCCCCTTTTAGAATAAGACACCTTACTCTAATTGGTTTCTTCACGACTTTATTTATTGGGGGTGGGGGTTGTCCCACCGACATTAGATGTGAGAGGTGTTGATCTAATTCTTATCAGAGTCGGTCCTGTTTATTATTTTTAGATAAACAAAAGGACTAAGGAATCTCGAGGGAGAGGGGCCGTTATTTTATTTCACACCGCGGTGTGAAGTTGCCCATTAACTTTCTCCCCTTCTTTTCCTTAATGCCTTTTTTTTTGGAAAAGAATAGGTCAGCAAGGTTACTAATGTACCTTGCTGTTTGTTATTATTTTTAGGGGGGAGTGGGACAGGAGTTGGTGTCCCACAATTCGATCTTAATTGAGAGGGTGACAGGTTCTTCAATTTTATTTTTTAATTGAAGGTGTCCGCTCTCACAAAATCTTCAAAACTGATTTTCTTCTTTTTTTTTTTTATTTGTTTATGGCCAGCAGTTTTTGTTGTTTGTTTTTTTTTCTTTGAAGTCCCAGTGCATTGGTCTGGCCCCCAGAGCAATTGTCTCTTTGAAGTTTTCTATCCCTCTACTGTCAACAGCATGGTCAATGACGTCCGTCCACAATAAAGGGGAGCACGGTGTTTTTCCTTTTGCTGACCCTTTTATGGCTCTTGATTTTTTTTCTGAACGTCCTTGACTGGCCTTCGGCGTTTTTCTCAGGTGCACCACGTGGTTGACAGTTGTTTGTGAAGGCCACGTGGTTCCGGTGTAGTTTATTGCATGTTTGAAATGGTTGCCAATATGTAAATATTGGCGGCCATTTTGAAAAGTTTAGAAGTGTTTCAAAAATTAAAGTTGTGTGAATTTTGTAGAGTTTTGGGAGTTATTTGAGAGTGTTTAGAGGGGTTGTTGATGCTGTGGGGTTGTTTATTCGTTGGGGGGTTCCTTTTATCCCCTCCCCCACCTCTTGACAACTGTCCTCAGTTGTTTCTCAACACAACAATTCTCAAATTCCTCCCGCTCTTCTATTGTTGATATTTGATGGTTGCTGGTGTTTATTTCCATAGTCATGAAATAAACACTGGTGAATTATTGTTTTATTTTCGTCGCGTTTGGTTTCTTGACAGCGTGGGTGGCCGTTGCTTCCGTCGTCACTCACGGGGTGGAGTTTCGAGGTTTTCCTTAGAGGTACTGGCAGATTTGCCAAGGGCCTCTACGGAAGTTTCTCCCAGAGCCCATCCGATGTGCGCTTCGATGCATTTCTGTCGGAGTGTGGACTCGAAGAGGTCGTCCTCCACATATACTTTGTTTGTTGTCATGGACACAGCTAAGTGCAGAGCCCGGCCTAGATCTCGGCCTAAGATGGCTTCGTGCCGGCCGGTGATCACTAGTAAGTGCCCTCGCACAGCGTGGGGGCCTAGCTGGACCGTCGCGGCGAGTCGCCCCACCACGGTGATCCTTTGGCCTCCCACACCCTGAATGTTGGGTGGGATTAACACAGGCTCGATTTCGAACTTGTGTTCCTGCGCGAGTTCAATGGTGATAACGCTGCCCGTAGCTCCGGTGTCCGCGAGCATTCGTATACTCTTCCCGTTGATTGTGACGGCGATGCGTGGGTTCTTGTCGCTGGCATCGTAGTCTCCGACTTCTTGAGGTGAGCAGCTGCTTACCAGCTGCTCATACACCGTTGTCATTAGTCTTCGGCAGCAGGAGTGGCCCTTCGTCGGCGATTGGGTTCCGGGAGCCATGATGGCTATTGTTTTATTTTCGCGGCACCCAATCTCCTTGGTGGATTGTTTAAGGACGTCGAGCGTGTCCTGCCAAACGATTAGCTCGTCCGGGGTCCACTTATGTGCAGGAGCCCGGTCGAGCACCTTGACTGGTATGTCCTCAGAGTCGTCAGAGCTGTCGTTGTCGGGTTTGTCAGGAGTAGGTGCTCCGGCGGCTGAGTCTGCTGCTGGGAGAGGAATCCGGCGGATTTGTCCCGCCACTCGTATCAGAGCAAACTCAATGCCGTCTTCGGTGATATCCGTTTCAGGCACCTCTCCTTTGATGTCATAGGCGGTAACCGGCTCTCCAAACTGCTTGATTGCAACCTTCTTCTTTGGTTGCCGACACTCACGGACGAAATGCCCCAATTTGCCACAATTATAACACGTCGACTTTTGTCGAACGTGCGAGTGGTCTCTGGTTGGGTGTCCGCTGCAGAGTGTCGGTTTGAATTGGTGGCAGCAGTCTGACTAGGCTTTTTATCATGCCTAGACCGGTGTGTTTTGTCTTTAGGGCTGGCGGCTGCCGCCGGCTCCTGGTCGGTCTTCGATGCTCCTTTACCCGACTGTGAATCAGCTGCGGGTTTTGGTTCCGTCGGCCATTTATCCAAGGACAGCAAGACCACCTCCATATTGAGGACGGCGTTTGCGAAGTCCTTGAACGACGTCGTAGATGCGTGATGCGCGGCGTTCTGTATGGTGGGATGTAGAGCGCGGCGCAACTGGCTTATACGCAGCTGATCGTCAAGTTGCGGGTAAACTCGGTCGCCGAGTATCATAAACTCCCAGATGAAAGCTTGTGTACTCTCACCTTCCTTCTGGAGCATCTCTGTGTACTTTTTCTCCAAGATGGCCAGTTCGTTCGGCTTCCCGAACGTATCTACCATCTGTACTCTCAGTGCTGGCCAAGGAATGTCCTGAAGCTCATACCTCAGTTTACTCAGCCACGTACGGGCGGCCCCAGTGAAACACCCCGTGATGTATTCCTCCTTGTGGTGGTCTTTCCAACCGTACAGGTGTGCCACTTCCTCGAATTCTTCCAGGAAGGGACGGAAACCTGTCAATCCGTTGAATTTTTGGATTGAGTCGGCAGGGTGGCGACCGCTGTATTTCTTATTGAACTCTTCCACGGAGGGTTCTCTGGGGGTTGGTCGATAGATGCCATCCTGGACGTTTGACATTCCAGCCGGCATCAGACCTACCCCTTGCGGTGGAAAACGTGGCGCGTAAACTGAAGTGCCTTGTGTCGCTCCTTGGTTAGGCTGTTGTTCCGGGGGTGTCGAGCGGCGACCGCTACGTGCAACCCGGACAAGCGAGTGAGGAGAATCAGCACGTGTCATAATCGGTATTTCCGCACGCTCATCTCTGTGACGCGGGTCATCTGACTGCCCTTGTTGTTGCCAGTCAGGGTTACGCGGTAGATGACGTGTGTGCGGTGTGTAATGTCTTTCGTAACGATCGTGACGCTCTCTGTAGCCAACATAGGGAACTGAAGAGGCGTCCGAGTCATCGTCGCGAAGTCGGTGTGTGCGTGTTGTCCGCCGTGGTGTAGTCGGCCGATTCGGTGTGAATCGGTCGTCTATGAGCTGAGACATGCGAGTCGAAAGTGCAGCCACTTGTTGTGACAGGTGGTCAAACTCGGCCCCAGTCGGCCGCGGCGGTGGTGTCACATCAGTAGTCACGGGTACTTCCAACAGATCTTCGTGTGAACCCTGGTGATCAGACAGGGACCCCGTATTGTCGTGTGAGGCAGCCATGATTAATGATGTGGCTTGTGTAATGTGAATGTGCGGTGATGAACGAGTCCGGCGAAGTCCAAGTCGTTGTGTGCAGCTCCGAGGGTTCTCGAGTACACTCTGAGCTATACTTTCGGGTTCCAGTATGATGGGACTCGTTCAGTTCGTGAAGTTGTAGGTCGGTGATGTCACTGCGCGTTGGCAATTTAGTGCTTGTCGGCAACCGACACTATCGTACTCTTATACACTGAGTAACGATAGATTACCTAAGCTCGTGACGTGTATAACGAAGTGGCCGTTCACTCCGTTAGTGTGGTGATGGTTGTATCGTGTTCTCAGTTGGGCGTGTGACGAGTTTTGGTTCCCAACTGGTGTAGCGTCGTGAGTTCTTTATTGAGCGTCAGATTTTGGAAGGATCTCTCTCGACACGTGGTATTTGGCGACCACGTGGAGGTTACGAGAATTCCAAAAACCTCAATAAAGAAACAGCAGATGTACAATACAACCTCGAGCGTGGTACACCACCCAATCAAGATTGCACTGCGGAAAGTGAATTAGAAATGAAAGTGCATTGCAATTGCCTGAAGAAGAGGAAAGCAATACGAAGAGTAAAGCTAGAGCGCGGTGCCCGCACTTTTAGTTTTACTTGAAAACAAGAATGAAGAGTGTGTGTGTGAAGAACACACAAAGAACAAAAAGTTCAAGATGGCTGAACTTTTTAAATGCACAAACAAAGGAGAAGTTCAAGAGAAGAAAGCTGTTTTACTTGAAAAGTTTAAAACTTAGGTGCGGTGCCCGCACATCAAAAGTTTTAATTTAGTTTTATTAAAAAAGTAAAACAGTGTAGAAATTGAAGTGTGTTCAACAAGCTAAATGCTTGGTGAACCAGAAGAAATGTTCAGACTATAGAAATTTTGAGTCCTCACTGCTGGATGGCTCTGGATGAAAAAGACAGAGTCAGTGCCCAGTGAGGGACTATATTGAGTAGAATGAAGAGGTCCGTAGGTGGCGCTGTGGTGGCCACTTCCGGTCAGTTTATTGCAATGTCCAAAAATTGATGATTGAAAAGTTCCTCCGGGGCACGTTTTTATGGTGGCCAGGAGAAAGACACAAAAAGAGAGAAAATTCAAAGAAAAAGAGAAGTTTTCTCTAACAAGAGGAACTCCGCCAGGGGGCGCGTGAGTGCAACCCTCTGGAAGAGAAGAGAAGAGAAGAGAACACAAAAAGATGAGAGAAGGTACAACAATGAGTCACATGGAGCGAAAAACCGCTCCGTTGGCGCTTTTTGAAGAGTGTCCGGTCGATCCAAGATGGCGGCCGGGCTTCAGTGCTGTCCAATGGAGAAAGTTCATGTGATGATGCATTGAGGTGATGATGATGAAGAAACTGAAGAACATGACTTGGGACATAGAGGGTCCCAAGGGAAACACAAGTGTAAAAACAAAGAACAAAGAAAAGGGGGGACAAGAAAGTCCCACGTGGCTAGAAAAAGTGTGTTTTAAGCTTGTAAGCCCCCTAACAATGAGATAGAGTTAGGGAGAATCTTGCTTGAAAATTAAAGATGAAGAGTGAAGGTAATAGGACATTTTAAAAAGACACACACGTCCTTTAAAAGGGCCTATTAATAGGTCCATAGATAAGTAGATGAGGTTTATTTGCATAAGCAAACTCCTCTCAGAGAGTAAAAAGAATTTGTTTTGAAGTGTTGCCCACACACCAACCAATGATACGGAGGAGGGTCGAGTGGGTTTCACTTCAGAAATTAAAGAAGAATGAAGGTAACAGTGGGTGATGGTAATGAAACATAAAACACAAAAAACATGGACGGAAACACATGTGTCAAAGAACTACTACCAAGGTGTTGCCCACGTGCTCAATGGATGTCGATGCAGCAGTTCCTTTAACATGTGCCTCTAAGACAGGACACAGAATTGCGCGGTCGACACGTGGTGTGTGTAGCCACGAGTCTCTCTCAACACGCGATCCTACAAAAACGGTACCATGCGGTTGGCTTTGACGTGATCGAGGGCCTCCATACATGGTCCCAACATAAAAAGGCGCCACGCGGTTGGCTTTGACGCTATCGAGGGCCTCCATACGTGGTTCCAACACAAAGGACGCCGCGCGGTTGGCTTTGACGTGATCGAGGGCCTCCATACGCGGTTTTACAAAGGCGCCACGTGGTCGACTTTGACGCTATCGAGGGTCTCCACACGTGGTTCCAACACAAAGGACGCCGCGCGGTTGACTTTGACGTGATCGAGGGTCTCCATACGCGGTTTTACAGACAGGCGCCACGCGGTTGACTTTGACGCTATCGAGGGTCTCCATACGTGGCTCCAACATAGAAAGGACGGACGAAGCCTCGTGAGGCACAATCACGAGACTTAGGACAAAGGACGGCTTCTGTTTACAGGTCGGAGAAGGCAGATGGAGCTATACCCCGCACCTCCACCAAATGTGAGCTTTTGACATCAACCAATATTTTATTACCAACCTTTAGATGACATTTTCTACTTTTCGTTTCTTCTCTGAGCAGTATGACACCTGCACAGAGAAGATCCGAGCTGTAGAGAGAGCTGGATGGAGATAGATTGTAGTCACTCTTCTGCATGGGGGTGAAATCGATGCAGGAGAGTGGCGGCCATCTCTCTCTCTTCCGGTTGATGCTGATATACATCTTCTCCATCGGTATTCCGACTAGAGAAGATGTTGTAGCTGCTGAGAATCGTATAGCTCCTGCCCTATGAAACCTCCGGCCTCTGAAGAGAAGTTATTTACATAAACATAGAGACAACGCTACTTCTTATTACAACACTTTTATTCATTCCTTGTAAGAAGTACAGATACAAGGGTGAATAGTAAAATACTAACTGGAAATCCTCAGGCCCATTGATTTGGAATGTATCGCAAAAACAGGCAAAGGAAAGAACTGAGGAACAAAGAGGAACATGGTCCTTTTATACCTTGGACCTGTGTACACCTGCGAGGTGTAACCAGGTCCAAGTGACCATGGTCCTTTATGTATCAATCCGCCGCTTGGGCATGAGTCAGAAAGGTGAGTCAGAGAGGAGGGAGGGACGGTTGAGAGTTGTTTACCCCCCAGGCTATGGTTTTGGCGGGATCACGATTTACAGGGTGTTACAATGTATAAAATGATAGCAAACTTTATAGAAGCAAAACCAACATTCAGATCTTGTTAGAAACTAGAATATTACAAAATTATTCAAAAATAAAGTATTTTCATTACAATATATTTAAAATTTACTTTTTTTCTGAATTCTAATATTGTTCGTTTTTTTGCAATAATATTTCAAAATAATTTAAATTTGCTATATTTTATATTTTTAAATCTATTTAATCATATAACATTTTCTATGCACCTTAGTGTTTGCTTTTCTGTACAAGTATATCGTTTGTCTTATTCGTATTCCAGCACATCCAAGTGTTAAGCTTTTTATATCACATGCTGGAGGTTTAAGTACTCAAGAAGCTGGATATCATGGATGCCCTATACTAGCATTTCCATTGGGTGCTGATCAATTTGGAAACATTGGAAATGCTGTAAAGGTTGGATTTGGCGAATATCTTGATTGGGTGACTTTCACTAGTGAAGAACTTTTCGATAAAATAAAGTTGATGTTGGAGGACGAAAGGTATATTTACGAATGACACGTGTTTTTAGTCAACCTTTTGTAAAATTTAATTTTATTTTTAAAATATATATTGATTTAGCTATAGGATTCATGCTGAAAAGGTATCAAGAATCTTCAAAGACCGTCCTGAACATCCAGCAAAAACAGCTGCCTATTGGGCAGAATATGTTATACGTCACAATGGAGCGCCGCATTTGAAAAGTGGAGCCGAAAATCTCAACTTTTTTCAATATTTTTTACTGGACGTTATAGGTTCCATTTTGGCGATAGGTTTATGTTTGCTGGGTGTATTATTGTTTGTTATTAAACGGGTGTCTCGACTTCTTTTTGGTAAGAAACAGACTTCCAGTGTGAATCATGACAGAAATAATAAACAAAAGAAGAACTGATGAAACATAAATAATTTTACTTTTTTGTCAGGCTTAACTTTTTAAAAGCAAATTATTGAATATATTTTAATATTCAAAACTTATTTCGCACTGGATAAGTAAAATATTTCGCTGATATTTTATCTTTAAAATGAAATAAAAACGTTTTGAATTTGAATTTGAAATTTACACTGAATGCAGCCAAGGTCTGTGGCAGAGGAACAAAAGTCCAATTGAACCATGTCACGAACCAATTTGGGCCGGACAAACTTTCCACAACTAATACAGTTTCACCCTCAACCTTAGCTTTTGTAAGTAACTTATAAAATAAATTGAAACTATTTTGACACTGGATGACTGGAACACTGGATTCGCTGATATGGTCTTTAAAATGAAATGTTTTTGAGAGTTTTTTTTAAAAAAGTAAGATTTCTCTTTTTGAAATTTGTAATATGCCTGGACCCTGTCCATGCATTTTTTGCTTTGACTGTCTCTTTGTTGGGTGGCTGGTCCCAGACCAGCCGGTTGAGTTTGGATCGTGCAACGCTTCACACCCGCAGAGCTCGGGCTTTGTGATCTGCCGCGTGATCCAGGTCTACTGGTTGACCTGGATGCGCGGCCCTTGGTCTCACCTCCACTTCTGATTGGAGTCGGACTACCTGGCATTGTCGATACTTGTCCTTTTTGGGGTTTCCGTGTAGACGGGACTTCCGAATGTCCACAATTTAAAGAAAGAGTGATGCATACACCTCCCAGAGGTGTTCGCGAAGAAAAAAGACTTTTCTATGATGATTAAACTGGTTTATTTTATAGGATAATGCAATACATTATAAAGCGATATAAAGTAATACAAGCGACTGATCCAAGGATATTCTGGAACTTCGATTCCACAACGTACTGCAAAACATATAGAAATATCAGCCTCGAGCTTGCCTTGTGCAAGTTCTTTTATCCTCTCGGCACTTGGCAGGGGCCACAATTGGCTAAGGTTTTTGAATTTGAATTTGAATTTGAAAAATTACTTCTGCAAGCAGCCTTAAAGGCCTATGGCAGAGGGACAAGAGTCCAAGTGCAGCATAGAAAATGCATTGTCAAAACCAGAAAATATAAAACCCTAATGATATAAATCAAACAACAATTTCAATATTTTTTAATGCTGCAAATATATGCATTGCCAAAACAAAACAAAATTATTACTCCCATAAAATACGTTTTTCCTGCACAAAATCCCCAGCAAGCGAGTTCCATTGTCGAATTGCCCTCAGGACAAATGACCAGTAATAAGAATCTGTTCGTGCAAAAATCTCTCCAACTTTGTTAGAGTGGTCACCCCTACCCAAATATAATGCCCTGCAAAGTTTACTTGAAGTAGGTTTAGGGCAAGAGCCTTCTAGCATTCGATTAAAGATATTAAGACTAAAATCTGAACGTCTTGCAAGTAAACTATCCCAACCAAGCTCTGAAAGCATTTTAGTTACACTGTTGGCATATCCATATTTACCACAAACAAACCTAGCAGCCCTGCGTTGGACCATTTCTATAGAGTGAGCTAAGTCTTCAGTGTGGGGATTCCACATGGAGCTGCAGTATTCTAGATGGGGACGTACTAATGATTGATATGCTATACATTTTACCTCCCTGGGACACCTTAGAACACGTTGACTAAACCTAAGCATCTGCATAGACTTGGAAATAATCTGTTCGACATGCAGCTTCCAAGAAAGTTTAGCTGTAGTCGTTACCCCCAAATATTTATAAGAATCTACGTTATTAAGTGGAATGGCCCCTATGACCAATGAGGACCTTTTGTTCCCAAACATCTCCTTATTTGGTACTAAATTCTTAGAAGAATTTAAATAATTACAGAAAACTTATTCTGGAATTAATGGCTATTTTTAATTGTGGGAAACTTCAAATTTTCTATTTGAAGTTTCTACTTTTAGAAACTATTTTCTCCCAAAAATCGTTTAAGTGTCAAAATTCGTGAATACCATCACCAAAGTCATTTTTACTTTTTGAGTTTTTGTAATAGAAACATTTTGAATTTGAATTTGAATTTGATAAATTACCCTGTTTGCAGTCAAGAAGGCCTGTGGAGAGGAACAAAGAACATTGTTAAACCTCACCTATATCAAATCCCAATAACAATTGCAATGTGTTCTGAAGGAGCTGAAATAATGAATTGCATTGTTAGATTAGATACAACACTTTTGCATGTATATGTTAGTGATACATTATCTCAAATTTTCAAAATGTCACACATTCATCAAACAACAGTAAGAACATCAGTAAGAAACTGATCTTCAAACGTGGATGAACATAAGCCTATCTCTTGTAATTATGCGAAATGTTTTTAATTTTTTTATCATTATATATATTGTTACAAACCACCTTGTGGTGGATAAGCTGTCTGCTACCCCTCGGGCTTTCGCCCGTTAAAAGCTAGTTGATCGTGCTGTCCCTTGAAGTTGCATCTAGAAGTGTTGATCCGGGTTTTCACCCGGATTGATAATTCGAGATGAAGATGATTTGAGAACTTTCGTTCTATCCATTAAGTATAAAAAATTAGACTTGGCAATTTTAAAGCATAACATTCGTTTATTTACAGTTCTATTCCTTGAGGTCTATCCCAAATCGGGCATAGATTCTCTATTTACAGAATGCTTTCAGTGAATCCTTTTTTTACACAAAAATACACGGCCTTTTATACCCAAAAAGAGGATACTGAGAACCATTTCTCAGTATTCTCTGATTGGGTAAAATCGAAATGAAAAACCAAACTGGCCAATCAATTTGATTGACCAGTGGTCACCAAAATATAGAAAGATGATTCATTCTATAACAACAATAATTTTCCAAGAAAAATACAACCCCATTGACTTAATGCTACTGCTTATCAGCATGATCTTTTTGTATTAAGGGGTGGGACTGGGAGAGAAAGAGACCCAAGACCCAAAAGGTGACCTAAGACAGGATATTGGCGTTGTCAGCTGAGAGAACTAGGTCAATCCTCTGTGCATCAGTACAGAGGGTTGACAAAGTTCCAGGCCAATTTAAAACAAAAACAAACGATCCACAAAAAACTAAGTGAGCCAGGAGCACTCCTGGACTGATCGTTTCAATAGTAGCAAAATTAAACTACAGTTTATCACAGGCAATTGTGCCCAGCATTAGAGTTTCTTTTGCTGCGCCCTTTTATGAACGTCATCAATTTCTAATTGGTTTGTTACTTGGTCTGACGTCATAAAAGGGCGGAGTAAAAGAAATTCTAATGCTGGGCACAATTTGCCTCTCGTCATTTATGACAGGTTACCCCACTAGTTTTATTAAAATACTGAACGTCACTCAATGAAGACGTTTCCTTCTCCCCTCTCCCCCACCGCCCTCACATGTGTTTGCTTAAAGGTTTTGTTCTTGTTTGTACAGCGTTACACATACATGGAAAGAAAGAAAGGCAAACGGGGCTTACTATACTGTATACACTGTATATACTAGTGGGGTAACCCGTCATAAATGACGGGGGTAACCTGTCATACATGACGTGGGTAACCTGTGTCCCGTGATGTATGACGGGACATTCTATTTTAACTATTTTATTCAAATTCTGAAGGTCACTCAAATTCTCAATGAAGGCCGTTTCCTTCTCCCCTCTCCCCCACCGGCCTCATGTGTGTTTGCTTAAAGGTTTTTACAGTAGGCTTACTGTATATACAGTACAGAGGAGAAAAGTAGACGTTGCGTGATGAATCATTTGTAAACTCTACAGTATAGAAAATGGCTTATAAATTTGAACAAGTGGTAAGATAGTGAAATTCAAAAGTTGTTTCCGACTTTTGAACAATGAAACATATAATAAACGAGCCGAACACTTTTGTATGGGTTTCTTTTTAAGCGACAAAGTGCGCCTTCGTCTTTCGATGGCCTACTTCCATTTATTTATTTAACTTCAGACATATATGACGTGTTCGATGATTGACAGTATTCTTGCAAAAAGTTCAAGAAAAGGTAAATTATGATTTGCAATAGGTAAAAATCATCAGAACAATCTGTGGTTATCATACAGGAACATTAAACTTACGTGGCAAGTCAAATTATATAGGTGTAGATATAGTCTCTACGTATTCTCCATAAGAATATATCTTTGTGATGAAGATATAATAATTGCATTATTTATACATACTTTTATGCAAATGAGTATGGACAATGTTTGTTGTACGACTTGCGTGAAAATGAATAGAATTTACATATCGCTTTTATAATAAACATAAAATATTTAACTGTGATGGTGTTAACACTTTAACAATTTAGAAATTAAGTGGACAAAAAAAATAAGAGTCTTCAGAAAATAATTATTATTTATTCGATCACGTTAAATAATAGTACCTAACCGTCTTTCACAATGAAAATCTTCTGTATTATACTTGGAATCATCCTATTCTTGAATCAAGTGAAAGGATCTAATATTCTATTCTTTTCTGCCATTGCAAGCAAAAGTCATAGACATGCTTTTGATCCGATTATGGAAGAATTGGGAAAAAGAGGACATAATGTAAGTAAGGAGTTTCTTCTTTTTTTAGTAGTTTGCATACAACATTATCTTTATTAAACATTCTGGAATTTTAATTCTTAAAGAGATCATAATTGCCTAAGAATTTTTTTTGTTGAAATATTTTCTGGACTTATCCAAGAAATGCCAAAATAATTTTTAAAATAAAACGAAAGTGTTTAATTAAAATCATAAAAAAAAACAATTAAGGGACAATATAATTTTAATTTTCAAAAATACGAAATTCTACTCCTCTACTCAGGTGCCAATGTTGTCACTTGACATGTTCGTAACTCCTTATAGTCCAGTAGCTTGGTGCAAAAAAGGGGTGAATTGTGCACATTGTGATAAAAGCAAAAAACTTGGCAGATGTGAAGAACAATGTAAAAGACTTGATTTCAGATATGGAGGCACTTTGGCATGACGCCATTTTGGCGGCCATCTTGGAAAATGGCTGACTTTAGTTTCTTCTTAATATATTGGGAACCACAAGCCCAATTGATGTGCGGATTGTCTTAAAAGATGTACAACAGTACATTGCACGTAGTTGTTGTCTAACATAATTAACATAAAACGTTCACATTTTTAGATATTATGACTTTTTTGGAGAACTTTATATTATCTTAAAGTGTACAGATGCGTGATTTTAACATTACATGTAACTTCAAGACACATTCATTGTGAACATTTTTGTTATATAAATGTTATGAGTGGCCAATTACTTACTGAGTAAAAGTAATTTTAGTAATGCTGTATCAATGAAATGTAACATTTGAATGAAAGTGTGTAACCTTTCCTATGCTGCTTTAGCTAGCATTGTACATGCACAAAAAATTATTTCATGGAAAGCACTTTATCTGCAGGTTGATTGGTTAGAATTTTAACTTAGCCTATACCCAGATTAGATAAATTATCTGTCATTTTCTTGGCCATGTTGCTAAAATCGCTGACTTTCTTCTAAATATATTGGGAATTAAAACTCCAATTAATGTGCAAATTGATCACTGATCAGAAAGGTTCTAGAATGTTTCAGATTGTTTATGAAATTTCTATAATATTCTGGATAGTTCTAGATTTTTCCAAAAGACCTCATATAACCTATTACACAACAAAGATTGCCCACGCAAGTGGACATTTTGAGAGGTACATCTGAAAGGTTATGTTTATTGCAGAATTGCATAATATTGACCTATAGGTGCTGCAACACTTTTCAATACTAAGTATCTAACACTCACAATCCAATTGAAATAAGTTTAAAATTTAAACCATTTTATAAAATGAGTGCACTTATGTTTATCATTATGATATATTGTGATTTTTCAGATCTTAGTAGCGATTATTGTTCAAAATTAAAATTATTTTACGAAAATTATTTTTTTTTTATAATGGAACAGATTCAAAATATGCCCCTAACTGTTTCCTAATTGCAAATAAGTATTGCCGGTGTGATAAAAGGACTGGAAGCTAGTACAAGAAACTTTGCACATGATATTGCATGCCTACCATAGTAATGTAACACCCAGTGAGTCACAATCCTCCCGGAATGCTAGCCTGGGGGGGTGCAAAACTCATCTCTGTCCCTCCCTCTTTCTATGTTTAGACCTAAGTGGCAGAGTGATACCTTTAGGACCATGGTCACTGGGATCTGATTACACCTCATAGGTGCACACAGGTCCAAGGTATAAAATTACCATGTTCCTCCTTGTTCCTCATCCACTCTTTCACTCAACTTTTTGTACTAATCGATTCTTTTCTTATCACATCATGGGCACATGGATGCACCATTAATTCTGAACATTCATTCTTGTGTATCTTAAGGTTATCTGTACAAGAATGAATAGTGTTTATAACAAGAACCTGCATTGTCTTTATGTTTGGAAACTAACCCTTCTCTGAACAGGCCGGAAACACCATAGGGCAAGAAGACATACACATCCCTTACGAAGCACGTCTTCAGATGAAAAAAGAAGAAACACTGGCAATCAGAAGTATATGGTAACCATTCTTCTGAGAGATTTCATCCCTACTCAGGAGGATGACTACAATCCATCACCTGCCGCCTGCTATGGTAACTCCAATCTTCCTCGTGTGGCTACCACACGATCAATGGAAGAGACGAGCTACTGATTTAAAGGTCAAAATCGCCACACATGCTCACATTTGTTTGAGATGTGGAGTATGCCTTCATTTTTTTTTCTCAGACCAGTTCACAAAAGATGTCCTTTGTCTTAAGTTTAGTGATTGTGCCTCACGAGGCTTCGTCCGTCCATTTTATGTTTTATGTTGGGGCCATGTGTTGAAATAGTGCTAGGCTGCTCCGAAAAGCCTCCCACATGGTTCCTACTGGAAGAATCTTTCAGGGGAAAAACGGTCAGCCGACTTGGATTCTCTTTGTCCCATCCACGCTGATGTAGAGGCTACCAAAATGGAGAAATTGTCTGCCAGATAGGAACCTCTCTTCGTCATAAGAGGCACGTGATGAAAATTTTTTGTAGGTCATCCGCTTAGCACGCAGGGGAAAGTGGAGGCAATGGTTGTAGACACACGTGTTTCCATCTTTGTTTGTGTATTCTATGTTCTGCGTTATCATCATCATCAATTATACTCCAGTCTTTTATTTCCATTTTAGAGGTGCGTGTTTATCAAACTCTGAAACCATTGTTTGATGAATAAACAAACTTCATCTACATCTTTTTCATGTTTTTCAAGAGATGTTTGTCTCTTATCTTTTCTTTCAATCCACACTTTTATTTCACCACATGGGACATTGTTCCACTTTTTCATTGTCTACAACTTATTACATTTTTTCTTGGGACACCTGCATTCCAAGTCAACATCTCCACAACTGAACCCTTACATGAACTTTCTCAATTGGACACAATTGAAGCTGGCCGCCATCTTGGTTCGACCAGAAGTTTTCAAAAAAGTGCCAACAGAGCGATTTTTGCTCTATGTAAGTATCATTGTTGTTTCTTCTCTCCTCTTTTTGATCTTTTCTCTTTTTCTCTCTTCCAGTGGGTCTGCACTTGCATGGCCTCTGGTGGAGTTTCTCTTTTTGAGAATTCCCTCTTTCTGTATAGGATTTTTTCTCTTTTTGTGAATTTCCTATTGGTGGCTACAAAATGCCACCTGGTGGAATTTTTCTTTTGGAACAATACCATTTTTCATCAATTGGAAGCAGCTGCACCTGCATGCTACCTGCCGGATTTTCTCTCCATCAAACTCACCATAGTTCCTCATCTGCTCTTGGCTCTTGTCTTTCAATCCAGAGCCCATCCACCAGTGAGGACCTCCAAATTCATAAATCTGAACATTTCTTCTTGTTTAGCAAGCATCACTTTTTGCTAAACAATCATCATTTTAACCTTTCTTCACTGAATTTGATTTCATTTTCAATAAAAAATTCTGTATTGTATGGTTGCCACACTTGGGATTTTCTACACTTTTAATCAAATTCAGCTTTCTTTATCTGCTCTTTTTGTATTAAAATTCAGCCATATTGGGCTTTTATCTTTTTGTCTGCTCTCTGTACACACTCTCTTGCTTCTTGTTCCATGTGAATCTACAAGTGTGCGGTTACCGCATTTTTAGTTTTCACTTTTCCACTTGCTTTCCAATTTCATCCAGTGCAATCTTTGATAGTGTGGTTTGCCAACCCTTCCGTTTCTTCATTGAGGACTTTAGAACTCTCGTGTCCTCCATATGGTTGCCATATATACCATGTATTGAGAGAAATTTCCCAAAGTCTAATAAAACTCAATAAAGAACTCACATCTGTACACCAGTTGGGAACTACCAGAATCCACATGCCCAACTGAAGAACAACATCACAACCAATGTAACAGTTTGAAAGTCAGAATAACAGTCAGAAACTTCGGGGAACCGCAGCAGGGCACCATGGAGCAGTACTTACCCTCCGTGGTGCCCTGCTACAGTTAACGCCGGAAACAGGACAGTGGTGTTCCCCCTTGACCAGCCAAGCCCCCATAAATATACAAAGGCCACAAGGCAAACTAAAGATAAAAGATGCAAAATGGAGGTCTTCTTGACCTCCATCAACAGGGCAGGTCTAGTCTTCAGCCTACAACACACTGCCCAGACTTAATGGCTGACCATCAACTTCTGGGCACCATTGTAGTTCATCTTTCTTTGTTGGAAGATCTGCTGCTCCATAAGAGATCCGTATGCCTTCTTGCCCTATGGTGTCTCTGGCTTGTCTAGAGAAGGATTACTTTCATAACAGAAGACAATGCAGTTTCATATTGTAAACACTTTATTCATTCTTGGTTAGAAATAGTAAAATTACAAGAATGAACATTTAATATTAAAGGTGCGTCCACATGCCCATTATGTGATACGGATATAGTAATCGACATAGTACAAAAGCAGAGCGAAAGAGTGGACCAAGAACAAAGAGGAGCATGGTCCTTTTATACCTTGGTATGCCTACTAGGTGTAATAGGTCCAAGTGACCTCGGTCCTCAAAGGTATTAATCCGCCACTTCAATTTAAATATAGAACAAAGGGAGGGACAGAGATGAATCCCTCTTTCCCAGGCTAGTGTTTTGTCAGAATCACGAATTACTGGGTGTTACAGACTGAAGGCAGCCCTAGTAACTGCTAACATGTCCCACCCAAGTTCTGATAGAGTTTTAGTCACGCTTTCAGAGTAAAATTATTAGGATAGTTGCTAAAGTTTATAGTTGTTTTTAGATTTTTAGTAATCATTTACAAATTTTTCTTGGAACATTTACAGGTTGTTTTCTTTACTTCAAATAAGGCCACAAGAACGTTAGCAAATGTCACCGAGGTTTATTCGGAAGAATTAGCTAAAACGCTACAAAATGGTGAAATCTTTTTCTATGAGTCGGGAGCAAACGTCCGCAGTGCTGTACTGGAAATAATTACTAATAATATCAATCTGAGTTTTTCACATCCTCTAATTCAAGACATAATCCGTAAACCGAGAGACGTTAAAACAAATGCTCCTAAATATGATTTGCTTGTCATTGACGCTGTAATGAACGACTTTGCACTTCCTTTAGCTTACCGCATGCAAATTCCCGTAGTCTACATTGCCCCAGCATTTCTAGTACTTTCTCACGCTTGGTACATGAATATACCATTCCCCGTATCGTCAGTTAGTAATGGAATGACAAACATGCCGCTTAGAATGTCATTTGTAGACAGGACACTTAATGCATTTTTTTCATTAAGAATTTGTATCGACACGTGGCTTTTTTTGGACGTATTTGACAATCTGATAAAAGACTATATTCCCAATGTTCCCAAGCTGGTCCAATTGCTGCATAACGTGTCTTTTGTAATATCAAACGATCATCCAACTTTGGGAAGAGTTGCACCAACTATGCCCTACTATGTTCAACTCGGTGGCTTGCATTGCAAACATGCTCAGAAACTGGATGATGTAAGTTTGTGTGCCAAATTAATGACAATTTTACAAGTGAAAACTAAATCGATATATATATAATTGACTCTAGGAATTGGAAAACTTTATGCAGAGTGCAGGAGAATACGGCGTTATATATTTCTCGCTGGGATCTTTTGCAGACGGTTCAATGATGCCAGCTGAAATGAAGCAAAAAATCGCAAAAGCATTTGCAAAATTGCCTCAAAAGATTCTATTCAAGAATGAAGAAGTCATTGAAGAAATGCCCAAGAATGTGAAATTTATTAAATGGGCTCCACAACAGGACATTCTTGGTATAATGTCGATTGTTGCTTTGTTCATTTTTATAAAAATATAATTTGCTTGTTTCAAAACGTTTCAATTTGAAAGTGTTTTAGAAACTAGAATAGTAAATGAATCGAGTAGGCCTAAAAATATTGTTTTATTATTATTATTTTTTGTATTTAAAATAAGCTTTTTTTGTGTGTGACAAGTTTGAAATAAATGAACAGTTCTTACATTTACTGCTTTTTTAATTCAATGAATGATAATTATCGATAATTATCGATGTTTTCAAATAGTAATAAAAAGTTTATTTTTAAACACATTTGCCTCTTTCCAGTGACAATTATAGGATTTAAAACACTTTCAATTTCTTCTTAAATTTCCTTTGATATATATTTTATGACCAGCGGGGGTTTTCGAACTTTGATTATTTTGTATTACAAGTGCATCACATATACTGAGCAGATTTTGCCAAACCGATTTTTGCCGATTTACTGATAATCGGCAAAAATCGGATCGGCTAACAAATGTTGACCAATTTTTGATCAATAACGCACTCAACAATTAGGTCTCCTGCTCCTCTATAAAACGGTTAACGGTGGAGGGTCAATCAATTTATTACCAACTTTATCACTAATTCATGCTTAAAAGGAAATTGTTGTCTTGCCGTTCATTGCTCTGTAAACTCTGCCAGTAAACGTCCAAAAAGGGCAAGGCTTTGGACATTTCTTTGGCCTGCTAATGATTCCCATTTTAGTTCCTGAAGCATAGGCCCTATACGATACAATGAAACTTTGAACTCCACTTTGAATCCTATAGAGTGGATTGGGGATTGTAACAATGTAGAGCTCTTGTTACGGGGTTCAGGTTGTAGACTCTCGACTAGAGCGGATACCGCTGTTCGTTGAGAGTGTTGGTATTATACTACCTGAGTCCTGCTGGTGCCGGGGTCGTTCTCCTAGATATTTCATAGGTCAACGTTGCTATGGAAAAGAATTATGAAGACAGGCGAGACAGATGCAGATTGACGATGTACTTGTTTTATTATGCTCAATCATTAAACTATAATAAAATAGAGAAGGGTTACGAGTGTGGCTTGCTTTCGCCACTGGACCATTGAATGAGATTACTTCATAGTTTCGATATCAGAGAATGGACCCAGAATCTATCGAAACATGATGTTTTATACCTAGAGCCTGTGTACACCTTTCCAGGGGTACCCATGCCCTAGGGACCAAGCTTCGATGGGTATCCATCTGCCGATACCAGAACCAGGATGTGTCTTGGAGCTTTAGGATCTTCAGGAGGAAGGGATGGGACGGAAGTACGTCCCTTAGATCTCCAGGGACCCCCAGGCTATCAGAGGGACAAAAAGGCGAAATACAGGGTGTTACAGGATTGCTGATAGCTGAGGATTAGATCATTCAAAAAATCAAATTCATTTTGGGCTAAACGTATTCTTAAAGTTTGTCATAATTGAAGTATTAATTTACATGATTAATTTAAATATCAAATTAGGATAATTTACAGAATAAAAACAAAATGAATCATAAAATAAATATAAAATGTTCCTATAGTAAAGAGTAGAATAAATACACAACACATTTCAATTAAAAGATATTTCACTTAAATTATTTTTCATCTAAACAATTGCACCTAATTGTTTTAGTGCAAATTAAGATTAAAACTTATCTTTTTAAAAAATCGAGGGAGAAAATGAATTAAATTGGACCCTAAAATAAGGGTTAAACAAGGGATTCAAGGAATCCTATAGACCTCCATTGCTTTAATATACACTTTCATATATCAAACAACCAATTTTCTTTCATTGTTACATGCGTATGCAAATGTACACACGTGCGCGCATGTGTATGCACATGTACGCACAAGCCATTGCGAACCGGACCTTACCGAACCGGCCCTTACCAAACCTCGCCGAGCAAACCTTACCTAGTGAAACCTAACCTAATCGAACCTTACCTAACCTAACTTAATGAAACCTAATCTAACATAAACTAAACTTAATGACCTGTTAGGTGTTGAAAAAATAAGTAAAGCAACACCTAACAATAATTTGAAAGAGGGGCAGAAATTAGTAAAAGAGAAAATTAAAATAAAGTAAAAAGAGAAAGAGGCGGAGCTAGAAAGAGAAACAATGAAAGAGAAGTAAAAAAGAGAAGAAAAAATGAGGAAATAAAAAATGGCGGGAAAGTAGTAGTAAAAGAGGGGGTGGATAAAGTATGAATGAATCACACCCACACACACACACTCATAGTAAACAGAGGCAAAAAAGGGAGAGGCTGAAAAAAGTAAAAGAAACCCACCCACCCATAAGAGAATGACGAAGCAAGAAGAAAGTCAAAGAAAGGGGGGAAACAAAAAAGAAACCCACCCACACAAGTAAAAAGTAATAAAAAGTTTTTAAAGAAAACAAGAGAGGGGGGAAATAGAAAGACTAAACCCACCCACACACACTTTAGAAGGGTGAGCCCAAATAAGTGTACCATGTTAAATAAAAACTTTTTTACAAAATTAAATGTAATTAAAGAATGAAAAGAGTGGAAAACATACTATAAAGTGTAATAGATAGATAGATGAAGTGGTTAATTAACCTGATATAATCTGATTACCTAGTGGAGTGTAAAATAAGAGAAAAGTAAAGTTGAACAATGAAAAAGTTTAAATGTGACACTTAAAGAAGAAAAACATATGGTTTATACTTCATACTCACACGGTAGAAGACCACCTGTTTTACAAATAATTATGACGTCATTATAGAAAAAAAAATAAAAAGAAAGAAGGGATGGAAAAAGTGTAACAAGATACTTTTTACCATACACTCTCTTCAATATGCAAAACAGCAAAGTAATAAAAAGTTTAAAAGAAAAAGTAAAGCACATAACAGGTTCTCAACACATTAAGAAAAGGGCCGTTAATAATATATAGAGTATATTGAAGACTATAGAGAGGAAACTTATGAATGAGTATAATGAAATGAATGGAACAATATGTGAAGTCAAACATAACCCAAAAGAGGTACCGACAAGTAGCGAAAGAGTTGTATGATGTTAGGGTTCTCAACAGAGTAGGGGTAAAAGGGCCAAAATCGTATTTAAATAGAAATACATTTCGGAGGGCCTAGAAAACCAAATAAAGGAACATTGGGAATGTTAGTCATTCAAATGAAATGTTATGAGTTGCCGAAAACTAAAACTTTCGATGAAAAGTTAAAAGGTTAACTATACTAATTCATAGAAAATGACGGTTAGTGGAAATAACAGTATGTATCGACGATCGTAAAAAATTTATAAAAAATCCAAATTGTAATTTTACGACCGGATGCATATTAGGCAGATGTTCGTAGAAGAAGATCAAAAGCCAGTTGACCGATTGGTTATTTTAATTTTAGAAAATTAATTCTAACCAATCAGAATACTTAAAATTCATTTCTGACTAAACAAGATGCGATGAACATCGTATTCTAGAGAGAGTCCTACATTGGAGTTCTAGAAGAGAGGACATATGTTATAGATTTAGTAAAAAGAAAGAAGTCATTTGGACTTAGAATTATTTTGAATTGAGTTTGTGAAGTCATTTAGACTTAGAATTATTTTGAATTGAGTTTGTGAAGTCATTTGGATTTAGAATTATTTTGAATTGAGTTTGTGAAGTCATTTAGACTTAGAATTATTTTGAATTGAGTTTGTGAAGTCATTTGGACTTAGAATTATTTTGAATTCAGTTTGTGAAGTCATTTAGACTTAGAATTATTTTGAATTGAGTTTGTGAAGTCATTTGGACTTAGAATTATTTTGAATTGAGTTTGTGAAGTCATTTAGACTTAGAATTATTTTGAATTGAGGTTGTGAAGTCATTTGGACTTAGAGTTGTTTTGAGTTGAGTTTGTGAAGTGTTTTGAGAAATAAACCTAGGAGTTGGTTTTTCATGTAATTTGGATTTTGAGTCTGAGACCAGGAAAGTGTTTTCACGAAGCTATAATTCTCCGAAGACAACAAGAAGCCATCTAAGGTAAGGTTAACAACTCTTGTTATCTTTATTAGGCCCAGTCCAAGAAAATTAAAAAATTACTACCACTCACTGATAAACTACAAAACCCATTCCCTACATAAGCCTTCATTGGCTGGGAGGGTCGAACCCTAAACCCAATAGGTACTATTTGGCTGAAAGGGGAATCACAGAACACCACTGTGATAGCCGTGAAAACGGAAACTTACAAAAAGTGGCGCAGTCGACAGGATTAGTTAAAAAATCGGTTGGGTGGTTGAATTGTTTTATTAGAAAGTTTTGTGGCAAAGCAATTGGAACATTAGTTGGGGTTTTGGGATGGCAATTTGATTTTTAGAGTGTATTTTATTGAAGTGTATTGTCTTTTTCCTATTATTTGGTTGGGCTAAATTTGGATAAATAAAATTAGTTTGAGTTCAATTGGGTTGGATTGATTTTTTTTTTGTTTGGTGTTTAAATAATTCATTAGTTGCTTTGGTTAACAGTTGGGTTATTTTAAAGAAGTTCAGTTGAGACAATTGAGTTGTTTTGAAGCTTATATGGTCAAAGTTAATTGAAGTTATTAGATTATGTTGATTGGGATCTAAAAAGTGAATACATGAAAAAATTTTTTTTGGATTACAGAATAAATTGTGCATGCTTACCTTGTTTTAAAATTGATGAACAAAGAGGTTAAAGAAATGAGTATTGAGTGATAGACAGAGTTGGATTAATTTATGAAGTAAAACTGAGAATAATTTGCATGTTCTAGGGAGAATTGATTTTTAGAAAGCTGATTGAGATATTTTATGAATTTTAATTGTAATTTTTTAGGGGTGAATTGGAATTGCGATTAACATGAGAAAATTAATTGAATTTTGAGAAAAGTTAATTGATTTGCTTCATTAAGTGTGGAATATCTTATTTGTTAATGTGTGAATTGGCTAATTCAGAAAAACTAAAAAATTTTTGGGTTTGGATTAATTAGGGTTATTTGAGGAATTCAACTGATTGCTTATTTTGGAATTAATTATATCAAATAACATTTGTGGCTAAAAGATACTAGAAGATCTTTCACAACTTAAATGGGATTATTTTCAAAATTTTGAAAATTATTTGTATCTTAATGAGTTTTGAATTTTTGTGTTTAGTATTTAATCTTTATTAAAATTGTAGAACCCTGCAAAATATTATTTTCTTGGGTTACTATAGGAGAATTATTGTTTGCAACTAAAACCTTTTTATTTTATGTATCTAAGACTGTTTTGTTTCATTTTTACCAAAATTGTCGAGGTTTGTCTAGTACAAGAATTGGACTGGACAAACATAGAAATAGCAATCGAAGAGATTGCTTATTTCTTTATTGCTTTATGGGCAATTAAAGCATTCTGGGGTTAAATAAAAATACTTACTGGTGAACAAAGAAATGAGCTGGAAATTGTTAGTGTATTGTTGCATAAAGTTAACTGACTTGTTCTGGTTTAGAGGATTTGATTGGGAGGAGGTAGATATTACTGCTAGAGACCTCATTTATCTTTGTGTTCATCTTATCATGGTTAAAATACTTTGGGGTTAGAAGATAATGAAATTTGCAAGTCAATTAATGGTTTAATGAAAAAAAAAAAAATTTCTGGAAGATTCTTAGGTTTACCCATATTGTTGTTGTGAGTGGATATGTTGAGTACATTATTATTGATTTTGATCAAGATTTTTGGGGGTCCTAAAAGAGATTAAGTGGCCTATTAAGTGCATGATTAAATTAAGTCATATTGCCTGAGTTGTTTTGTTTCAATTGTTTTGCAAATTGTTTTTGTATTGTACTTGTTTTTAAGATTTGCTCCCAACACACATACGCACGCTCCCATACAGAATTGCATACATAATTGCGCATAAAGTAATTAATTGATTAATTAGGTAATCGATTAATGGGCCTTATTAGAGTGTTTGGGGGGATGAAAGAATCGTAATAATGCTCTTTTCCAGGTTATGGCCGAAGCACCAGAAGACCGTAAACTGAACAATTTTAAGCCAGTGTGCAGAGTTTCCCCTAGAATTATAACGGAGGAAGAGTACCGAGAGCGACGAGAAAGATTCATCGACGAGGCGGAATTAGCGTATCACTTACTCTTGGCTAACCTAAGACCGTTGGCGGGTTACCAGTCGGTACGATTTAGCTTGCCGTCTCCGGTGAGCCCAACACCGAGTTCAATACCAAGTCCAATACCAAGTCCGATACCAAGTCCGGTACATTTTTTGGAGAGTGGAGTGGCACAATTTTATCTTCACGGAACTCCAATCTTTAACGTGAGATCGGATCTTGCTGGTTTCATCGCACCTCCTTCGTCTCCCGTGGAAAGAGAACCACCGGAGCCACAGGACGAACGATTGGCAGACGACGGATTGCCATATCACGTTTAAAGGTGATTATATATGTAAGGTTAAGAAAATTTGTTTATGGATGAGTGCATGTTGCAGGACATTTGCATATTACCCTGGTGCCCATTAAGACCAGAGTGTAATATCATTGACTTGAGTGACATTGATGTTATTTTTGTATGTACTACACATTTGAGAACATTTGAGGGTGCCGAATATAATATTTGGATGAATGCTAAAGAATTAATTGTTTCCGTCCACGATTTATGGCAGATATTAGATGGATATTCCACTGATTTTGTAGGATTTGAAATATGAGTTTTGTGGATGAATACGAGGTATCCTCAACCAATGATTTTGTATGCCCTTATAGTAATATTTGTTTCAGAGCTCCAGATTTCTCAGACAATTCATATATGTGGAAGTGTATGAGCCACAATTACCTGTTTGATATTAGAGATTACCCATTTGTTGCACTAGGAAGACCTGGATCAAACAATTTAGAAGCAAGTATAGAATATAGTGAATTTTGTGAATATATTGGACAATTTATCATACATCCAAATCTGGTTGAAATCAAAAACTTTTTCAATAGCAGGAATTGAGAAGAAGTAAAGATTATGTGTAGAAAAAAATCTTTAGTAAGTATAACTTGTCCATTTAGTTTAAATTGTGTTTTTATTATAAAGAAAAGAGATAATTTGGTGAAGTGTGTTTGTCATCTTAATCATTTTCAAACTGAATACATTCAAAGTAATCGTGACTTGAAAGATAAGTTGGAAATTTTATCAGTAAAAAAGCATGAACTTAGAAGACACTAGTAGGAACATACCACAGTGCCCAATAGGTCCTTATTGCATTGTAAGATTTTTTCGAGAAAGTGGTCGAGTTAAGTGTTTTGTACATGATACCTGGTATCAGACAGAAAAAATCCCAGAGAAAATTATAATTAAAGAGACAAGTAATTTGAAGTTGAAGGTAATAAAGGAAGAGGAAAAGAAAGAAAGTTAAGATATTTAGTATGAGTGAGGATTATCAAACGAATAGGTTACAGTGCCCCATAGGACCAGATTGTATTACTAAGTTTCATCGATCTATAGGACGGATTGAATGCCTCACCCATAAATTCTGGTATTTACCTGCAGATTACGTATACAGGTGTGCTAATCAAGGTTATTTCCCGATACAAGCTGTTGTTGATTGTACTGATCAAGACACTGAGGAAGACATTCGAAGAATAATTATAAGTAGATGGGAATCGTGTCCTTATGCTAGGAATTGTGCCTTTGTAGCCATCACACAAAACGAAGCTCCAAGGGAATTCCAGTGCATTATACACGGAACAGTAATTAATACTCTTTTTAACGTAATCCATATGTAAAGAGGGTATGGACTTAAATGTATTACCATGGTGTCCTATAAGACTTAATTGTGTAATAATTGATAGAAGAAACATAGATAACACATATGCTTGCCTTACACACCAAAGAATTTTTCAGATAGAAGAATACGAAAATTGGCTTCAAGTTAGAACATTATTGACAACACTAGGTGAACTATTGCAAGATATATATAGCTTTTTCATAAGAATAGAAGAAGAAGAAAGTGTATAAAGAATTCCAGTTATAGACAGAAAATATTATGGTTTATTAATGAGTGATATTTAAAGGGTATGGATTTAAGCATACAAAGGAAAAGGGAACGAGATGCCAATAGATGTCCTTTTGGGAAAAGTTGTAGTATAGTACACGAAGATTTTCAAGAATTTGTAACATGCGAAGTCCACAACGTAAATTTTGCATTTCCTGAGTATCTATACATGTGTGGTATAAATCCTAATGTAAACAGAGTAATTTTTGAGACTAAGTGTAAAAGTCCCTTAGAAGAACTTCAGTTATTAACAGATAGAATTGGTAATCATTGTCCATTGCATGACGAATGCTTTTTTGTCCTAGTTTCACCAAAAACTTGGCCTAAACAGTATCAATGTGCAGTTCATCAAAAGATATTTAATGAACATTTGGGAGTATAAAAAATAAAGGAAAAAAGCGTGTTTGTTTGAATTCTTAATAAAATGAGTGTTGATTTAGAATTATTACCATGGTGTCCCTTAAGGTTTAGTTGTGATATTATTGATTTAACAGAAATAGAGAACATTTATGTGTGTCTCACACATCATAGAGCTTTTCAAGTAGAAGAATATGAACTTTGGCTTCGTGTTAAACAGTTGTTAACCTCATTAAATGAATTATTGCATGAATTAGATGAATATTCCATAGAGTCAGAAATAGATATTGACCGATTTAGATAAAGAAGTTTTATTGTCAGAAAATAATTTAGAATAATGAGCGAGAATTTTAGTGATCAAGATAAGGTTTATAGGTGTCCTGAACTAAAAAATTGTTTCAAAACACAGTGTCACCATCATAGACAAGATTATAGGTGGAAGTGTGTTACACATTATAGGCATTTTGATAAAAGAAATTACCCAGAGATAGCATTTGGGAGAGTTGCATGTTCATATGAAAAAGCAGTTAGAGAATTGATAGATTTTAATGAGTATTTGTCCCGCTTAGGTCACCCCGCAAAAACACAGGAAAGAATAGATTTTTTCGTACAAAGAGACTTAGAAGGGGAAGATTAAAGATTAAAATTAAAAGTTGTTTGGAAATTAGATGGAAGAAGACAAAATGGCTTCCAATGATGGAGAAGTCGGTAACTCCAATGGTGGTGCAGAAGGTAACGCAAATACGAATCTTAACATGCATCACACAGGGTTAATTCCATATTTTTCTGGGGATGAGAAAGGACCATCCGCCAAAGAGTTTTTCGAGCAAATAGAAGGTGTAGCTAATTTAGCAAGATGGACAGAAGAGTTTCAGATCATTCTGATAAAATCCAAGTGCAGAGGTCCTGCTGCGGAATTTTTCAGAGATCATCCAAGCATTCGACAGATAAACTCAATTGAAGAGTTAAAAGCGTTGATGATACAAAGATTCGAGCCAATCGAACCTAAGTTGGTATCAATGCAGAAGTTTTTAGAAGAAAAACAGAGCAACACGGAAAGCGCTATTGAGTATATTTCCAGAGTAAAGACCAGAGGAAGAGCCTTCACCGAGGAAAATCCCAGTGCCGACCAGATAGCAGTCAGAGATGGGATGATACAAAATCAAATCATCAAAGGATTGCATCCAAGAATAAAAAGATTTGTACTTTCACGGAATCCTGCTGATTTGAACGAAACAATCAGAATCATTCTAGCGGAAGAAGAAAATGAGAAGTTGGTTCATGCGAAATATGGAATAAATGTGCTAGAGACGATTACTGAAGAAAAGGAGATGCTGAAGAAATTTGAAGAGAAATTAAAGCAATTGGATGCTCAGAGAACAAAAGACATTGCAGTATTGGACCAGAAGTTTCAAGAAAAAATAAAGGCTCAAGAGAATGCCAAGAAAGAGGAAGGAAGTAATCAAAGGATGGATAAACGAAATGTTGAATGTTTCAGATGTCACAAGAGAGGACATTATGCTAATGAGTGTTGGTCAAAACCAACAATTCCACAGCAATGGAGAAATCCGAGTTACCCACAACCAAATTGGAATCAGCCACAAGCTTTTCAGCCTAATGGTAGAGCTCCTAATTTTGGAAATACACAGAGAAATGTGCAGATTGAAAGGCAGAGAGGCCAAGGATGTTATAATTGTGGGAAGATGGGTCATTATGCAAAGGATTGTAGAATGAAACAAGTCCAAAGACAAAGTGAACCCATAGTATGTTTTAAATGTGGAAAGCAAGGTCATTTTGCAAATGTTTGTAGATTAGGAGCAAGACAGAACCCAGGGAATCAGGTTCGAAGAAATCAAGCAAATGGTAGGACGGAAAACTAGAAACTCCTTCAAAGAATAGAACGCATCAATGGGGGAGAATGTATGAAAACCGCGTCACATTAAACATTCTGAATGACACAACATGTCCTATCTTTTTAGCTCAGTCGAAAAACAATCTGATAAAGATTCTATATGACACAGGAGCAGGAATATCGATAATTTCCAAATCCTTATTTGAAAAGATAAAAGGACGGAAATCACGAGATATAAAGCCTATCACTGATCAAGCTAAGGTTATAATTACCACAGCGAATGGTACACCATTTCGTACAAAGGGATTATATGAAATACCCGTACGTATTACAGCAGAGAAAGTGGAAAAGGTTCCTTTATACGTGAGTGCAGAAGATTTGCCAAAGAAATATCAGATGATTTTCGGCATAGATGTGATAAAGCAGTTAGGATTAACATATGAACCCTTGCTTGATGTAATTGGTTATAATGGGATGAAAATTAAGACAAGAAGTTTAGAGAAAAATGAAATGATTAATATGTTGCAGAAAAAGGGAGATAAAGAATGGATATTAGAAGTAGTAAGTAAAACGGAGACAGAGAATCAGAATCAATTAAGAAATTTTTTGGAGAAAAATGATGATATATTTGCATGTTCACTTAAAGAACTGAAACCGACACCTGTTGTTGAACAAGAAATCCACATGGTGGATCAAGTTCCAGTTTTTATACGACCATACAAGTTGCCACAGAAATCAGAAGTAGTTATGAAAGAGAAAATTGATGAGTTATTAGATGCAGGAATAATTAGACCATCGTTAAGTCCTTACTCAGCACCTTGCATGCTTATAGGAAAACCAGATGGGAGTCAAAGATTAGTTGTTGATTATCGAGCATTGAATTTAAAGGTAGTTAGTGATAAATATCCATTACCAGAGCTTTTGGGAGTAAGTAATCAATTAGGAGAAGCTGTTTATTTTTCTACTTTAGACATGGCAAGTGGTTTTTACCAGATTCCCATAACAGAAGAAGATAAAGCAAAAACAGGTTTTAGTACACCTTTTGGACACTATGAATTCAACAGATGTCCAATGGGACTAAAAACATCTCCAAGTGTATATCAGAGACTTATGGATAATGTATTAGGTGATTTGAAAGGGAAAATTTGTTTTGTTTACATGGATGATATTATTGTATACAGTAAAACTATAGAGGAACATTATGAAAGGTTAAATTTAGTGTTTGAGCGACTTAGAAATGCAAACTTAAAAGCAAAACCAACAAAATGTTTGTTCCTACAGAAGGAAATAAACTATCTAGGACATACATTTACACAAGGGAAATTCCAACCAGGTGGAAAGAAAGTAGAAGCAGTAGAAAATTTTCCGAGACCAACAAGTGTCAAGAAAATACAAAGTTTTGTGGGATTAGTAAACTTTTATAGAAAATTTATTCCAAATTGTGCAAGTTTAGCAGGTCCATTAACAAAGTTGTTAAGTAAAGATACTCCATTTCTTTGGACAAAAGACTGTGAAGAATCTTTTCAGAAATTAAAAGGATGTTTGATTACATATCCAGTTTTGATAATGCCAAATTTTGAAAGACCATTTTATTTGACTACGGATGCAAGTAATGAAGCAATCGGGGCAATCCTCGAACAAAAGATTGACGGTCAATTACACCCAATATCTTATGCGAGTAGGAAGCTCACCAAATCAGAACAAAATTATTCTACGACATGGAAAGAGGCATTAGCATGTGTTTATGGTGTAAATTATTTTCGATATTACTTGATGGGAAGAAAGTTTACTCTTATCACAGATCATCAACCATTAAAATACTTGATGACTATGAAAAAAGATAAAGCTATGTTAACTAGATGGGCATTACAGTTACAACAATATGATTTTGAGGTTTTATATAGAAAAGGTAAAGAGAATACTAATGCAGATGCTTTGAGTCGAAATCCTGTAGAAAGCAAAGAATTAAATGTGTTAAATGAACAAGAAACTTGGGAAGAACATGAGGTTGCTAAAGATCAAGAAAATTGCGAAGAATTGAAATCTTTCATGGAATGTTTATATGGTTGTCCAGTAGATAAAAAGGTAAAAGAAAAAGTTGATAAGTTGGGTTTAGAATTAAATACAAAAGGTTGGTTAGTAAAAAAATCTGAAAATAAAGTAAGAATTGTAGTTCCTTTGAGTAAAAGAAATTATGTGTTGAAAATGTGTCATGATAATATTACAGCAGGTCATTTTGGTATTGAAAAAACAACAAGCAAAGTTGCAGACAGATTTTATTGGGAAACTTTAAAGAAAGATGTGAAACAATATTGTGAAGCTTGTGTATCGTGTAATCAGAAAAAGATTCCACATGGGAAAAGTCCATTATGTAAGTTCCCAGCACCATCCAAACCATTTGAAAGAATTGGAATGGATATACTAGGTCCTTTACCTACTACACAGAATGGAAATAAATACATTGTAGTTATTTGTGATTATCTAACAAGATACCCAGAAGCATTTGCTATTCCAGATCAGAAAGCTGAAACCATTGCAAATTTGTTAGTAAGAGAAATTATTTCACGGTATGGTAGTCCCCAGACTCTAATAACAGACAGAGGTGCAAACTTTATGTCTGAACTTATGAAAAGTCTGTGTGAGACATTCGGAATTAAAAAGATTTTTACGTCAGCATATCACCCGCAAACAGATGGTTTAGTTGAGAGATTCAACAGGACACTAACAACAATGTTATCACATTATGTTGATAGTTCACAAAGAAATTGGGATGAGGAACTTCCATTAGTATTGATGGCATATCGTAGTGCGATGCATTCAAGCACTAAGGAGACACCTTATTTTTTATTGTTTGGACAGGATATGAATTTACCATTTGATTTAATAGGAGATGAACCTCAGCCAGTGTACAACACTGAAGACTATGGAAAGGTAGTGGCAAATAGGATGCAGAAGATACATGATATAGCAAAAGAGAGTTTAGAAAAATCAGCAGAAAATCAAATTAGATATCAAGGAAAGAAAAGAAAAAATAAAGGAATACAAGTAGGTGAAAAAGTATATTTGAATGTACCACAAGTAGCACAAGGTAAAACGAAAAAATTAGCGAAGTTGAACAAAGGTCCTTATCGAGTCATTAGACAAACGTCACCTGTTAATTTTGAGATAAAGCACATGTATAGACACAAAGATGTACAAATAGTTCATGAAGAGAGATTAAGAGTAGTAAAAGGAAAAAATCCATGGGAAAAGATTGAGGACTGTACAGAAAAGGTGAAAGAACCTAAAGAACAAAGCAGAAAAGGCAAAAGGCCTAGTGAATCGAGTAATTCAAGTTCAGATGAAGATGATGAAGACAATGCAGATAAAATTGATTATTGTTGTGAAAAGGTACCTACAGTAAATACTAAGACACCTAAGGGAATTATTCGGAACACAGAAGCCGTACCCAGTACTAGTGGTTATAATTTACGAAGTAAAGGTTCCATACAGTTTGCTACGCCATTACCAGTAAGAACAAGAAGAATTACACCTAGGACAGAAGTATTACCTAGACTACCAGATCCACCTAGAGTTGAACCAGGCGAATCTGAAGATGAAGGAGATTTGAGTTTAGCAAGGTTACGTAAAAAGTTGCAAGAGATATTGAATAAAGGAAATTCTAGGGATACCCAAGAGGAAGATAGACATCCTCCAAGTATTTCGGAATCCCAAGAAATTAGTGCATCAGAAGAAGAAATTCAGAGTGAACAGGATTCTATAGTTGAAGAAGATACTAGAAAAACTGGTCAAGAAGAGCCAGAAGATAATGTAGCAGGACAATTGTTAGACAAGATGTTTAAATTAGTAAGTGTGATAGAAAGAATGAGTAAGAAATAATTCGGTTAAGGTAGTCATTGAAAGGAAAATGATGAAAAAGTTATGATAAATAATAGAGATTTTGAGAAAAAATGTTTGAGTTTAGATTAGCGGACAAAGTATTGATATTGTTAATGAATTGTTAGACAACATGACATTGAGTTAGCTTATCTATATTTAACGACTAATGAGTAAAAATGAATGGTTTATTGAATTAATGAAGATAAAAAAGATGACAGAGAAATAAGAATAATTAAAGCATTAATGTTAGACGACGGACTGTCTGGAATAATGAAAGAAGAAAATTAGGAATTATTAAAGCATTAATGTTGGACAATGGACTGTCCGGAATTAAGAGAAATAGAAATAAGAGTGATTAAAGCATTAGTGTTGGACGACGGACTGTCCGGAAATAAGTAAAAGAAAATAAGAATAATTAAAACATTAATGTTGGACGACGGACTGTCCGGAATTATGAAAAGGAAAATTAAGAATGATTGAAACAGTAATGATAAAAAAATAGACGGTCTAAGTGTTGAGAAAATAAGTATATTTTGAAAAGAGAGTATAGAAATAAAATTGAATCAAAGAAGTTCTCATTAAAGATCTAAGCTAGGAAAATAATTGTTGTAAAGCAACAAAGGCTAGTAAAGATTGACAGATTATGCTAAAGAAGAATTTAATAGAAATAGTAGAAGCTTAGGGGGCAGGAGACCCACTACTAATGAATATAGGAAGAAGAGATTAATGAAATTGAAATATTGTTTGTAGGAATTGAGATTTTGTTTTAAAGAGTTTGAAATTGTTGTTTAAAGATGTTGAGGAAATTGATTAACTATTTGTTATAAGTGTATAATGATTTGGTTTTAGGAGATGAGAAGTTTGTTTATTTCAGATAAAAGGAAGAAATGGCGTTCGATAAGATGATTGGAATTTTGCTGTTGTGGACGATAGCAGTCACGGGACAGGAATATTACGACATCGAAATTTGTAATTGGAAGAAAGGTGAAAAGGTTTGCAAAGAAGCGGTTATAAACAGTCCGGAACCGTATTCGGATAAAATGTGCCCGCAAAATGGTTGCAGAGAATGTATGGTTAAATGGGTTACAAAATTAATAAGTAAAGAGGGAAAAAGCGAATCAGCTGTAGAATTTCAAGTTAAGCAAACAGAAGAAACAAATGGTAACAGTGAAATGTATAAGTGCCAAAATAGAGGAATGCCATGTAGTTGTGCTAAAAATGATACTTGTTCAGGAACAGAACAATATTGCAAAAGCACAAGAAAATGCGCAAGTAAGAAGACAGAATGTCATTGCGAAATAGTTCGAGCAAATACAAGATTAATACATGTGAACAAAAAGGGTATTGAATCAGAAGGATTTGAAATAATATCTTATAGAGAATGTTACTTCAACACATCTGAGTTAAAATATGGAAGGAAAAGAAAACGTATTGGGCGAAATTTATTGGGAATGGATACATTCAAAATTGAGGAAGGGGTAAACTTCATCAAATTTAATGATCCCGTCATAACAGTAAGTGCAGAAGGCACAGTTATAATTAGAAAAGACGGAGTAGAAAGAAGTTTACATGTGGGAAAAAAGAAACAGGTTATTATAAATCCTGAATTTGGTATGGAATCTGGTACCCTTCATATCATCTTCATTTCCACAGAAGGTCATATGATGGAAGGAAAGTTCCATATTGAAGGTAAAGATATATGTCACAGATTAAAATGTGTTTTATGTTATGAGTTTGTCTATAATATTCAATGTATGCCAACATATCTAACATATGCTATAATCATATTATTGATGTTAATGACTAGTATTGTTGTTTTATATATCAAAGCAGTGTTGAAATCATTATGGAATTTATTATCTTGGTTTATTATGTGTTCATTGTTTATATATCGTATTGGTAAAAAGTGTTTAAAGGTATCTATGGTTATTGGTGTCGCTAGTGGTCGATCCGTAAAAAATAAAGTCAAAAAGGTTAAAGATAAGTATGATGATTTGGAAACAGGTACTTTATCAAGAAATAGTATCCTGAGTCCAACAGTCATTACTATAATAATTTTGATAGGATTTTTATTAAGTTTGGTTTCAAGTGCACAAGCGAAATGCACAGAACATAAAATGATAAAATCACAAATTACTGAATGTCAAGAAACGAATCAGGGACAAAAATGTTCCCTAGCCACATCAATACAGGTAACTTTAACCAATTTAGAGTATACTGCATGTTTATGGCTAACTGATCATCAAGAAAACTATGTTGCAAGTGTTGAAATAAGATTTGAAAGTGTAAATTGTGAATGGCGAACGGAAAGATTATACTATACATTTCCAACCGAACTATTCACTTTAAATCAAATTGCATGTCCTCAAAATAAGTATTGTGGATGGGGAGATCATTGTCACCCAGATTACAAATTTGAATTGTTAACTAAAGAAGCTTTAGATTGGCCAGGAGTAACAGATTGTTTTCCAGGTGATTCTGGAACTTCATGTTTTATTGCCAGTAGACAACCATGTCATCATTTCCGATGGTATTTGAAACCTGATTATAAAAATGTATTTGAAGTAAGAAAAATTTCTAGTATGAAGTGTCACCCTAAAATAATATTGACTATTAAGAATAATGATACTGAGACAAAATATGCAATCCGGTCGGCAAAAGAAGTGCCCGATCAAATATATGTTGAAGTAGTTGGAGTTTTTGATCAAGCTACTGATATTATTTCCAAGCATTTGATAATCAAACATGGGAATGGGTCAGAAGCTTATTTAGATACAGCTGCAGAATTCTCAAGACCCTATAGAGGCCAAATTGGGGATGTACAAGCTGGTGAAGCCATATCAAAGGATTTTTTATTTGATAAAAGAATGGTAGAATGTAGTTTCTTTGAGTCACGAATGACTTGTACGAAACAACAATCATATCTAGAATTAATGATGCAAAGTAAAAGGAATCTAATACCTATGGCATTAACGAATCATAAAGTGTTTGTTGACAAAGAAGGCCGATTGAAATCTTCTTTAATTGTATCTAGCCCAGCAGTAGTACATTTAATAGTAGAAAACTATCAGGTCATATTAAGTACAGTTCGAGTGTGTCCCCGTATATTAAGAATAGTAGCTCATCAGGGGTGTTATTCTTGCTCAATATTAGCAGTAGTGCAAATTGAAGCAATTAGCACATGTTTTCCAGGAACAGTAACAATTACCTTTGAAGACATACCTATGAGTACCAGAGCTCTCACTCTCACTACTAGTGCCAAAATATATGATATACAGATACAGATTAGTAAAAAATGTATTTCCGATAAAGTGTGTTTACAATCGCGAGTTGGAGTGTCGTGCGAGAAATTTGAAGGATGCTTCGAAGAACCACAGTTGAATCTTCAAAGAACTTTCGATGCTCGTGTTACATCTGTTGGAGGATATTCTCCAGGCGACGAATTTACGTTCTCATCAATCTTTCCAAACTTTTTGGGAAGCTTGGGATCTATGTTCTACGCTCCGTTCATGATCGGACTAAGTATATTAGGATCATGTTTTGTGTTTTCATGTGTGCTCAGCATGATGCGAATGAGATAACTGTACTCATCTTTCACTATGAAACAACAGTGAAAGGGAGAAGACTATTTTCTCAATATTGCATCTATAATATACATCGAGAAGAATTATCTACAACAACGATACTGTAGAAGTTGTGACATTTTACCAGGTGATAAAATCTGTGAAAATGTACCAAAAAAGACTTCTAAAACAGTTTAAAGAAAGACATCAAAGAAAAGATCAGCCCATGACATCACACAAAAAGATGAACATGGATGATTTCTAAACATCATAAAGGTTGGAAAGAAGGAAAAAATTCAAGACATCAGAGATGAAAAGAATCAAGACATCAATGAAGAGAGAATTCAAGACTTCTGAGAATAATTAAGAGAAGACAGCAGATGGACAGCGTGGAAGACCACAGGAATCCATATGATTAAAGGCATCACGAAGATATGAAGATGACCAAGTGTGATGGCACGAAAGACTGAATTTCTGAACTTATTTGTGAGTAGAGACTTAATGGAAATAGTGTGTTTTTAGATGTGAAATTTAAGGTGTTATTAGGTTAGATTTGATGGTTAGGATGTAACATTTTTGAGAGTGAAGAGTGAAGGGAAAACATAGAATAATTTGAAAATAGAATTGGTACAGTAGAAAAATGAAGAAATTAATGTCCAATGAAGAGTGAAGGGAAAACATAGAATAATTTGAAAATAGAATTGGTACAGTAGAAAAATGAAGAAATTAATGTCCAATAAAGAGTGAAGAGAAAACATAGAATAATTTGAAAATAGAATTGGTACAGTAAAGAAACAAAGATGAAATTGATGTCGAAGGAAACAAGAAAATATGTGAACTTTATATATAGAACATAGAATGATGTTGCTTATAAACTAGTATTATATTAGTAGTATCCTGATTATCTAACAAAAACAGGGCTTATTTTAATATTACTTATATATTATTGGAGATATCCTGTCGACTATATAATTGTATCGACTGTGTATCCGGTCGACCATATAACCAAGCAGAAATTATGCTAATACCTATGTAACGGTTGGCTAATGAAGTAGTATCCTGTTGACAAAGCAAAAGTAAAGTGAAGAGAAAATAGGAAACATGATGTAAAAGGGTATATCCTGTCGACAAAATAATGGAAGATAATCCTGTCGGCTAAAGGAATACTAAACAAAAAACAGCAATGATGACAGAATCATATTGGTGAGACGTAAAGTCTTAATGATCCAATGAAAATTGATTCGGAAGAAATTCCCTTGCATAAAATATCACAAAGATGATAGCAAGAAAATCTGAGCTGACTTAGAAATCATACAAGATATGATTATACACACTTAATAAACATAAAGTTAATTAAAGGGATTGAAAGGGATTTTGTATTGACATTGATAAAGAGAAGTAACATTTTAGGGGGTAGGGATGTTAGGTGTTGAAAAAATAAGTAAAGCAACACCTAACAATAATTTGAAAGAGGGGCAGAAATTAGTAAAAGAGAAAATTAAAATAAAGTAAAAAGAGAAAGAGGCGGAGCTAGAAAGAGAAACAATGAAAGAGAAGTAAAAAAGAGAAGAAAAAATGAGGAAATAAAAAATGGCGGGAAAGTAGTAGTAAAAGAGGGGGTGGATAAAGTATGAATGAATCACACCCACACACACACACTCATAGTAAACAGAGGCAAAAAAGGGAGAGGCTGAAAAAAGTAAAAGAAACCCACCCACCCATAAGAGAATGACGAAGCAAGAAGAAAGTCAAAGAAAGGGGGGAAACAAAAAAGAAACCCACCCACACAAGTAAAAAGTAATAAAAAGTTTTTAAAGAAAACAAGAGAGGGGGGAAATAGAAAGACTAAACCCACCCACACACACTTTAGAAGGGTGAGCCCAAATAAGTGTACCATGTTAAATAAAAACTTTTTTACAAAATTAAATGTAATTAAAGAATGAAAAGAGTGGAAAACATACTATAAAGTGTAATAGATAGATAGATGAAGTGGTTAATTAACCTGATATAATCTGATTACCTAGTGGAGTGTAAAATAAGAGAAAAGTAAAGTTGAACAATGAAAAAGTTTAAATGTGACACTTAAAGAAGAAAAACATATGGTTTATACTTCATACTCACACGGTAGAAGACCACCTGTTTTACAAATAATTATGACGTCATTATAGAAAAAAAAATAAAAAGAAAGAAGGGATGGAAAAAGTGTAACAAGATACTTTTTACCATACACTCTCTTCAATATGCAAAACAGCAAAGTAATAAAAAGTTTAAAAGAAAAAGTAAAGCACATAACAGGTTCTCAACACATTAAGAAAAGGGCCGTTAATAATATATAGAGTATATTGAAGACTATAGAGAGGAAACTTATGAATGAGTATAATGAAATGAATGGAACAATATGTGAAGTCAAACATAACCCAAAAGAGGTACCGACAAGTAGCGAAAGAGTTGTATGATGTTAGGGTTCTCAACAGAGTAGGGGTAAAAGGGCCAAAATCGTATTTAAATAGAAATACATTTCGGAGGGCCTAGAAAACCAAATAAAGGAACATTGGGAATGTTAGTCATTCAAATGAAATGTTATGAGTTGCCGAAAACTAAAACTTTCGATGAAAAGTTAAAAGGTTAACTATACTAATTCATAGAAAATGACGGTTAGTGGAAATAACAGTATGTATCGACGATCGTAAAAAATTTATAAAAAATCCAAATTGTAATTTTACGACCGGATGCATATTAGGCAGATGTTCGTAGAAGAAGATCAAAAGCCAGTTGACCGATTGGTTATTTTAATTTTAGAAAATTAATTCTAACCAATCAGAATACTTAAAATTCATTTCTGACTAAACAAGATGCGATGAACATCGTATTCTAGAGAGAGTCCTACATTGGAGTTCTAGAAGAGAGGACATATGTTATAGATTTAGTAAAAAGAAAGAAGTCATTTGGACTTAGAATTATTTTGAATTGAGTTTGTGAAGTCATTTAGACTTAGAATTATTTTGAATTGAGTTTGTGAAGTCATTTGGATTTAGAATTATTTTGAATTGAGTTTGTGAAGTCATTTAGACTTAGAATTATTTTGAATTGAGTTTGTGAAGTCATTTGGACTTAGAATTATTTTGAATTCAGTTTGTGAAGTCATTTAGACTTAGAATTATTTTGAATTGAGTTTGTGAAGTCATTTGGACTTAGAATTATTTTGAATTGAGTTTGTGAAGTCATTTAGACTTAGAATTATTTTGAATTGAGGTTGTGAAGTCATTTGGACTTAGAGTTGTTTTGAGTTGAGTTTGTGAAGTGTTTTGAGAAATAAACCTAGGAGTTGGTTTTTCATGTAATTTGGATTTTGAGTCTGAGACCAGGAAAGTGTTTTCACGAAGCTATAATTCTCCGAAGACAACAAGAAGCCATCTAAGGTAAGGTTAACAACTCTTGTTATCTTTATTAGGCCCAGTCCAAGAAAATTAAAAAATTACTACCACTCACTGATAAACTACAAAACCCATTCCCTACATAAGCCTTCATTGGCTGGGAGGGTCGAACCCTAAACCCAATAGGTACTATTTGGCTGAAAGGGGAATCACAGAACACCACTGTGATAGCCGTGAAAACGGAAACTTACAGACCCAAGTAGCTGTAGTCAGGGGCGGATTTACCTATAAGCTAAAAAAGCTGCAGCTTAGGGCCTCACTATACAAAATGGGCCTCACTTCATCAAAAAATATTTTTTCATTTTTAACACAGTTTTACAAAGTTAAGATAAAATAATGAAAGATGATATTCCATGTGATATTTCGAATTTTTTTGAGCCTCATGATAAATTGTTCAGGGGAGAGAACTTTTAGCAGGTTAAAGAGGATAAAAAATGAATACAGAACTACAATGCACCAAAGTAAACTCTCCTCCCTGGGTATTTTGTGCATCGAGAATGACAAGCTTCGAAGCCTATCCTTTGATGATATAATAACCAACTTTTCTATGATTAAGTCGTGAAAGAAAATGGTCTGAAATTTTTGTTTTCTATTTTATATTTTGTATTTCTCATATTGTTTCATACCACAAATGTAGATGGGCAATTTCATGAAATTCATTTTGTTGAAATATTTTGTGAAATATTTCATGAGTTGTGAAATTTATTGAAAAATAAACACACATAGAAACATGAGATATTAGGAGCATGCACAAGCGGCATTATGCTATCTATACATATTAGTGCATCCAGTGCAATCCAGGACCTATCGACCAATCTATTGAATGCGATTCTTAGATCCGAAATCCTCTAATTACATTCCCTAAATTGGTCGATCGGATTAGTCGATACGTCCTGGATTGCACTCCCTAATTAAAATGAACAAAAAGTTTAATCATCAAAGGTCATCTTTAGAATCAGATGTAGCATCATATACGACATCACCTATTCCATTAAAATGGAATTTGAGGGTCCACTTGAGGGTTATCACATGTTTTTGATTGCAAACAAGCTCGAAATACTCTTATGAATCAATTATATGCACCAGTGTTTCTTTTTTTTGGGGTTTTGGTACTTGAATACAAGTTTTCCAAATAAATTATCACTTTTTGAAATATTTCAATTTCATTGGAATTGGATATTTCATTGGAATTTCATTTGAAATATTTCACTGGCACACCACTACACAAATGTTAAGGAATTAAAATGTTAAAAAAATTTGTGATAATTTTTTGGTGGAGGAGAAAGGGCCTCTTAAATGTTATAGCTTAGGGCCACAACAAGTCTAAATCCGGCCCTGGCTGTAGTGACTGTATTGATAAAAAAGGACTATATTTTTGGTAGCAGTAATTAGCCTTGGTAGCTGTAGGGACCCTATTGATGAAAAAAATGGTCTGTATATTTTTTTGATAGCTGTAATGACCCTGGTAGCTGTAATGACCCTGGTAGCTGTAATGACCCTGGTAGCTGTAATGACCCTAGCAACTGTAGTGACCCAAGTAGCTGAAGTGAGCCAGTCCCCTTAATCCAGCTCTTGAGTACAATAACCAGTCAAAATGCATCAGAGTGCACTATGCGATATGAAGTCAACTAATGCTATTTTTCATTACAATATAATTTACAGGTGTCTCAAAAAATGTATACACCCTTTGGCTGTTAATAACTAATATGTTTTTTATCTAAATTTTTTTTATAATTTTAAACTTAAGAATAAATGTTACAATACAGATTAGATATGTTTTACATGACGCTTTACTGACAAACTGATGACAAACTGATCTGCAAACATCAGTTAACATATTTGTCGTAATTGTGTGATAATCCTCTTTATGAACTTTCACAGCTTTATGGATATTTTCGTTGTCTGTTACTTCTCAGGCTTACACCTGATTAAAAGCTGGTAGATCGTCTAGTTTTCCTTAGTCCCGGCTTAGAGAGTTGCATCCAGGTTTGCACCTGGATCAGAGCCTCTAAGTAGAAAAGCAGTAAAGTTCCACGTTCAATTTATAAAACATAAAATAAAACTTCAGCAACTTTTTGAACAATAATAACACTTTATTTCGAGTGCAATAACTACTTAAAATCGAGCATAGATTCTCTATCTCGAAAATGTTTGATTTACACAGAAAAACACAGACTCTTATATACCCAAGAAGAGGATTCTGAGAATACATTCTCAGAATCCTCTAATTGGTCACTTACAAAAACTTAAACCAATTACACTAATCAAATCGAATGACCAGTGGTCACCAAAAATATTGAACATAACTCATTTCTATTTAAAAACAATAAACAAAAGAACAATGCAGCCCCATAGACTTAGTGTTGTTGCTTATCAGGAAAATTATAAAGGGACGGGACTGGGAGGAAAGGACCCAGGCCCCGGCGAGGTGTGAACTAAAGAAGGACATTTGTATCCTTATGACAAAGTTCCACACCACTCCACAAAAAAAACTCAGGATTGCTCTCGGGCGGCTTGTTTCACTAAAGCAGTGTGACCTTAACGAAATGTAGAAGAGTGTTAGCTGACACTGGCCCACAGCAACACAGATAAGCTACATTAATTTAGCACTAATTACCAGTTTGAAATGGGGCCCCTACATTTCTCATCTTGCCTGGGCCTTTTACCAGCTATTACACTGCCCTGTTGAACAGTTGACTATTGGCCATTAACAATAGGGAGATACCCCAATGCCTATCTACTGTACATTTGGCTATAGTCACACTGCTGCAATGTGACCCATTTTTAGAGATTTTGTAAGGAAAAGTTACAGATTCCATCACTTCAGAAGATTTTGTTGAGCTCTAGGAAAAGCTTTATATCTAATCTTTATTGTAACATTTAGCCTGCATACATCTCCATTTTGTTGTTTTGAGCAGACGACAACGAGACAAATGAGTGTTACAATATATGGTGTTATAAAATTGCAAGAAATAGTCTCACATTCGCTCAATAAAAATACAGTAAAGTGCAAAATGTAATAGACAGTATTGTTCTTTAAATGGTCGCTTTATATAAATTTTGAAAAAGGTCCTTCTATTTTTAAATTAGGTTCAGAATCGCACGTTTTTTTTTAACTCCGTGTTAAATCCCATAGGACCCAAAAACTGTTCAGCAAAGGTTTAAAGAACTTATATTAGAAAACGATTTGGAGAAATAATAAAAATGAGCACTTGCAAGCTTATTTTGTAAGCTTAGCACGTGCAATTATTTTTCTATTAATTATTATGGAATTAATTAAAATTAAAATTATTAAATTAAATTGAAAGAAAACATTACCTCCAGAAATTTCCTGTCAAATTTATTGTCACGAATTATTCAATGATTACTAAAACGATTGTTAAAATTTAAAATACGTCATTAATATAATTTAAAAAATTAAAAAATGAGTCGACTTTATGCAAATGAACTTTATCAGATAGATGCGTCACCAACCAACAGACATTGGCAACAAAAACCCCCAAAGTGTACTCCTCTACTTAAATTCTGATCGTGTTGTCACCAGCTCACATTACTTTCATTTCAAAGTACTATGGATTTAATATTTGAATTATTCCACATGGAAGGTTGTATTGAGTTGAATATGAATAAAGGGAATACTTATATTTCATAAAGAAATTCTGGAAATGTGAGGTGATAACCTTTGCCACAAAAATAGGGGGGGGGTGCGTTTGGTGACTCAGGAAAAGTCACTTTATTTTCAAGTTTTTTTAATGGTTTTAATGACTTATTTTAAATTTTAAAATTTGTTTTGCAATCTTTGGGTAAGTATTGACAATATTTTGAAAAAATATTTCTGGAGGTAATGGTGCCTTTAAGAAAATAAACCTGGTAGTTATTAACAACCAAAGTTTGTGTACATATTTTTGGGACACTTTGTATATATGTACGGTACCATAAGAGCGTATATGTCATGCCGCATTTATAGTCGATATTTTAAGAAGGACATTCGCGATTGACGCGAGAATACGAACACATAATGTCGACTGTAGATTAAATGCTACATTAATTTATGTTTTATTTATTTAGGACATTCAAATGTGAAACTATTCATATCTCATGCTGGAAGTCTGAGCACTCAGGAAGCTGTCTATCATGGATGTCCAATATTAGGATTTCCGTTGATTGGGGATCAGTTTGGAAACATTGCCAGTGCCACCAGCCTCGGATATGCTGAGTATCTTGATTGGAAAACTTTCACTACCGAAGACCTTTTATATAAAATAAAGTTGATGATAGAAGATCCTAGGTGGGGGCAGTACAATGAAATAAATAACAAATTTTCATTTTGACTTAATAAATTTCAATCATATTTTATTGAAATATATACCATAGGTACAAAATGAATGCTGAAAAGATATCAATAATTTTCAAAGATCGTCCAGAACATCCTGCTAAAACGGCTGCTTATTGGGTGGAATATGTACTTCGTCACCATGGAGCTCCACATTTGAAAAGTGGAGCAGAGCATTTGAATTTCTTTCAGTACTTTCTTTTGGATGTTATTATTGTAGTTATCACAGCCATTGTTTTAGCCACATCAATAATAGTGTTTCTAATCAAACGCGAGTTATATATATACGCTGGTAAACACAAACAATCGCAGAACAAGATTAAACAAAAGACATACTAGATGAACACCATAGGGCAAGACTACACAACTTGGTTAATGGGGGTGTGGGACAATTGTCCTAAAGACATGTGCCCTAAAGGGACACTTGCCCTAAAATAATTTGCCCTAAAGGGACATTTGCCCCAAAATAATTTACCCTAAAGGGACATTTGCCCTAAATACAATTGCCCTAAAACCATTTGTTCTAAAAGAACATTTGCCGTAAAGAGACATTTGCCCTAAAACTATTTGCCCAAAAGGGAAATTTGCCCTAAAAGGACATTTGCCCTTAAACCACTTGCCCTAAAAGACATTTGTCCTGGTCAGTGGTGTAAATTTACGTCATTTTGGGTTTTTTGCGCGCCTGTGGCACGCAGAACCTATATTTAACATACTCCACCGAAAGACACTAAACCGTATGAAAAGAGAGAACAAAAAAGTGGTTTTAGGGGAAATGGTTGTAGGGGAAATGTTTCTAGGGCAAATGTCCCTTTAGGGTAAATGGCTTTATGGCAAGTTGATTTAGGGCAAATGTCGCTTTAGGGCAAATGTTCCTTTGGAACAAATAGCTTTAGGGCAAGTGTTCATAGGGCATGTATCTATATTCCCGGTTAATAGTGAGGGCCATATTTACCACAAAAAAATCCACTACTGGCCACAATTGTAAGTTTTGGGTGAGATTTTATGAAAGATATCCTTGCCATCAAAAATTCTTCATTAAAATACTGTAAAAACATGCCCAACGATTGCCTAAATAATATTTAAAATAAAGTTATTAATAACTAAATCATAAAAAACTTAAAAAAGAAGTGACTTTTCATGAGTCACCAAACGGCACCATTTTAATTTTCAAAAACAAAAGTTCATCCCTTGCCAATGTTGTCACATCACATTTCCATAACTCCTTAATCAAATACACTTAATACCTCGCTTTATGACCGAGAAATGTTCCAGGAAAGTTGGCTGCAAACTGCAAAGTGAAATGCCATAGTTGAAAATCCGTTTTTTGCTTTCTATTTTATTTAAAATAAAAATAACACGTTATGTCAGTATACATGTAATAAGAAACACAAATTAAAATGTTGAAGAATGGTTCTAATAAGAATCTAACCACATGTTTCGATGTGAAATTTACTTTCAAACACAGTGCAATGTTTTAGAATGTGACATGCATGTATTTCTAATTTTTTTTTTTTTTTTTTTTTTGAAAATTAATATCCAGTGCAAGATCACAAGCGATAACATAGTAAAATACACGAACAATTCAAATACACGCAGACACATGGGAAAGCACGGGAAACACTTAGACACGCACGTGTGCAAACGTGCGTGCGCATGTGTACAATTGAAAGAAAAAACAAAACATTTATTTCAAAATGGTGTGTAATTTTATACATGACATATTTGTAACTTTGACAACATTAACGATCCAAAACACAAGTTCCATTTCCAATACGCAACGCATTTCGAATTGTCGACTTCATCATAAAACAAAACGAGAAAACAATCATAAATAGGAATCCAATCAGAATTAGAATTAATTTTTTTTTGTCTTACTTCTGGAAATCGTCTACATATTAATCCATCAGCGCAGCCACAACGAAATTTACCACCGCAATTATTACCAAGTTGATTCACTTTATTTGCACACCTGTAATATTAATATTAATTATGCTTTTTTTGAAATTTAAAAAGACTCTGGCATGTACTGGCTTAGCTAGCTTCAAAGACAGCAAATGCCACCTGCGCCACTTTTTCTAGGCGCCTGTGCGCCAAACATTCACTTTGTGTGCACAGAACATGCGTTTCGTTTAAGATATGTATTTCGAAAACTAAAACATCGAAGTTTTGTAAATTAAGCTAGTTGTTAAAAACTAGGGAATGGGACATTCGAATTCCGCGAATCTTGAAAAATATTTAAGATTCGAAAACTCGAATCTTGGATTTTGAATCTTTCGAATCCTAACCTAAAAAAACCTGTTAAAAACTTTGGTAAAATTAGTTTTAACTCCATTGACGTCCAATAGAAGCGTTCACTAACAAAAAAAACCCCGGCGATTGTTGCCATTTGGGTGGTACCCGGATCATCAATATCACCATGTAGGGGAGACCCTTGAGTGCCACACTGTTTTTTTATTATTAATAATTTAATATTTAATATTATTTCATTTGTGTATCTTCTTAATAAATAATATATGATTTTTATATGAAGGATTGGAGAGATTCGGGAGATTCGAGGGATTCGAGAACCCTCCGCCCTTTTTATGCCGACCGGCAACTTCTAATTGGTTTGTTGTGTGGTTCGACGTTGAAAAGGGCGGAGCATGTGACGTCAGACTACATAACCATCCAATTAGAAGTTACGTTCATCATAAAAAAGGGCGGAGCCAACTTCTGTTCATCTCGATTTCCAATTGCATGTGCCTGAACGCCCGGAAAACACTGGTTAGAGGGCCAGTATTAATCTACAAAACTAGGCCAGTTGTAGCGTAACTCTAGCCTCGAAAAAGTCTTTTCGATTGCTAAAAGTATAATTCTTTTTAGTTGTTGTTTTAAGCGGCTACACCGCAAAATTACTTCGAAAAATCTCCACAAAGAGCGCTAGCATCGTTTTTCTATTGAGCTCATAGAGAAAACATTAAGGAAAAAACGTTAATTTTTAAAATACACAGTGGCGGCAGTATGTTTATTTTTTATATTTAAAGTTGTCCAATTTTGATGGTTCAAAGTGCAATGTGCACTTTAAATATATGTTTATCTAGTGATAGATCGTCAAAAAATTGGTAAGTGTGCTTCTATTTTTAGAAAATGTTTCAATATCGCGAACTTTTAACTAATGTTATTAATTTTTAATGAATGTTAAACTCCAAGAATTAAGTAATTAGGGGTATTATTATTTATAGGGGTATTAAAAATACCAAAAATATTAATTTTAAAAAACCACAAGTAAACCACAGTGAAACCAACACATTTTTGCACGTGTTGATTTTTTTTCTGTTTTTTTTTATTTTTAATTATTTTTAAGTATTTTTACGAACATTTTAATGGATTTGTTTTTCTTATGAGCGCGTACTCAATGAAGTTTATTATTAGTTAAAAATTCGCTATTTTGAATTTTTTAAAAAATAGTAGCACACTCACCAGTTTTTTTTTTACATTCTATCACTAGGTACACATATATTTGAAGTACACATTGTGACATTGCACTTAATTTGAACCATAAAAATTGGACAACTTTAAATATGTAAAATAAACATATTGCGACGACTGTGTATTTTAAAAATTAACGTTTCTTTTTTAACATTATGTCTATGGGATCAATAGAAAAACGATGCTAGCGCTCTTTGTGGAGATTTTTCAAAGTAATTTCGCGATAGTTTGTTTCGAACAAAACTAACCCAAACGTCATTTCCTCCTTATTTGTACTCAGTCGTTTTTTTATTATAGTTTTAAATTCTTGAAAATGAATGTCATTTAAAAAAACCCATCAATTGTTAAAATTCAGTGAAACATCAAATTACAGGATGCAAGTCAAGGTTAGTTTTTTAATTTTCTTATTGTTAATTATTACTATTTGTGTTATTATTATTATTATTATTATTATTATTTGTGTTATTATTATTATTATTATTATTATTATTATTATTATTATTATTATTATTATTATTATTATTATTATTATTATTACGCTTGAAAAGAAGACATTACCATCCCACTGGTCCGTATTTTAGGCAGCATTCTTCATTACCGCAACCTTGTTCCGACGAACAAAATACAATGGCTTCAATCTATTTATTAGAAAATTTCAAAAACGTAAAAGTGGCACAACTAAAAAATGATAAACCCTCATTTCATAACAGCTTATTTTATTTTGTTAAACAAGTTTATAACTTGAGGTGTAATTACGGGATGGATTAAAAGGATGAATGGATGAACTTTGCGAGTAACTCTAAAACTCGACACAGAATGCATATAGAATTGGATGAACATACTTTAAAGGGATGAACATGGTTTAAGGTGGATGAACATGATTTTAAGGTGGATGAACATAGTTTTATGGGGGATGAACATGGGTTTAGGGGGATGAACCTGGTTTTGAGGAGGATAAACATGGATTTACGAGGACCTGAACATGGTTTTATGGGAGATTAACCATATTCATCACCATAAAAACAAATGCATCCAACTCCAAACGATGTTCATCCACCATAAAACCATGTTCATCCACCTCAAAACCATGTTCATCCATCTCAAAACCATGTTCATCTACCTCAAAACCATGTTCATCCACCTCAAAACCATGTTCATCCATCTCAAAACCGTATTCATCCACCTCAAAACTATGTTCATCCACCTCAAAACCATGTTCATCCATCTCAAAACCATGTTCATCCATCTCAAAACCGTATTCATCCACCTGAAAACCATATTCATCATCCTCAAAACCATGTTCATCCTTTTACCCTCTATATTCATCCCTTTAAAATTTGTGTCCATCCATATTAACAACCAATTCCATATTCTTTCTGTGTCGTTGTTTAGAGTTACCACCAATGTTCATCCATTCATTCGTTCATCTTTTTATCCTGACTCAGTGGGGGGGGGGTGAGACCTTCTATAGAACATATTAGTCACACGGGCGCACCATCTGAGGGGCGAAAACAAAATAAATATCTATTTAGCCACCTTAAGAGAATATACACAAATATACACAAATTTAAAAAGTACAAATTTTGTCATGCCTAATTAAACATTTACTACTCTAGATCTAAAACAATTTGTATTTTCTCTCATTTGTAAAGTTGCCCTCTAAACAAATCTGAGTAAACAACTTTCTATGTTTTAGCAAAAATAGGTCTAAAAACAAAACAAAAAAACTAATCTTACTGTATCTATGCAGAATAAAGAAACCAGCAGACAATAAACGAACTTCATTGTTAGAGATTCAAACTTATAAATGACAACAATAATTGGAGAAAGAACATTCAAAAAATAAATGGGCCCAGTAAACTATTACTATTAGTTGTGTGAGTCAGCTTATTAAATATCTAAAGTGACGTAATGGGATGTTCATATTAAAGACTATGTAATAATAATAATAAATTATAGCCTACTTTTGAACTAAGCTAATATAGAAAGAGATTTTCTATCAAGATTATTTTTTACAGAAGAAAAAAAAAACAGTCTACAGTGTTGGTGTTGTGTAACAAAAGTTGTTTGTTCAACTTTCTAAATTCGTAGAAGTTAAAAGTCCTGTTTTTGACCTTTTTTTTCTCTAGAGCAGCGGTCGCCAACTGTGGGGCAGTGTAGGGGGCAACTGTAGAGCAGTGGTCGCCACTGGTAGTCTGCGAGAAATTTTTGGTGGTTCGCAGAAAAATCTGGACAATATTTGCATTTTTTTTTGTTTTATTAATAATAAAACAAATCAAAAATATTTTTAATAAATTATTATATTCTGAATGATAATTTTTGCCTTTATATTGCACTAAATTCACGAAATGTACTAGAGTCTAGTACAGTTCTTGTAAAATACGGCACGCGAGAGCTACATTTCATTCAGTTTTCCCCACCACATGCTTCTCCCCTGAGCTTCTATTATTATATACATGAATATATTAAGCCAGGTCTGTGTGTGTGTGTTTAACGCTATACTATGCTGCACTTGGACTCTTGTCCCTCTGTCATAGGCCTTTATGGCTGCTTGCAGAGTAATTTTTCAAAAAAAAAATCAAAATACTTCCTCAAGTATATCTTCCAAATAATGAATGGACGACCACAAGACTTTATTTTATAAACATAGAGGAAAATGCTGGGAACTGTTTTATTTTTATTGTATAATTTAAATGTTTAAAAAAATGTGAATATTTTTTTTAAAAAAAATCATTTGATTTAAATCATGATTTAAATCAATGTGATTAAAATCACTGCCACCCTGATTTAAATGAAGTCAACATTAATAGAAAATAGTTGTAAAGTGTAACAGTGTAGAGCACTTGTTACAGGACTCAAGTCTGGATCCTTTTATGCCTAGAATATGTATGATTTACACTTGATTATTAACAGTGCCAGGATCATTCCCTTTGGTATTTTCTTTGGACGCATTTGGCTAGAAGAAAATAAATGAACCACCGGACCATTGAATGAGTTATTGCATAGTTACAATATCAGAGAATGGACCCTGAATCAATCAAGACATGGACATTTATATCTAGGGCCTGTGTGGACATACACAGGTGCTTCGCATGTCCTAGGGACCATATCTCGATGGGTATCCATCTGCCGATACGAGAACCAGGATGTGACTATACTTTGGGGTCTTAGAGGGTAACAAAAGAGGCGGAAATGCAGCACTTGGGGTATGAGGGACCCCCAAGGCTATGGTAACACAGGGAAGATGAAATACATGGTGTTACAAAAGCATTTGTAATTTTAATAATTAAAATTTTTTTAGAAAAAACTGAGCATGTTTAATGTTTGGAAATTACTTTACCACTGGTCTGTATTTCTACAATTGCTGTACTTCTTCCAAAACATCAATTTAAAAGTTTTCAACCTAAATACGAGCGTATGGGAATAATAATAAAATATGTGTTCTTACAACAATATGGAATTTGCACCTTGTTACAGTCTTGAATTGCAGAAAATGTCTCAGTGTTTTGATGATAAGTAATAGCCTCGTAAGTGTACACAGGTTCAAGGTATAAAAGGACTATGTTCCTCTTTGTTCTTTGTCCACTCTTTTGCTCAGCTTTTTGTACTACGTCGATTATTTCCGTATCACAACATGGGCACGTGAACGCACCACTAATTCTATAACGTACCTTCTTGTAATCTTGATGTTTGTGGACAAGGATGAATAAAGTGTTTATAATGAGAAACTGTGTTTTCTTTATATTTGTAAACTAACCCTTCTCTATCCAGGCCGGAGACAACATAGTGCAAGAAGACATACGGTTTCCTTATGGGGCGCGTCTTCAGACGAAAGAAGAAGAAACACCAGCAATCAGAAGTGGATGGTAGCCATCCTTCTGAGAGATCTCACCCCATACTCAGGAGGATGACTACAATCCATCACCATCCGCCTAATTTGGTAACTCCAATCTTCCTCGTGTGGTTACCACACGATCGAGGGAAGAGACAGCTACTGATAGAAAGGTCAGAAATCGCCGACACGCTCACACTACCATTTCGCAAAGTTTTACACGGCGGGGGGGGGGGGGGCGCAACCAAGTCATAATTTTGTCGGGGGTTTACTCCCCTGAGGCGTAACTCTTTTTACCGTTACCCAACCTATGGCACCCGTAGTCATTTTTGACCAAGTTCGGTCAGTTTTGACTACGGTAGGTCACAAGTGGGCCCGGGGTTGCCCATCCCCATGCCGGGTCCTAACCGACCGGGATCGGCCGACGCTTTTTCGACAGTAAAAAAAGCCTAGATACGCCACTGCTTAGAGGGCCCTCTTTTGGCCTGCCACCACTATGGACATTATGGCTCATTGGTAGAGCTAGTGTGGTTTTCTCCCTTCAATTGTCCTAACGTAATGAACTAAACAATGAATTGGAGGCGGGGCCACATTTGTTCTTTTATTAATCATCATATAGAATTCCTTTTCTCCTTGTAGGTATATTATATTGTCCAACTATTAGAAAAGTATAAGCACATTTCTCTATATTAATTATTATTTATTCACCAGTTGAAATTTTCTTGGAGGACAACTTCTCGTCCCAGTGGAAAGAAGGCCTAAACAGTGTTTTTAGATTTGAAAAAAAAAGCAGGATTTTTTTTTAGTAAAATTACTAAAAAAAAATGAGTTAGTCTACTGTAAAAAACCGGTTTTCGACCCTGATTTTTATTACTCAATTTCGGATGAGTAATGACTGTAATTTCCAACAAAAAGAGAGAATCGACTAAACTGTCATATTCCTCTAATATTATCGCTTCTAATACAATTCAACATAAAAACAACGAAAACAACAGCAAAAAAATGTACTTCTTTACATGTATTTAGTTTGAATTTACATAATGGTATTTCCGATGGTTTTCAATCAAGGACAGCTTTTTAAAAAAATCTATTTTTCGATATTTGTTTCACTTTCTTTTTTTAGTTAGAGGTAACATCATCATTATCTAACATTAAACCAAAATGCAACAAAACACAATGAAGATTCAAATAATTTGTTTCGTTGTGTTTCTTCTTCTCGTTTCTGATGGACCTACTGTGGTAAGATCAACATAATATTTCTTTATTTTAAAAGCCTAGATACACGTCCATCTTGTTGTTTTTAACAGACGAGACAAATAAATGTTATTGTGTGGTGTTAGTAAACTTGCAAGAAATCGCCTCACAATCGTTCAATTAAAATACAGTAAAGCGCAAAATGCAATAAAAAGTATTGTTCATTAAGTGCTCGCTTTATATAAATTTTGAAAAGGTCCTTCTATTTTTAAACAAAGTTCCAATTCCTTCCTTTTTTAACTTCGTGTTAAATCCCATAGAACCAAAAAACGATCACACAAACATTTGAAGAACTCTCGTTAAAAACAATTTAGAACAATAACAAAAAATTGAGCACGTGCTTTCATGTATTGGCTTCAGAATCTTTCTTTTTTATAAGTTTTGAAAAGGACCTTCTATATTTTAATAACATTTAAAATCGTACGTTTTTTAATTCCATGTTAAGTCCCAGAGGACCAAAACACCGTTCCATAAAAGTTAAAAGATCTCTCATTAAAATTGATTTACAGCAATCTAAAAAATGAGCACGTACTTACATGTGTTTATTTGCTTCAGTATGATTTGTTATTCTAAATTTTGAAAGGTCCTTCCATTTTTAAACAACGTTTAAAATCTTACGTTTTTTTAACTCCATATTAAATCCCATAGAACAAAAAAACGATCCCACAAATATTTAAAGAGACTATTACCGCCAGAAATTTCTTGTCAAAATATTGTCAAGAATTATTCAATGATTACGAAAACGATTTTAAAAATTTAAAATAAGTGATTAACATAATTTAAAAAATTAAAAATCAGCTGACTTTATACATGCATAAATGAACTTTATCAGATAGATGCGCCACCAAACAAAAGACATTGGCAACAAAACCCCAAAGTTTGCTCCTCTACTCGAATTCTGATGTGTTGTCACCAGCTCGCATTAATTTCATATCAAAGTACTATGGATTTAATATTTGAATTATTCCACATGGAAGGTTGTATTGAGTTGAATATGAATAGGGAATACAGTAACTATATTTCATTAAGAAATTCTGGAAATGTGAGGTGACAACCTTTGCCACAAAAATGGGGGGGGGGACTTTGGTATTTGGAAATTTAAAATGGCGTCGTTTGATGACTCATGGAAAGTGACTTCCTTTTTAAGTTTTTTATGGTTTTATTGACTTATTTTAAAATTTAAAAATCGTTTTGGTAATCGTTGACTAATTCTTGGCAATATTTTGAAAAGAAATTTCTGGAGGTGATGTAATGGTCTCTTTAAATAGTGATTTTATTGACGATTTAGAAAAGGCAGTAAAAATTTATATAATGTTTATATTACATCTTACATACAAAAGACAAACAGTATCAAGCAATTAAAGTTTTGAGAAATGTGGCCTTTAAATGTTTATTAAATTTATAATTACAAATTAATAATTTAAAATTATCTAAAAAAAAGTAGTCATTTGTCAATTTTATTTTTAGTTTCAACTGCTCAAATAAATTTATAGGACAGTGGTTAGATTAGCTATGTTGTATGGGTCAGAATGTTGGGAAGCCATAAAGGGGCAAGAGTGTAGACTGAAGGTACTAGGGTACGAGGTACTAGGGACAGTACGAGTAGGGGGTCTCGATTAGACAGAGAAACTTGGTGGTGGGATGAGGAGGTACAGATGGCAGTTAAAAAAAGAAAGATGCTTTCAAGACTTGGTGGCACAATGGAAGCAGGGAGGCCCAGATAGAATACAAGCGTGCCAAGATAGAGGCCAAACTGTGGGTAGCCTTAGCAACGCATAAGAAATATGTTGACATGTATGCCGAGTTACGTACCAGAGCAGGAGAAATGACAGTATATAAAATAGCTAGGGCTCGGGAGAGGAAAGGCAGGGATATTGAAAAGGTGTTGAGTGTTGTGCAATCAAGAAGGTGCGTGAGGATAGAAGTAGCTGAGTAGCTAGTAGCTGAGATGAGAATGCTAAGGTTTATGAGTGGGGTGACCAGAAGGGATAGGATCAGAAATGATTTTATTAGGGGTAGTGTAGGGGTAACAAATATAGTAGAAAAGATGCAGGAAAATAGGCTGCGGTGGTTTGGGCATGTCCTCAGGAGTGGGGAAAATGGGCTGCTGAGGCAAGCAATGAACTTAGACCTGGGAATAAAATGGGGTAGAGGAAGACCCAAGCAAACCTGGGACATGGTAGTAAAACGGGATATGGTGGCATGTGGGGTCACTGGGGGCTTGGTGCAAGATTGAATGAGTGGAGAGTTAGAACCAGCAAGGCCGACCCTGCTGCTTGCGGGATAAGATACAGGAAATGATGATGATGATGATGGGAGTGTAGACTGAAGGTGGCTGAGGGTTATGCATGGGGTAACAAGAAACGATAGGATCAGAAATGACTATCAGATTGAGTTACAATTACAATTACAATTAGTACTCTGCTAGCAGCCAAGTGTGTAGGGTGTAGGGGTAGAAAAGAAGCAGGAAAATAGGTTGAGATGGTTTGTGCAAGTAACTAGGAGTGGGGATGATGATCTACCTAAACAGGTGATGAATTTTGAGCTGGGAGGTAAAAAGGGTAGAGGAAGGGCCAAAGAAGCTTGGAATGTGGTGGTAAAATATGATGGCATGTCGGGTCTCTGGGAGTTTGGCACCAAATCAAAAAGATTGGATAGATATAGAACCCTCAAGGCTGACCCTGCATACTGCGGAAAAAGGTGCAGGAAATGATGGTGATGATGACTGCTCAAATAAGCAATAAATATGTTCTTTCTAGCTGATAACACTCTAACAAATAGTACCGGTAATGAAGTCTCAATTTGTCATAAATTTTGAGAAAGCAAAAAATGATTTATTTTTTATTTTTACTGAAAATAATTTGATTTAAATCGCAATTTAAAACATTGATAAATATCTTGAAAAAATAATCAGAAGTCGAAAAATTAATTACATTAAGACTATCTTAAAAGTAATCTCTTTTTTTTTTTGGTTTGTTATTATATTAGTTCGGTATGCAATCTTGTAACCATGACTCTGATTGTGGTAAAAACCAGTGTTGCAGACCCATGTATGGATTCTCCTTGTAAGTAAGCGAGTTTGAGTGAGTGAGTTAGCTTGCACGAATTTGAGAGTGCGAGTTTCACCGTGTTTTGAATTACTCAAAAAAAAAAGGTGAAACATTATGAAATTGATAGATGTTGTAATTTTTGTGATTTTTAGGTGTGGAGTGTTGATTCCTATTGAAGGTGAAAGATGTGGTGGTCAATCATTATGTGGGTGTGATACAGGATTGCAATGCATGGAAGATCAGACGGTTTGTATAAATTATTGGTGTAATTAGTTAGATTGGCGTTCAGAACTGTAACTCATTTGAGGCGTGTGAAGCACGTGCATTGGGCAATACATAGCTTTGGAGCTCTGAAATGAATTTCCCTCCTACATGCACTTTTATGTTAGTGAATATCGTATTTATTGAAAGGTTTCATTATCATTTTTCTCGTTATTTACTTGTTCATCAGGAGCTTAGTGGGCACTGTCGGCTTCAAGGGCACCGAGGTCTGGGGGCAACCAAGGGCCGTGGGGTTCAGAGACATTGAGGCATTAAGAGGTTTCAAGGGCACTTGGGGGCATTGGAGGCTACACGGGTATCAAGGGCACTTGGGGGCATTGGAGGCTACACGGGTATCAAGGGCACTTGGGGGCATTGGAGGCTACTCGGGTATCAAGGGCTCTGGGGCACGTAGGACTCCGGGGGCAATGTAAGCATCACGTACATTTCTAAAATACTTTCATTATTTTTGTAATTCTCCTAAAGTAAATTGAATGAGTAAAAGACTAAAAATACCGTATTTTTACAAATTACGTAAATCAGAAAATAAATAAAGATTTTATAGAGATGAAGAAGGTAACTTATAGTTTAATAACCATTAAATAACCGTAAAAAATATTTTTAAAATAATTAATTTTGGGAAATTTTAAATTTATGGTTTTATGTTTTTTTTTGTTTCTTTCAGTCCACTCTTTTTAACAGATTCAGACGTGGCAATGGTACTTGCGTGATACCTATTAAACCGTAAAAACACAAAAGTGTATCAAAAACAACACACGTTGAATGTTAAAAAAATAAATAACTATGAAACATCAGTGTGAAAATTGTTCATTAGTAATAACTCTAAAACAAGATTGTCATATTGTAACGAACCACCTTCAGGGAATGAATAGAATCTGCTCCATGGGTTTAGTTCGCACTTTCAGGCGGGCTGAAAGTTGTTGGCTAGGCCACTTATTCTATTCGGTTCGGAAGTAAGGGAACAAACTAGTCCCTTTCGTTTCCTCACAAGTTCCTTTCTTTTAGAGCCTTTACCGTTTTTAAAGGATCTTTTCGCCGCCTATTACTCCCTCGGACTTACGCCCGACTAAAAGCCATTAGATCGTGTCATTCTCTTTATTTTCATTTAGTAAATATAAAGTAAAAACTTAGCAACTTTTTGTGCATAGTTAAAATTTATTTCTTTAGCATCATTATTTCCTGAACAAACTTGAGTTGATGTGTGTGCATGTGTAAGCGCATGTACACACGTGTGCCCATGTGTATGCACATGTACACACGTGTGCGCATGTGTATGCACATGTACACACGTGTGCACATGTGTACGAACGTGCACACACTAGTGCACATGTGTATGCACATGTACACACGTGTGCGCATGTGTGCACACATGTAAACACGTGTGCGCGCATGCGTAAGCCCATGTACACAAGTGGTGCATGTGTATACAGACAAACAAACGAATGATTCGATGTATGAAATTTCGATTTTTTAAAAACGTAATTTTTTTTTAAAAGAATCGAGATTCGTCCCCTTTATAGTTGTAGCATCTGAACGGGGGTGGGAGGGGGGCTATTCCTATTATTTAGTAGGGGTGTTCATTTCTATGTTACGTTATCATTTTGGTATATTAAAATGCAGGTGACGTATTTTTAATTTAAACCATATTATTATGAATGAATGACTATGCGCATCACATGTAACTAGTCATGTATGTGAGTACATACATGTGTGTTTATCTATATACACATGCGCACACATGTGTACATGTGCAACACATGTGCACACGTGTGTACACGTGCATACACATGCACACAAGTGTGTACATGTGCATACACATGCGCACAAATTTGTACATGTGCGTACAGATGCATGCACGTGTGTACATGTGCGTGCACATGCGTGCACATCTGTACATGTACTTTTGAAATAGTTTTTAAAAATTCTAACCGCACTTAACCATTTTTGTCGTTTTATCACTCGATCAGCAATATATTTAAGGTGCACATTGCACTTTAAAAACTTAATATTGGACAACTTTACATATGAAAAATAAAATATTGTATTTTAAGAATTAACGTTTTTTCTTTAACACTGGGTCTATGGGCTCAACCTCACCTCTTCAAGCTGATATATATTTCAAAATAGCTTTTTTATGTGAATTTCAAAGTGATCCAACATTTATTTTTCTTTATGAAAAGTTCATTTTGAATGAAAATACCATTAAGTGGTTCAGCTACCCTTCTAGTTTCTAAAAACTTTTTTGCGTAAAACTTAATGTTGCTTTCCATAAAGAGAAAATAATCATTTCGAAAATCATCTGCTCATTATCCATCTTTATTTATAAAAAAATTTTCTTTAGTGAACTTTTGCTTTTAATCCTTAATTGAAAACAAAAATCCTTAAATTTGCATATACGAATTAAGCTGCTTTATACAATGAGTAGACAGCCAATGAAAACATTCAAAAATCAATGATATCACCTTGAAACATGGGTTTTTTTTATATATATATTTTCTAGTTTTATGCGTTTTATTTGCAGTCTTGTTTTCAAGTCACTTTTACAAAGTATGAAGCTGTTAAGACTGTTCAGTACTGTCCTTATCTGTTGGAACACTTTTGGTATCCTAGTTTTATTATGGAAATACGGAAAAATCGGACAAAACTATTCAAATTATAATTCAGAAACAAAAATTGAAGAAAATCAACCAGAAAAAAACGGAATCAAGTCACATTCTTTGCCATATTCTCATTTAGCAAAGATACCACGTGGTAACTTGGATGATGTTCTTGATAAAATTCAAGAAGATCACTTAAACATTCCCGAAATTTACTTGTCAAATACATTACAAAGAACCAGAGTGAAACGCGTTACAGATCCGTGGTTTCCGCGTCTCGAAGACATTAAGTTTAACAATATCTACTGGCAAACGTTTGTTGCGGAAGAAGCTACGTTTTACGTTTACAGCGCTTACTACGATGACAGAGAAGAGACTAAATATGGCAAAGTGTGGATTCGAGTGATTGTGATGGTGGACATCGTTCCGCCACCTTCCATCAAATGTGCACTTTGGTTTAAAGAAGGACAAACCGTGGTAATGGCTACCACGATTACGATGGAACATATGTGGCGTAATGCATGGGGAGTAATACGGAACGGAACGCTTCAACCGTACCTCATTTCGTGTCTTATGCTCAAAAGTAATGAATAAAAATAGCCATTTTACTTGTAATGTATTTTTTGGAAAATTTCGAAAATTAGCTACGGTGGAATTTTTTTTTTTTTGCTGTTTTCTCATAATTTACACAAATAACAATAAAATTGAATAAATATCAATTGATTGCAGATCTCGCTCACCCCCAATGGCGTGCAATTAGAAAACGGGATGAACAGAAGAAGTTGGCTCCGCCCTTTTTATGACGACCGGCAACTTCTAATTGGTTTGTTGTGTAGTCTGACGTCACATGCTCCGCCCTTTTCAACGTCAAACCACACAACAAATCTCGACATGTTTTTAATCTCAACATTTTATTCGGCCATGTTAATTATGCCATGTTGCGCGCACCATACTCTAATAATTAAACTATTGCTGCTACAAGAGGGCGCGCTTGCGATAATTTAATTATTAGAATACTAGTGGGGTAACCCGTCATAAATGACGGGAGCAAAATTCACAGGCAATTGTGCCCAGCATTAGAATTTCTTCCAGACCAAGTAAGAAACCAATTAGAAATTCAAGCGGGCAGAGCATATGACACCAAACCAAGTAACAAACCAATTAGAAATTGATGACGTTCATAAAAGGGCGGAGCAAAAGAAATTCTAATGCTGGGCACAATTGCCGGTGATAAATTCTAGTTTAATTTTGTTATTATTATCCCCTCCCCTTTTTTATATTTGAAAGAGAAAATGAGCTTTTCATTTTCTCTGGTGTGCGCATGCGCGTCGTTTGTGCCTTTTTTACTCCTTTCGTTTTAATTTCAGTTTCTCCCTCCCCCATTTTCCCCCCTCCACGTTTCTCTCTCTCTCCCCCTCACTGGCGTAGCTAGGCACCCGCAGGACCCGCAACTGCGGGGGGGGGGGGGGGGTGCAGCAGGTTTGGGGGCGCAAAAAACAAAATGAAAGTCGATTTATTTGCGAAAATAAATCGACTTTCATTTAATATTTACTTTTAAAAACTACATAGTTGCACTAGTAAATATTCATGGGAAGGGCGGGCAGTGGCGTAGCTAGGGACCCACCAGACCCGCAACTGCGGGGGGGGGGGGGGCGCAGGAAGTTTGGGGGCGCAAAAAACGAAATGAAAGTCGATGCATTTTCAAAAATAATTGAATAAATTAAGCAAGTGATTCCGAATCACTCGCTTAATTTATTCAATTATTTTCAAATATAAATCGACTTTCATTTCGTTTATTGTGCTTAGAAATTTTTATAGGGGGTACTATTTTGATGAACAGCGGAAAGGTCCGAAAAACGGTACGAACAGTCAGAAAAATAGTAGGAGCAGTCCGAAGGTTTGGTTTAGTAAAATTAAGTTGTTGCAGGGGGTCTAGGGGGCGCAGACCCCGACTTTTTTTTTAAAGAATTATTAAATCAAATTAGTCCATTGTTCCGACTGTTCTGTAATTTGTTCAATAGGAGGAACGGTCGGAAAAATGGACAAATTTGATTTAATAACGCTAAAAAAATGGGGGGCTGCGCCCCCCAGGCCCCCTGCAACAAGCTTCATTTTACTAAACCTAACCTTCCGACTGTTCTTACTGATCCGCCGTTCATCAAAATAGCACCTCCTCCAATATGAGGCTAAGTGGAGGGGGACTTAAAGGGAGCGCAACGTTTTACGCAGCCCGGGGGGGGGCGCAAAGTTTTATGCGGCGGGGGGGCGCAACCAAGCCTAGCTACGCCACTGCTCCCCCTCCTCTACACTTTCCAATCTTCCCCCTCTCCATTTTAATATCATGGGGTTCTTGGATGAGGAGTGTGCAACATATAGTTTGACCTTTAGAAAAAGAGGTTCATTTCTTCATTTATTTAAATTTATATAAAATCCGACACAGCATTAGTCCACACACACACACACACACACACACACACACATACATACATACACAGATCTGGGATATTATATATAACTAGTGGGGTAACCCGTCATAAATGACGGGAGCAAAATTCACAGATATAATTGTGCCCTGCATAAGAATTTCTTTTCTCCGCCCTTTTATGACGTCAAACCAAGTAACAAACCAATTAGAAATTGATGACGTTCATAAAAGGGCTGAGCAAACGATATTCTAATGCTGGGCACAGTTGCCTGTGATAAACTGTAGTTTAATTTTGCTACTATTATCCCCTCCCCTTTTTATATTTGAAAGAGAAAATGTTTTTCATTTTCTCTGGTGTGCGCATGCGCGTTGTTTGTTCCTTTTTTTTACTCCTTTCATTTCGATTTCAGTCAGCCCCTCCCACTTTTTCCCCCTGCACGTTTATCTCTCACCCCCCTCTAAACACTTACCAACCTTTTCCCCTCTCCAATTTAATATTATGGGGTTCTTGGATGGGAACAGTTCAACATATAGTTGACCTAGAAAAAAAAACGGATCATTTATTTAAATTTATATAAATTCCGACGTGCTTCAAGGTTTTTTGTTACACACAGCCACACACACACATACACAGACCTGGCTTAATATATATATACTAGTGGGGTAACCCGTCATAAATGACGGGAGCAAAATTCACAGGCAATTGTGCGCATGCGCGTCGTTTTTTCCTTTTTTTTACTTTCATTTCAATTTCAGTCACCCCTCTCACTTTTCTCTTTCTCTCCCCTTCTACACTTTCCAACCTTTTCCCTTACCCCCTCCCACTTCTTTCTCCCCCCCCCTTCCCCTTCTACACTTTCCAAAGGAAGAGTTCAACATATAGTTGACCTTGAGAGAAAAAAACGGTTCATTTATTCAAATTTATATAAATTCCGACTTGCTTCAACGGTTTTTGTTACTCCACACAAACACACACACAGACCTGGGATATTATATATATTGAGACGTTTGGGCCCGCCGCTTATTTCCGCTCTTTAGCGTTTGCGTTTTTTTTGGGTTTAACGTCACCCTGTACTTTATTTAGCTTCTGGGCCACTCGGTACTTTTGGTACCAAGTGACCCAGATATCATATGTGATGAGATAATCATCTGACCTTTTCGTTCCCCCCTCATGTTATTCGTTTAAAGTTTGATTTTGTTTTGATTTCTTCTGTTGTCACCTATGTGTGACAACAGGAGATGAATCATGGTTTTGGACAAATGGATCAATCTTTTGATTGGTCCATTTGGTCCAAAATATTGTTTTAACCAATTATCGAATTGTGCCCTGAGAATCCGACTTGTGGATTCTCAGGGTATATAAAGAGTTACATTTTTAATGTCAAAAGACGCTTTTTAAACTTCTGATTTATATACCGAACCTATGGCCGATTTTGGCCCGGTTCTTTTCTCTTAAATATTTATGTGTGTGCAAAACCAGTTCGCCAACTTTGTTTATCTGCGTAATAAACCGATCTTTATATTTAAACCAAGCCAGTGGTGTTTTTATTCATCGAAACTTAAAATTCCGCGATTGGGAATTCATCATTTGCAGGTCTTCACCTATTTGGATACATCGAAAAGGTCCCAACAGGTGCAAACCTGCAACGCATAAGTGAGTATATTTTTACACGATTCTTAGGGCAGATTTACGGACGAAAGTCCGAGAGATACAGAGATTAAAGATCCTCAAGACTGTGAAGTCTTTTGCCAGAGACTAGTGAGGACATAAAATAGACGTTATATTGGTCTAGTCCTCCCGGGCCAGTAGAATTAGTGGCCTAGCCAACCACTATCAATACGAGTGTAAACTCGCTCGTATTAACCAAAAAGAGCAGATTCTACTAGCGGAAAAAGGTCCGTCACAATATATGGTGGAGGTGCGGGGTAGTTTATAAAACTTGCTACCTCGTTTTGCCCTAAGAAACGTGTTGAAAAACACGAGAATTATCGTAATTCAATTGTGCAAACAATTTTGAAACCAAACAAAATTTTTCGAAACATTTTTACGTTTTTATTGACACAAATTACGATAAATAATGATGAATACCAACGGAATAACCGCAAGGTTCTCCCAGCAACTCCAATACAGACGCCGACGTGAACAGCTCGTAAAGGAACGAGCGAAAGCTCGGGAAACACGCCGTGTTGCCCGCGAAACACGAAAGCAGGAGAAAGAAGACAAGCTGAGGGCCCTTGCGTCAGAGAAGCGACTCCAGGAGGAAGAACAGCGTGCTGAAGACGAAGAACGACAAGCCGACACCCGACTCAAGACTGAAGCATCTTCTGAGGCCTCTCGACGAAGCAACGAGCAGAAGATGGTCGACCGGTTTGCCGAACTGATGAAAGACGCTACTCCTGAAAGTCGAGAAGAATTGGTAAGACGGTTATGTGGAGAATCGACTCCACGCCGCTTTGAACACACACATGAGAGAAATCTCAGAAATAGAAGCAAATCACCGACAGAATCCGGGCGAAAGCTCAGGCCTGAAGCTCCTGAATGGACTCCAAACCTGGGACCTACGCCGTATTCTGAAAAGAATTCGCTACATCCACTCCAGGGTTTTCCGAAGTATACTGGGTCTGAAAACATCCTTCTATATATCGAAGAGTTCGAAGATATTGCGATTGCGCACCAGTGGAACTCCCTGCAGCGATGCAGCCACTTTACTGGTCTCCTTCGAAAACGAGCGATCAAATGGCTTGCTCGTTTCCGCTTGGAATATGGCGAGATCAATTGGATCATGATGAGAAATGGAATTATAAATGAATTTCTATTGCCGGACCAGAAAGTAAGGATGAAGAACGAGCTGTCCGCAAGGACTCAGAAGGACAACGAAACCTTCAAAGTCTATGCGGAGGAGTATGCAGAGATGTATCGAAGGATACATCCCAATGATGACGACTCTTTGTTGATCTCGAGCCTGAGGAAGAGCCTGCTACCATCTCTCAAACAGTATCTATTTGGGGCACCTAAAGACAATTTATATGACTTTGTTAAATTTGCAGCCCAAACAGAAGGAGAACTAATAGAGGAGAAGATGCTAGTGTACAGGACGTCTACTGGTAACCAACCGGCCCAGCAGCAGAAGCCTCAGCAGCAGAAGCAACAACAGCAGCAACAACAAAGGAAGCAGACGTGGACTCCTAAGAATCCGGCCACGTCTGAAAAGACGCAGGATTCACAACCAAATCGAGATGGTGGATCGAGACCCCAGCAGAGAAGGAAGTCTACTGGGCCACTCATCTGTTACCAATGTCAGGAGCCTGGACATCGAGCGTTCCAGTGCCCCAACGAACCGAAACCCAAGAAGGAGGAGAACAAGACGACTCCACCAACTCCAGTTAGTAGAGTTGATGAACCGTCGGAAACGACGGCGCCGAAAGTTATCCGCGCCGACGAAATCCATGTTCTACCCAATGGAATGAAGATGGTGCCTGTCCTAATAAATAATCGAACGCATTATTTCCATTTTGACAACCATCTGACAACTTTAAACTACTAAGGGCGCCACTCGCACCCACAGTAGTGACGCCCGAAAAAGATGTCAACGAGAGCCCGAAAGAAGAGGAGTCAACGAAACCTGCAAAGGTTGACGTCACGGTCCGACAGGACCAGATAACGAGAGGATCTATTGGTTTGGCTGCGGTCAACCATGCTGGGATGCCTCCAGGTCTGGGTAGCCTGTGCCAACACGACAACAGAGAAGAGGAATCAACGACTCCTAAGCAGAGCTGTGCTGCGGTGCAGCTAGAGGACTCTCCACGACATGAAGCAGACTTTGGAGATGGGATCCACATCCGTACCATTCACGAAAATGGGAGCCGGCGGAACCCACTGCAAAGTGGGGCCTCTACGTCGTTTGTAAAGACGAACGACGCCAAGATGTCCAATCGAGCAGAACAGATAGTAGTCTCAAAAGGAGCTACTTCTGTTAACAATCAAGCAGAGCAGTGTGTGGCGAAAAAGAAAGTAACCACACCTGTTAAAACCAAAGAAGAACAGTGTGTGGCGAAAAAGAAAGTAACCACACCTGTTAAGACTAAAGAAGAGCAAGTAGTTGTCTCAAAAAGAGCTACTCTTGCTAAAAACCAAGCAGAACAGGTAGTAGTCTCACAAGGAGCTACTCCTGTTAAAACCAAAGCAGAACATGGAGTGGCGAAAAAGAAAGTAGCCACACCTGTTAATTCAGCTGCAGAGTCTAGTCTTCTCTGTCGGTTGAAAAACCAGTGTTGTTCGAAGACAATACAAGATGTTTGGACCAAGTTGACTGAGACAGTCACGCCTCGTGAACTTCAAGTCCAACAACAAGATGAGCAGACGGCTCCCAAAGTTCGGGTGAACTTCGGAGGTCGTGAGTTAGTGATGACTACCGACAGTGGTGCCGAAGCTTCTGTCATAAGTGAGTCACTAGTCAAAGAGATGAAGTTGGTAATGGATCCGCTACCTTTTCCGCCGAATTTGACTGGCGCCGGAGGAAATCCATTAAACATCATGGGACAAGTCATCGTGCCGATTCGAGTCGCCGAAAAACTTGTCAGAGGAAAGCTGATTGTCATCAAAGGACGACGTGAGGCTTTGCTGGGAAACGATCTCGGTAAAGACCTCAACCTTTGCCTTGACATGAACAAAAAGAAAGTGTATTTTGGAGAGGAACTGTTGCCGGACACTCTCCCAAAAAACCAAAAAGCAGAAGATTTTATTGAAAATCTTAAGAATCAAGAAGAGGAAGATCTGCAAGAGAAACTCCTGAATAAGGGGCCAGCTAAGCTACGTCTGGTCCAGAATCTCGTGCTGGATCCGAAAAAAGTTGCAATCGTCGAGGTCAATGCTCCTGATGATCTACAAGAAGGTAGTCTTCAATTCATCGACTCGTGCGAAAGCACGTTCCAGCAGAGAGGAGTCAAAGTTTCTCCTGGGATCATTGAAGGAAAAGGAAAGTCTATCCTTCAAATTCAAATCTTCAATCCGTCTGGAGAGGTTATTCACCTCGGAGCCAGAGAAACGATCGCAGAGATCGAGGACGCCACTACAGCTCTTGATGTGCCTGTGGGCCCCTCGATTTATAAAGTTGAAGCACAGAGTGACGAAGTGACAGTGCAAGACTATGTCAAATTTCAAGACAGTCTGAATGTCAATCCAAATCGTTCGAGAGAAGAACAAATGGCGATTCGGAAACTTCTCGGAGAATTTAGAGACATCTTTGCCTTCAAGACCTCCGACTTGAAAAAGACAAATTTGGCAAAACACGTGATTGACACGGGTGAAAACCCGCCGGTTCGAGAACCGCTCCGGCGTACTTCACCTGCTCAGAGAGAGATCATCAAGACGACACTACGTGATATGTTGGACGCCGGCATTGTAAGCCCATCCAAGAGTCCGTACGCAAGTCCGGTGGTGATTGTCAAGAAGAAGAATGGTCAGCATCGATTTTGCGTCGATTATCGCAAATTAAATGCTCAAACCAAATCTGACCAATATCCGTTACCACGGATAGATGACGCTTTCGACTCTCTGTCTGGAGCCACGATCTTTGCAACCTTGGATTTAATATCAGGTTATTGGCAATTTCCGGTGGAAGAAAGAGATCGAGAAAAAACGGCTTTCGTATGCACAAATGGCCTCTACGAATTTAACAGAATGCCGTTTGGTTTGATGAATGCACCTGCGACGATGCAGCGTGCTTTGGATTTGTTACTAGCAGGCCACAAATGGGAGACCTGCCTGGTTTATTTAGACGACATCGTCATCTTTGCGAAGAACTTCGAAGAGTTCATGAAAAGATTGAGAGATATCTTGGTGCTCATACGGAACGCCAATTTAAGTCTTCAACCCAGCAAATGTTTCTTCGGAGAAGACGAGATCAACTACCTTGGCCACAAGATTAGTGCTCTTGGTATTCGACCTGATGAAGAGAAAGTGCAGACGATTCAAGGATTTCCTGCACCGAAAAATGTGACTGACGTCAGAAGCTTCCTTGGAATGACCGGCTACTATAACCGTTTCATTGAGAATTACTCCAAGATCGCCAAACCAATGCAAGCCCTAGTCAAGAACGACCTGGACTTCAAGTGGAATGACGACTGCGAGGTCGCTTTTGATGGTTTAAAGAAGGCTCTTTGCTCCGCTCCGATTCTAACTTTGTATGATCCGGAGGCAGAAATTGCCTTGCACACTGATGCTTGTGATTACCAGATTGGTGTCATAATTTATCAGTATGCGAAAAACGAAAGGAAACCTGGAGTTCTAGGTTACTACAGCCGAAAACTCCAAGGAGCAGAACGAAACTACGGAACGACTGAAAAAGAATGTCTTGCAATCGTTTATGGCATAGAAAAAGCCAGACCGTACGTTTTCAACCGGAAATTCAAGATATTTACCGATCATAAGGCCCTGTGTTATTTAAGAACAGCACAGAATTTAGATGGCCGATTGGGTAAATGGCAGATGAAACTACAGCCATATGATTATGAGGTAGTTTACAAGAAGGGTAAAACGCACGTGGACGCCGATTGTGTCTCACGTTACGAGAGCAACGTTCCTGCTAATTGGAAGCAGAAGAATGAAGAGATGGAAGCTCTCGAAGATCTTCACATCTTTACTGTCTACAACGATTTCCAGTGGGAACGGGAGCAATCCCTTGATGAAGAACTTCTCCTCATCAGAGAATCACTCCAGCAAGATCGACTGCATCCCTATCACAAGAAGTTTGCGATAGTGGATGGCGTTTTATACCACATGAAGTATGAAGACACCGTGCCAGTACTGACGTGTACTGTGCCCCGACAATTGAGAATTGGGATTCTCGAGATGCTCCATGATGTGCCTGAGGCCGGACATTTCGGATTCACCAAAACGATGAAGAGAATCCAGAAGAGATTCTACTGGAAAACAATGAAAGCAGATGTCGCCGACTATGTCAGGTCGTGCCACATCTGTCAGAGAACCAAACTGTCGCACCAAAAAGTACCTGGATTGTTACAACCAATCACTGTGGGAAAACCGACAGAGTGTTGGGGGATGGATTATGTTGGTCCTCTTCCGAAGTCAGTCGGAGGAGTTCAACATATTTTGATTGCAGTAGACTACGCGACGAAGTATTGCATCGCCAAAGCAGTGGCAAGAGCAACCGCTCAGGCAGCAATTGCCTTCGTCAAAGATAAAATTGTAAACGAATTTGGAGTTCCTCAGAAGATCATCACTGATCGAGGACCCCAATTTTTGAGTAATGAGACTCAAGCGTTTTTCAAGACCTACGCAATCCAGCATGCTGCCACGACCGCCTATCATCCACAAGCTGATGGGTTGGCAGAAAGAACGAACCATACAGTCATGGAAGTGGTGAAACGTCACTTGGATGTCCTTCAGCAACAGGCTGATTGGAGAAAGAAATTAGGTGACGCAGTTATGGCCTACAATCTGGTAGAACATAACTCAACGAAGTTTTCGCCATATCGATTAATGTTCGGGCGCGAGCCCAGGACCACGTTGGACAACATGATGCCACGCGCTCCTATCGTGCCACCGCCCGTAACAGACGAAGCAGAGCAGTCCGATCCAGCTTTGGATGCTGCTAAAAAGAACATAGAAGCTGCCCAAGAGGTGCAGAAAAGAAATTACGACGAGAAGCATCGTACGATTCCGGACTATAAGCCGGGTCAGAAAGTACTGATAAGAGATCGTGTGCCAAAGCCAGGAATGGCTCAGAAACTCATCTGGCCATACAAGGAACCCTGCCTTGTCACGAAAAAGATAACCGATCTAGTCTACGAGATCGAGTACGTCACTCGATCTGGTCTGACTATGAGAGACACCGTCAATGTTCAGCAAATGAGACCCTATTTCGAGGCCAATGACCTGAGGGCTCCTCAAACAAACTTACCTGATGACATTGAAGAGACTACCAGCGCCAAGGAAGAGTCCGACGCTGATGAAGAACTTATCAACGAAGCAGACGACAACTTACCTGTTGAGAATAATCCAGAAGTTCCTCGTGAAGAAGAAGAAGAAGTTATCCCCGATGCCAGCCAAGAAACTCATCCGGAAACTTCTGAAAAAGAAGAAGAGGAAGTTCCAGAAATTCCTCTGGAACCACCAAAAAGAAAACGCGGGAGACCAAAGAAAACTGCTCCAAAAGAACCAGTCCAATTGGATTCCCGTGTGCAAACACGTGGTGGAGAGAAGAAAAATTATGCAAAAGCTAATTTACCGCCAAGATGGGCGAAATTTGGCGTTAAAACGACCAAATTAGACCCAGAGAGTCAAGAAAAAGCATCAAGGGATGCAGAAATTCGAATTTGCCGCCTTGCGCAGCGCCGCCTGGTGGGAGAAATCGAGAGAAGAGCAAAAGAAGAGAAACCGGAAGTAGTTAATAGCTCCGCCTCTTCTGACCCGGAAATTAGACTTGGCAACCCTGTAGAACCACGTGGGGACGCCGCCGCCATTTTGGACGCCACTTTTGAATTTGTTTCAATAGAGGACGGACGCGAAGCCAAAGTTTCGCGATTTTCAAGTGTGTCACGCAGCGAAAAGTTTAATTTCAAGAAGAAGATGCCGCGCTCTTTCGGAGGGAAATCATCTAGCAGCGAAGGATCGTTCAACTTCACGGCTTTATTTGAAGAAGGACACGACGATGACGAGATGGAAATCGAGGACGCCGCCCTAAAGCCCGGAGCAGCCATCACGGCTGAAAAGCCTTTAGGCAGCAATGCCTCGACTTCCAGCCAGGATAAGAATGATTCGGGCAACTCTTTGAAGAAACGGAAGAGCCCCGAATCGGAAGATGACTTGGTAAATCGTTTCGTTCCTCTAATGAGATCTCCGCCTCCTCAGTTAGGTGATCCAGAACCGGACATCTACATGGGACCAGCCCGGGACCCGAGACAGCAGTTCCCGCGACCCCCAGAGGAAATGGACACGCCGCCCGGCAGTGATGCCGAAGGGGGAGTACCAGCCGAATTGTACTCCTCAAATCGCCGGGGCCGCACCCGAGGAGAGAGGAATGCCGATAAGCGAGCCATGAAGGAGTGGATCGCTAAACAAAATGAAGAATGCGTCAAGAGGGGCCAAAAACCCATCGAAGTTCCGGAAGTCGGCACCGTGTTGCCGACCACCAGAAAACCAGTCCGTGATGCATCTCCTGCCAACAGTTGGGCCACAGTGGACGAGCCCACCGTGAGAGGATACCGGCCGGATTTAGCAAAGAAACTGGTGCTGCCAGGACCAATTTCGGTCCCGACACCACCAAGAGAAGTATCGTCTACATCTCTACCGCCCATTGTCCCTTTCAGACCACAATCGACAGTGACTGTCGTCCGAGAAGGAAACAAGAGGAGGGAGGTTCACTTTGATCGTCAATCGCCGCCAAGGGAACGACAACGAGAGATGAGACGACCGAAAGGTCAGGGGTCCGCTGCCCGCCGAAAAGCTCGTCGGGACGAACAATTCCAAGGATGCCGAGGACACCCTGCCATTCCAACAGCAGTGCCATCTCAGGGAGCAATCCCTAAGCCAGCAGCAAAGCCTAAGTCACCGTCGCCTTCAAAGACGACACCAGAAGAGGAACAGGAGCGTCAGTTACGTCTCCTTAATAATGGTCTAGTTTCCTTTTCTAGACGCGGAGGACGACACGCACTCCGATATTTGGGAGTGTTCAACAGTAGACGGGAGATTTCCAATGAACGACCACGACCCAGAAGAGATGTCCTCTGGACCGCCGTAGTTTTGGAAACGCCAGGATATCCCGCCGTCGTCGCACTTCATGCAAGCGACGAACCAAACATGATTCAACTGATTCACCCTGGAACCCGGGAGCAATCCCGCACCAGGACTCTGGAGTTAATCGCCGAAACGATGTTGGCCACCCTGATTCCTGATCGGAACCAGGATCGACGATTTCGTCACCACTCGCCGAGGGCCATCGAGAGGGACTACTCCGCCACCCGGATGTTAGACTTCGTGGAAGCCACCGTACTAGCGACGTTGGAGCGGTCGACTGTCGTCCCGCTGGAGACACTGGAGCGACTCTACGAGACGACCACGGAAGGAGAGTTCGGGAGGAGGGATCGCCGCGGCCACCTATCGCCGGAGCCGTAAAGGAGGACGTCCACAAGAGCAGTCATCGCCGGACCAGTTGGCGCGAAGATTAGATTGTAATTTCCTAGTCAATATGTAATCAATTTATTTTTCTAGAGAATGTGTATTGCTGTAATAATCGAATATTATTTATATATTGATTTTTTTTTTATTTTTCGAAACGTTTGTGTTTTTTTTACATACCTGTGATACCCCTGGGTTCTTATCAATTTAGATCCAGTCGGGGGGAGGGGGATTTTAGAAATTGTCTTGGAAAGTAGGGTACTTTCCGCTTAGTCGGGGGGAGTGAGACGTTTGGGCCCACCGCTTATTTCCGCTCTTTAGCGTTTGCGTTTTTTTTGGGTTTAACGTCACCCTGTACTTTATTTAGCTTCTGGGCCACTCGGTACTTTTGGTACCAAGTGACCCAGATATCATATGTGATGAGATAATCATCTGACCTTTTCGTTCCCCCCTCATGTTATTCGTTTAAAGTTTGATTTTGTTTTGATTTCTTCTGTTGTCACCTATGTGTGACAACAGGAGATGAATCATGGTTTTGGACAAATGGATCAATCTTTTGATTGGTCCATTTGGTCCAAAATATTGTTTTAACCAATTATCGAATTGTGCCCTGAGAATCCGACTTGTGGATTCTCAGGGTATATAAAGAGTTACATTTTTAATGTCAAAAGACGCTTTTTAAACTTCTGATTTATATACCGAACCTATGGCCGATTTTGGCCCGGTTCTTTTCTCTTAAATATTTTTCTAAGTCATATTTTTATGTGTGTGCAAAACCAGTTCGCCAACTTTGTTTATCTGCGTAATAAACCGATCTTTATATTTAAACCAAGCCAGTGGTGTTTTTATTCATCGAAACTTAAAATTCCGCGATTGGGAATTCATCATTTGCAGGTCTTCACCTATTTGGATACATCGAAAAGGTCCCAACAGGTGCAAACCTGCAACGCATAAGTGAGTATATTTTTACACGATTCTTAGGGCAGATTTACGGACGAAAGTCCGAGAGATACAGAGATTAAAGATCCTCAAGACTGTGAAGTCTTTTGCCAGAGACTAGTGAGGACATAAAATAGACGTTATATTGGTCTAGTCCTCCCGGGCCAGTAGAATTAGTGGCCTAGCCAACCACTATCAATACGAGTGTAAACTCGCTCGTATTAACCAAAAAGAGCAGATTCTACTAGCGGAAAAAGGTCCGTCACAATATAATAATATAATGGTGCGCGCAACATGGCATAATTAACATGGCCGAATAAAAAAGATTAAAAAAAAAATTTGCAAAAGTCCTCCGCAGGGCTCCATATAATAATTTTCATAATTTAGTTATATTTTATTTTCGATTTTGTAATCAGTGAACACACAAACAAAAAATTCGCCATTCACAAAAGTATATATTTTTCGTTGATTATTTTAGTGGATCATTCGATGAACCCGATGATACCGGACATGGTGTCTCTAATGAACTTAACGCAACGTAAACCGAACACTAACTTAAAAGTACGACACGAAAAACTACCAAACGGCACAAAGAAGAAGGATTTTGTTGTTTGCGTCAAAGGTCTTGAATTTCCAACTCAAGATCTATCGGTACGATTATTGGAATGGATTCATCTATTGCGGTTGTTAGGTGCCGAAGAGGTTTACTTTTACGAACTTGACGTTCATCCGAGAACTGCCCTCGTGTTAAACGAGATGCAATCACAAGGACTTGTCAAAGTGATACCGATGACGTTACCAGGTTCGCAACCCAACATGCCGCAACTTCGTAACTTATACCTTCATAGAATGATCGGGTCGAAACGACTCAACGAAATTATACCGTATAACGATTGCCTTTATCGTAACCTGAATCGTTACGAGTACGTGTTACTTTTGGACATTGACGAAGTCATCATGCCATTGAGTAGTGGCTCGTGGAGGGGATTGCTGAACCAGGTTCAATCTACGATAACACTCAATAAGGGAAAGGTATGTTTAATTTTAAAATGTTTTATGAACAGCTGATTTTTTTTTTTAAAGCGGCTTATTTCTGCGTTTCAGAAGAGGAACACTATGACGCACGGCACACAGGCTACTTTTGGAAGACATTTGGGCAACAAAAAGAAGTCGATGGTCGCGGGGATATCATCGTAATGTATTTTCTATGGAAATATGCCAACCTTAGCACAAAGTTAATTTAAGTCGGTTGTGTGTCCTATGGTTGGTGTCTTTCCTTAGAAAATACTTTGCGACGAAAACCGCTCGACTTTCGACTTCTTTTTGTCGTTGAAAAGTCTTTCAGAAGTTGTCTGTGTGTTCCGAATACTAGAAAGAAATTGAAAGTGTGCTTTAAAAAATTGTCACTTCTTTACCTGTAAAATGTAATCTATGCTTTTTACATTACTGGAAAGGAAATGTAATGAACTTTCACATAGCATAATTAGTTTTGGTGTAGGTGGACCACCACAGGGCGAAAATCGGGGTCAAAGGTCACCCAAATTGGATTTTTCAAAGTTTTGGCTAATTTTTTTTATCATGTTGCAGTCATAGTTCAATCAAAGTAATAATGCCACATACTAGAGTAGACCCAAGTGTATAACTGCAAAAAGTATGAACTTTGACCTCAACACGGCCTAAAACGAGTTCAAATTTGACCAAAATGCTAAAAATTGGACATGTAATTTGACACCCTAAATTTTAAAATAATGAAAAGATGATTAAATACTCTTTTCTTCCCACTGTTAAGGCGTTTATTTTGAGCTATCAACCATTGTTCTATTTTTAGCAGTTTGGGAGTTAGCATTTTTTGAATTTGCATCATTTTCAGCAAAACAGTTAAACTTCGAAGGGCCAATTCTCCAAAAAATTATGGCCCGATTTAAAAACAAAAAAGTTAAGAGTATTTTTTTATGTTCTAGTTGTGTTATGATTTTTTACATTAACATCTGTGATGATCAAGCAACGAAATTTGAAAGTTTGGGTGAATTAGTGTGGAATGGCTCATATACATTAGTAGTACTTTAGAGCCTGCTGATAGCTTCAAGATATACACAGATACTTCTTACACGACAAGTACTGCTGTGCAACCATCCTTATTGAGAAACACAATGGACAGAATAGAGTTCAATTGCATTTTCCTGGGGAACACCAGAAGTAATTGCCACGACCCGACTTGGGCAGGACAAACACCTGACCAATTTTACTGCCTTCTGGACTACCACTGCTGGGCGCACACAAAGGAATGCCCTCCAGTGAACGTCTCCCCAGAACGACCACGCAAGTTGCAGAGTTCCTCACCGAAAATTGTACACTGAATTACCGCGGACAAGACGAAAGCGATTGCAGAACGATAGGTCCGTCTGTGGACCGTCCCCGGGTGGTTGAATGTGTGAATTACCGCAGCCCGTAATTCGCAGAGTAAAGGTCTACGAGTAAAACCCTCAAATAACGAGACAAGGCCCAGTCAAGTAAGAGTTAAAACAGTATAGGTTTATGTTTATTAAAACAACTTACTGATTTCAATTAGAATCTGTAAGCAGAACGGCTGGCCAAAATTATGGAAATCTAAAAGTAGCAATTATATAATCTAAAAGATGACCGTGTTGTGTTTGCTTTGTGGCTTGGGAAGCCACAAAGCAAACACAACACGTTGCAATGACCGGAGAAGAGGTTCCAGCAGCGAACAAGACTTCTGGGAACATGGCATGCAGGGTATACACTTATATCACTGGCCAGGTGTGATGTTCTAGCTTCCTGAAGGCGTCCTCTGAGACGCTGCATTGGACACAAGATGGCGGCCGCCTGCTAGCCACTACAGCGAGTCTAGCATCCATCCATCAGGATTTCGTCTGCGGCCACCGAGCCCCCATAGGGAGGCCGTTTTCTTAGCTGGCACAGATCCAGCTGTCACATAATAGAAAGTTACCTTAAAATCACCTTAAAAAGTTGCTTCTAAAAATACTGAGTATATGGCAAAGCAAAATTATCTCTCAAAACTTAGTTATAAAAAAGTAACTAAATTTCTATATTTTTTAATATACATGCAGAGTTATCGTCCGGCTTCGTTTAACGTACGGAATGTTTACTTCTTCGACGATCTCGAACACGAAGGCGAAGAGATGGAAACCGTTCCGGAACACCTTCACATGTGCCGTCACGTGATACGATCTTCGAGTTATACGAAACGAGGACGTTACGTGAAATGTTTTCATAACACTTCTTGCGTCCGTGCTTTACACAACCACTTTCCCTTCTCGTGTCTCAGTCGATGTCGTCCTTGTGTCTCATTCGATATAAGTCCGTACATGGCTCAGTTACAACACTACAGAAGTGACTGTCACGACATGAACGTCACCGAGTGTGAAACCCACTTCAAGAGTGACACCGTGCTCGATACCAACATATGGAGGTTTAAAGACAAACTCGACAAAAAAGTATCAAGGGATATGGAGCGTTTACACTTATATTTAACATAATCTCAACATCTTGATTGACTTTAACTTAAATACAATTCAAAAACCCTGTACTTAATTTGTCACATAATAAGTACTGTGGTAAGGCGAGCACATTGTGCACAACTCCGTGTGTGTGTAACGCGGTCTAACTCTACTAACTGTATAGCATGTACACGTTCTTTGATAAAATTGTACTAGAAATGGAAATAAATGTAACGAGAGTTACAAGACTTTCTTGAGATTGCTGTGATCTGTCAAATTGGGACCTTAGATACTCTAAGTGTGCACATGCTGCATGACTGCCTTGGGCGATTGACGACCTGTTGACTTTTTGAACAGCTCTCTTTTCTGTAACTCGTCTCTTCTCTCGATAGTGTGGTGGCCGCACGGAGAAGATTCGAGCTACGTAGGTTTTCAGATAGTGATGGGTTGTAATCATCTTTCTGCATAGGGGTGTAATCTATCAGAAGGGTAGTGACTAGTGATCATCCACTTCTGGCCGCGATTGTTGTTCATCTTCCTTTACCCCCTCTCCGCGATACTCCCCAATGACCGACACAACACAATTAAATATAATAAAAAGATATATTTAATAACTTACAAAATAAAAGCAGTGGAAGTATTTACACAACTGGGCTGGTCAGCCTGATCCACTTGACCAGCGAAGCCATCATAAACATACAAAAGACAAAGGCCAACAGGCCAAAAGCCACAACAAAAGCAAAACAGGAGGTCTCCTTGACCTTCAGTAGAGATGTCTCTAGCTCTCCAGTCTCCAACACACTGCCCTGAATAAATGGCCAGCCTGGCCATTTATAAATCCAGGCAACTCCACCTAGAGGGGGACAGTGGTCACCTTTGACCTCTCACACATTAAATCCAATGGTGAGAGGTCTGCTGGCTCCAATATGGCATCTGTCCCAGCAGCCTACTGTAAGCTGCCAGGCAGATCAAAAATTTGGTTGAGCAGACCAGGTTGCCACAGCTTTTTCATCATTGTAACTCTACAGCTCGTATTTCTACAAGTCTCTTAAGTCTCTTAAGTCGACAGCAGTTCAATGCCATTTTCAAGAGTAATTAATCGGATGAAAGTCCGACAACGTACGAAGACAAAAGGTTCTCGAGACTGTGAGTCTTTAACCAGACTAGTGAGGACATAAATAGGTATTATATTGGCCTATTGTGTGACGGACCCTTTTCCGTTAGTAGAATCTGCTCTTTTTGGTTAATACGAGCGAGTTTGCACTCGTATTGATAGTGATTGGCTAGGTCACTAATTCTACTGGCCCGGGAGGACTAGACCAATATAACGTCTATTTTGTGTCCTTACTAGTCTCTGGCAAAAGACTTCACAGTCTTGAGGATCTTTAATCTCTGTATCTCTTGGACTTTCGTCCGTAAATCTGCCCTAAGAACCGTGTAAAATATACTCACTTATACGTTGCAGGTTTGCACCTGTTGGGACCTTGATGTATCCAGAATAGGTGAAGACCTGCAAATGATGAATTCACAATCGCGGAATTTAAGTCTCGATAAATAAACACCACTGGTTTAGTTAAATATAAAATGATTTATTTCGCAGATAAAATTATAAACCAAAGACGAAATAAAACTTGAATTGATGCACAACACATAAAAATATATCTTGAAAATAATAATATTAAAAAAGAAACGAACCTAACCAAAATCGGGCATAGGTTCGGTATTTTAAAAAGAAGCTCTTGAGCACATAAAAATGACTTTATATACGCTGAGAATCCCAAAGTCGGATTTTCAGGGCACAACTTTACAATTGGTTAAAACAATATTTTGGCCCAAATAGACCAATCAAGAGATTGATCTATTTGTCCAAAATCATGACTCATCCCCTGTTATGACACATAGGTGACAACAGGAGAAACGAAAACAAAATCAAATTAATAACACATTAACTCCACTCATGTGGAAGTAAAAATGAGGGGGAATTGAAAGGTCAAGATCATAATCTCAACATATGATATCTGGTTCACTCGGTACCAAAAGTACCGAGTGGCCCAGAAGCCAAACAAAGTACAGGGTGATGCAAAAAAAACCCCAAAAAACGAAAAATGCTACAAAGCGAAAATAGCGGCGGCCCAAACGTCTCAATTGGCCTAAAACACGTGATTGACAAGGGTGAAACCAGCTCAGAAAGGAACTCGGTAAATGGCAAATGAAACTACAACTGTATGATTACGGATTGTATAAAAGAAAGGCAAAATGCATGTGTACGCCAATTGCGTTTCACATTACAAAAGCACCATTTCTGCAAATTGGAAGCAGAACAATGGAGAGATGGAAGCTCTAGAAGACCTTCACATCTTCATTGTCTATCAAGATTTCCAGTGGGAATTGGAGCAATCTCTTGATGAAGATCCTTTAACTATACGTTGCACACTCCCCATCCAAGAACCCCGTGATATTAAATTGGAGAGGGGAAAAGGTTGGAAAATGTAGAAGAGGAGAGATAGAGAAACGTGGAGGGGGAAAAAGTGGGAGGGGTGACTGAAATTGAAATGAAAGAAGTAAAAAGGAACAAACGACGTGCATGTGCACACCAGAGAAAATAAAAAACTCATTTTCTCTTTCAATTATAAAAAGGGGAGGGGATAATAGTAGCAAAATTAAATTACAGTTTATCACAGGCAATTGTGCCCAGCATTAGAATTTCTTTTGCTCAGCCTTTTTATGAATGTCACCAATTTCTAATTGGTTTGTTACTTGGTCTGACGTCATAAAAGGGCGGAGGAAAAAAAATTCTAATGCTTGGCATAATTTCCTGTGAATTTGGCTCCCGTCATTTATGACGGGTTAATCCACTAGTTATTATATATTGTTCAAATAATTTTAAATAATGTTTAAATGTTTGTACAGTTATTACATTTCAGATTTGATTTGTGTATTGACTTTAGTTGAATATTTGTAAATAAATTTTACTGCATTGTATTTTTTTTTTTTCAATTTAAAAAAAAAAACATTAAATTTTAAATAATTTATTTCATTAATTTTATTTTTATTATTTTACAATTTCACAATTTATTGTGTATATTAAATTACTCGTGGGGTAACCCGTCATAAATGACGGGAGCAAAATTCACAGGCAATTGTGCGCATGCGCGTCGTTTTTTCATTTTTTTACTCTTTTCATTTCAATTTCAGTCACCCCTCCCACTTCTCTCTCTCTCTCTCCCCCCCCCCCCCCTTCTACACTTTCCAAAGGAAGAGTTCAACATATAGTTGACCTTGAGAAAAAAAAAAAAGGTTCATTTATTCAAATTTATATAAATTCCGACGTGCTTCAATGGTTTTTGTTACTCCACACACACACACACACACACACACACACACACAGACCTGGGATATTATATATATAATTGTTTGACTTTGCAGAATTACAAACAATTGGGGAAAAAAATTCTATTTACTATAATAACATACAGGAATCTATCAGAAATAAATAAAAGTATTGGACTGCTTGTTGCTCTATCTTCAGTGAGTGAAGTGCAAATCGTCCATCTTTTTTCTCTCCACTTTTTCAATGACGTATGCCTTGATTGGGTCGGCCTTATCTTTATAAGGAGGCTATGGTAGTACCATTTTATCTTCCTGAATCTGACAACACAGGCAGTTAGAAATAAAGGGAAAGCTTCAATTGGCTCCGCCCTTGTTATGACGACCGGCAACTTCTAATTGCCTGGTTATGCAATATGACGTCATTTGCCCCGCCCTTTTAACGTCAAACTACATAACCAGCCAATTAGAAGTTGTCAGTCGTAATAACAACGGCGGAGCCAACTGAAGTTTTCCCCTATTTCTAACTGCTTGTATCTGACAGCACTGTAGTATGCCCTCTTGTAAATCAAATGACGTCATCGCAAACACGTGTGATGTTGTTTAACTTGAGTTTTAGCACAGAATAAAGAGAACTTCTCCCTTATTCTGTGGTTTTAGTTCATAATTTTCATTTTTTTTTTGAGTGGTTGTCTACAGTTTCATCGGTTGAAATGTCTGAAGTGGACAAATTGCCGTGAGTCTTAGCCTCGCATTCACCCCAATTTCATTGAAATTTAATCGTAATTTAGTTGTTTTTAATGTAGTTTTCAGCCTCCTGTAAACTTCGCAAACGCAATTTCCATCTTAGAAAGTAGAGAAAAGGACGATAACTTATTCGATTTATTAGAAACTGATTCGGATTCAACTGAACTGTGGTTAATACAAACTCCATCAAATGTAAGTTGTGCAGTTTGCGCCACACGCGCGCCTACCTTAGACTATTACCCTACGTAGGGGGGTCGTAATAGTCTAAGCTCCTACGAGGGAGGCCACATTATACCTAATTTGTTAGAATTTACGTTTGTCTTCGATGTTTCAGCTTGATATAACGGAAGTGAATGGAAACCGATTGTATTTGACAGGAGAAGTAACAAGATGCAAAATAGAGGTGGTTTTGTATTAAAAATGTGATTCTTAAATCGTTAAAAAAAACGTCTTCTTTTGATTTAAACCAGTCAAACGGCAAAGAATACGAGTTGTGGTCGAGCATAAGTAGCAGTCGGAAGGTTTGGAACTAATATGACGTTTGAAAGAGTTGTTTCATTGCTAAGAAGATTGTTTTTTTGTGGGGGGTTTTCAGAGTGAGCCTGTCGTAGTTCTGAAGCCAGATATCGAAGAAACGAACATTAAATCATGTACAATAAGAGTTCACACCGGTGTTTTATTTGGTTATGGTTACATTATTTGTATTTTTTGTTGTTGTTTTCTAGGTTTGAAGTCTTTTTCTGGAAGTATTTCCGTTGTTGATCACATTGCTGTACCAAGTATTACAATTCCTGAAGCAGTACAGAAGAAAGCAAAGATTCCTGATGGATTACGGCAGCGTCACGTTCCGTACGGTTCAGGTATTGTTGTGTTCAAAACTTACAATGTCTATTTGAGTAAAAAAAAAACAAGGTCTTTCACTTTTCAGAAGCATTTTTTTTTTAAAGTTTTTTTTAGTATAGCATTAGAAAGTTAAGGTGGTTTTAAAGTTAAAAGGCCCCCTTGCACTCTGATTATTCTGTGTTTCAGGTGAAAAATGAAGGTCAACTTGAATGTGTTTTAAAAACTAGAAGGGTAGCTCCATGAATCACGTTGATATCTTTTAAAATAAGGTTTTTACGTGAGTTTGAAACTGACCCCAACTTCCAATTTCTCATAGTTTTCCTTTTCTAAAGCAAAGTTCGAGAAAAATACGAGTTTGAAAAAAAAAAATCAGCAGTCATAAAACATCTCAAGGAACGCAGTAATGATACTTTCATGATGATATTTTTAGAATTCAATTTTTTATAGCATGAGCTAGTGGTGAAAAACGAAAATTCACGTTTTAAAAAAAATTGTGAAAAGTTTATTCTCTAAAACAGTGTTTCTCAAACTGTTATAAACTGGTGGTCCGCAACGGTGTGCCAGGTGGTTTGTTGAAGGGAAAATAGTTCTAGACTTCAACAAAAACGGATTATACTATGCTACGTCAACAAATAACTCCGATATAATCGCCACCGTGCTCTTAAGGGGCTACATCGCAAAATTACTTCGAAAAATCTCCGCAAAGAGCGCTAGCATTGTTTTTCTATTGAGCCCATAGGCTCAATGTTAAAGAAAAAATGTTAATTTTTAAAATAGACAGTCGCAGCGGCAATATGTTTATTTTTCATATTTAAAGTTGTCCAATATTAAGTTTTCAAAGTGCAATGTGCACCTTAAATATATGCTGATCGAGTGATAGAATGACAAAAAATTGGTAAGTGCGGTTCTATTTTTAAAAACTATTTTAAAATCATGAATAAAGAAAAAAAAAACATCCATTAAAAAATGCTCGTAAAATACGTAAAAATAATTAAAAAAAAAACAGAAAAAAATCAGCACGTGCACCAATGTGTTGGTTTCACTGTGGTTTAATTGTCTTTTTTTTAAATTATTTTTAGGTATTTTTACGAGGATTTTAATGGATGTTTTTTTTACGAGCGCGTACTCAATGGAGTTTAACACAAGAGTTAGAAATTAGCGATTTTGAAATATTTTTTTAAAAATAGAAAAACATAGAACTTTAAATATGAAAAATAAACATATTGCCGGGACTGTGTATTTTAAAAATTAACATTTTTTCTTTAACGATTGGTCTATGGGCTCAATAGAAAAACGGTGCTACCGCTCTTTGCGGAGATTTTTCAAAGTAATTTTGCGATGTAGCCTGTTATTACAGTATGAGGTGAACGAAGTGTTGCCAGGGCTGTAGCTTTGGTGGATTTTACTGCACCCCCTTCCCAATCAATCAGGGCCTTTCTTCGCGAGTTAGACACTCGTGAAGAAAGGCCCTGATTGGGAATATAGAATACTGAACATTTACAATAAAAATTTATGAATTTCGTTAAAAGAGACCATTACTTCTAGAAATTTCTTGGCAAAATACTGTCAAGACTTAACCAGCGATTTCCAAAACGATTTTTAATATTTAAAATAAGTCATTGATATAATTTAAAAAATTAAAAATCAGTTGACATCATATAAATGGACTTTATCAGATAAATGCGCCGCCAAACAACAGACATTGGCAATAAAAAAAAACTAAAATATACTCCTTCTCTTTGAATTTTTGACATAGTCACCTCACATTACTTTTAATTAAATATTCAAATACATGTATTCCTCTATTCATTTCAAAGTTCTATGGCTTTGATATTCAAATTATCTCACCTGCCCCGTGTCTGTCCAGTTGATTGGAAAGTTGTATTGAATTGAATATCTGTAGGGAATACATGTATATGAATTAGGAATTTTGGAAATGTGAAGTGACATTGTTTAATTTACGAAATGATAGATTATGGCTGAACTTCCGCCTCATTTTCGAATTATTTCGTTGATAATTTTGTATGAGACAAAATAAACGTGCAAGTGCAGAAATTGTAACAATGTCGAGCTCTTGTTAGGGCCTCAGGTGTAAACTCTTTTTTGTGGTCGAAAGGCGCTGACCGTCTCTGGTCGGTTAGCATACGACAGAGTACGTCTCCAACCCAGGCCCCGAAACGGCCAACCGTGGTCATTTCTGGGTTCACGTAGCCCAAAACTGACCAGGGCCATAATAGGTTGAGAACGGGTAAAAAGATTTACTCCCTGGGTGCGTCGTAAACTCTTGGAGCATCGATCACTTAGTTGGAGCGGATACTACTGTTCGCTGAGAGAGAGAGAGAGAGAGAGAGTGATATACAACCTGAGTCCTAATGGTGCCTGGGTCGTTCTCCTTGGTATTTCGTAGATTACGACAATGCTGGAAAAGAATAAGGTAGACAGGCGAGACGAATGCAGATTGTCGATATACTTAATTTAATGAACACAATCATCGAAGTTACATTAAATTAGAGAAGAGTTGCAACTGTGGCGTAGCTTAGCCACCAGACCATAATATGATTTATTTCATAGTTTCGATATCAGAGAATGGACCCGGAATATGTCGAAAGAAGGACTTTTATACCTAGGGCCTGTGTACACCTTCACAGGTGCACGATTTACGTTTATCAGTGATTATTTATTAAAAAATTACCACACACATCGCTGCATAAGGCGAAAAGTTTTTGTTTTTTGTTTTGAGAGTTTCTTTGCTAATTCAACGCACGAAATCGGAACTAAAACAAAATTACTTAATTTAAATATATATATTTTGTAAAATATAAAGTCTTACGCAGTTTTGTTAAGTCACTAATAATTGTCTTTTATTCAAGTTAGAAAGCAGATGCTTAGTGGTTATAGTCACCGTTTGTGGTAACTGGAGGTTCCGGATTCGAATCCCGGTTGGAGCATGGTGGTTGTTTGTCTTTCGTAATTTCTCTGGCGTTATTGTGTTGACGTCAGGCAGGTCACCTGGTTATAAAACACATCTCATCCAATTCCCGGCCAAATGGTCCTTCATTTTCATTGATGGATCCCGCACTGTGTGGGGTGTGGTCCAGGGAAGGATTAAAAGTTACAAATTTCAAGTCGAAAGGATAAAATGTCACTATGACATCAGGAAAAGAAAAGGTACTGAAGGGGCTATGTAAAGTGCTTCAGACCAGTTCCTTGCATACAGTCAGTGGCGTTGCTAAAGTTTGTGCCGCCTTGGGCGGTCCGTGAGTTTGCCGCCGAGGGAGCGGCAAACTCACGGACCGAAAAACACAACACAATACACATCAGTGGTACAACCAGGGGTCTGGTCTGCAAGGGGCTAATCGATATTATCGATACCCAGTGATTAAAATGGTTTATAGAATTTTATATTTATTATGAAATTATTAAATAAACCAGTTCCCGATGGTAATTACTAATTACTTATTAAAGATCAATTATCAATTTTCCAGAGTTAAACAATAGTGTTGGATTGCAGAATACATTTCGCGAGATGCAGCAAGCTTAAAAAAATTCATAATTTCTTGTAGGGTTCCCGATTATTTTTATTTTCTGCGTTTTAGGTAGACACTTCTACAATACTGACAGGGAAAGAAACTTTTCTTTTCGTTGGTGCCGCCCCCAAAAAGTGCTGCCCGGGGCAGACCACCCGACCCTCGCTACGCCACTACAATACAGTTATGGTCCTGTCTGTTGCCTATTACTGGCTCATGGCTACTTGTGCCAGTACATGCGTAGTAAGCGTTATTAAGGTGGGTCGTCGACATGTGCATCGACAACTTATGTAGTGGTCTGCCATTGAGAGAAGTTTGAGAAACACTGCTCTAAAATATCGTCATGAAAACATTGCTACAGAATTTCTATGCAAATAAACTGTGTATTTCTTCTAAAAGATGCTTTTTAGATGCCAAAAAAATAAAATATTTTGATTTTGAAGATTCTCCGAAGGAGTCGATTTCTCCCGACAGGAGCGTTACGTCAAAGAAACGAAAACATAAACACAATACGGAATTGGATGAAAATGCTACCGGGAAAGAAATAGTTCGGTGCATAAAAGAAGAAGTATCGAGTCCGAAAACGCCAAAGGAGAAAACGAAAAGGATCAAAAAAGAAAGTTCTTCGTCGAAATCGAACAAAAGTAATAAGAAGGAAAGGAAAGAGACACAGAAGAAGGATACAAAGAAGAAAAGGAAATCCAAATAGGAGAAATTTGCCATGAGATTATCATACTGTCAGTATATGAAGAAAAATTTTATCTTCTACAATGAGAAGAAAAGTGCGTTTTTAGGTTACTCATGATCCTTTGTTTCTTTTTCAAACGCAGGTCCCGTGTACAGATAAAATATTAGACGTTCTTGGTAAAACAAGGTCGTCGGAATTCTTGCCCATAAGTATGTAACCAAATGGTGGAAACTGAAATCGAATACAAATTGTTTAAAAAAAAAAGCGTTAGATGTTGTTTCTTTTGATTGTTGCTTTGTTTTTACCCCATTTTGTTCCCATTACAACAGGACAAGCTGCGTGTAAAGTTTGATAATCGCCTTTTCCGCTACGTTTTAGGTTATAAAAAAATAAAGCAGATCCCTATAATAATAAAAGTTGAAATTTCAGATCGGTAGGCCTTGTTTCCACTGGAGTGAAAATCTGAACTTTTTTTAAATATTTCAGCAGGTCAAAAATGGAACCCACGTGACCCCCCCCCCCAACCTATTCACTATCATAGGCGGGGGCCACGTGTGTTCTATAGGCCTTGTTTCCACTGCGAAAATTTAAACTGGTGAAAAATAACAGTGTTTCTTATGGAGAAAATGTGTTAATGCATTTCTATTAGTAGGAGAAAAGAAATTCGATATGGCGACTAATAAGAGAACAAATGTGGTCCCCGTCTAGGGTCTTTAAGCTAAGGTCCCACATGCGTAAAACGTCAACAGAAATTGAGAAGTAAAACGAAGAACGTAAAACTAAATTTAAATTAAATTATTTCCGCTACAAGAGGGCGCTTACAATAATTTAATTATTAGTCTGGCGCGCACAACGTGACATAATTAACATGGCGAGAATAAAGTCGACATGTCGAGGTTAAAAAATAAAATTGCAAAAGTCCTCTACAGGGCTCCATATTTTTGACTTAGCCATCATAAATGAATCAAATGAATTTTTATCTCAAAACTTAATTTACCTTTTTAGGATTTACAGCTGTTCCTAACTGCGGAAAAGCAGTTGCTCCGCCGTATTCGACATCATTCAGCTAAATTTAACAAAAAAACATTGCAAATTTAAGATATGAAATTACCGTGATTGAAATGACAGAAAAAAATTTACGTAAATAAGAAATGTCGCGATTCTGTCACCAGTCGGAAGATTTATAATATCTTTCTGAAAAAATAAAGTATAGTTTACTACATATAAAATAATGGTTTATGAATTCAATGTGAAACTTCGTACGCTATATGCGTCGACAAAATCCATGTGGACTTCGTAATGACCGCCGATTCCATAATTTTGAATCTGATAGATTATTAATTGCAAAATTAGAATCTCGGAGTGAAAGATATTTTAATGATTGCTAACTAAGATAGTAAGTTTAGTATTCTTAATGACTGAATAGTTAAATGTAAGAATTAAACTGATCAACTTATACATTTAAACTTCGTATCAAACGTTCACGAGTTTTAGCATGACTTTTGACGTATCTCACATTTAGCAATCATTCAGGTGGCTGATTAGATATTTTTGTTTTTTTTGTTTCCCGAGTTGGCACCACTACAGTGGCTATTTTGTTATATAGGAGGGTTTTTTCCACCTACCCGCGAAAAAAACAACTCAAAGGGTTTTAGAAAACGGAATAGTTTGTGATGATGCTAAAAGTTTTTTCATGATGTTATCTTTAAAAATAAACTTTTTATGAAAGTTTGAAAATGACAAAAATAATTTTTTATTAAAATTATTAATAGAAAATAAATTTCAAACTACTATAAATGTTCTTTTTTAAGTTATTGCCATAAAACTTTTAGCGTAATTAATAGTTGGCTGTTCTAAATAGTTACTAACAGTTTCTTAAAGAAATTTTCAAGAATACTAAAAACCATGTCTTATTTAAAATTATTTATTATTTTTAAAATTATATAAAGAAGTGGCTGACGTTTCGATTGCATTTGCAATCATCTTCAGAGCCAAAAAGATTTATACGTATTTTTGCATATACAGTGTAACACCCAGTAACTCCCGTTCCTGCCAAAACCATAGCCTGGGGGTAAACAACTCCTGCTTGTCCCTCCCTCCCTCTGATGCACACTTCTGAGTCATATCAAAGGGGCGGAGTGATGAACTTAGGACCATGGTCACTTGGACCTGGTTACACCTCGCAGGTGTACACAGGTCCAAGGTATAAAAGGACCGTGTTCCTCGTCCTTGTCTTTGCTCTCGTTTGTATTACGTTGATTTATTCCGTACCACATCATGGGCATGAGGACGCACCTTTAGTATTCGCTATTCATTCTTGTAAACTTGGTGTTTCCAGATAAGGAGGAATAAAAGCGTTATAATGGAAAGCATCGTTGTCTTTATGTTTGGAAACTAATAACTTCTCTACAGAGGCCGGAGAAACCATAAGGCAGGAGACATACGATCCTGGAAGCAGCTACAACATCTTTTGTGGTAACCACAACAGGAGAAGATGTATATCAGTGTCGACCAGAGAGAGAGAGAAAGATGGCCACCATCCTTCTGCATAGATTTCACCCCCATGCAGACGGATGATCGTAATCTAAATCCATCCGACTCTATAGCTTGACTCTTCTCTATGCTCGGAGAGTGCCTCGAGCTCGGAGTATGTCCTTTTCATGTGAGTAACGTTTTAACCCTTGAACCACGTCGGAATTTATATAAATGAACCGTTTTTTTTTTCTCAAGGTCAACTATATGTTGTACCCTTCCCATCCAAGAACCCCATGATATTAAATTGGAGATTGGAATTGGGTTGGAAAGTGTAGAGGGGGGTACAGAAAAGTGGGAGGGGGTGACGGAAATTGAAATGAAAGAAGTAAAAAAAGGAAAAAACGACGCGCATGCTCACACCAGAGAAAATTAAACGCTCATTTTCTCTTTCAAATATAAAAAGGGGAGGGGATAATAGTAGCAAAATTAAACTAGAATTTTTTTTGCTCCGCCCTTTTATGAATTGGGTTGTTGGGTTTGTTACTTGGTCTGACAGCATAAAAGGGCGGAGGAAAAGAAATTCTAATGCTGGGCACAATTGCCTGTGAATTTTGCTCCCGTCATTTATGACGGGTTACCCCACTAGTATATGTATATTTTTTTTTAACAAAAAGTGTGTATATTTTAAAATGTAGGCTCTGAAGATGATCGCGAATGCAATCAAAATGTCAGCCACTTCTTTATATAATTTTAAAATTAATGTATTGTTTTAAATAAGAGATGTTTTTAGTATTCTTGAAATTTTTTTAAGAAACTTTAAAAGTAGTGACTATTTAGAAGAGAACCAACTGTTAATTAATGTAAAAAAAAACAATCAAGAACTTTAAGTATATTTTTAGCGAAATCTTCTACCATTCTAGTTTTGAAAACAGTTTGAATTTTTTCTAGACGTTTTTGTGTCCAAATTTTCTCAAAACACTATGGAGCTTAGCATTAGTTACAGCAGTGGCGTCATTCGAGGGGTGGGGGGAACAAAAACAAAATAAATAATTATTCAGCTACTTAAAGAATACAAAGTTCACAACTCTGTAGAAAGAGGTTTTTATTTAGCCTAACCTGTATATCTTCTGCACTTTCTGTGCTTAGACCAGTAATTTCTTCCACTCTGTGGTATATTTTTCTAATGATTTTGCTTGTTTCCATCGGAAAACGGGCCCTAATATAACATTGATTAGCCAAATCTATTTTGACAAATTTTTCTTGATTTCGATAATGAAAGTGAAATATAATATTAACAATTACATCTTTCCAACACGTCTTGAAGAAATCTGTTGTCCACCATTATTGAATCGTATAGTCTTCAACGGTGTAAGCTTAAAAGAAAAATAAGGTGTATCACAAGGTATCCGGAACATTTTGCTTTGCCATGTTACTTCTTCTTGTGCCATCGTTTTAAGGTGTTCAATTTCTTTGTCGTTTAGAAAATGATGGTGAACCAGAATTTTTGGATCTTTGTAGATGTGTTCCACATAATGTGGCATCCAAGATCGTACATTTCTCTCAAGAGTACAGACGTGTTCCGTAAGGTGAGACTAGAAAGTATAATTTAGTTATTTTCTAATTTTCTTTAAGAGCCTAGATACAGCGTTTAATTCAAAATTTCACCAATGCGCTGCGATCGGTTTTGATTTAAAAGTGGATTTTTAACGGGTTTTTTTTTTTCTAGGTTTGAAGTCACATGATAATTAATAGAAAAATAATTTAACGTGCGAAGCTTATAAAAAGGAAACATCGTGAAGCCAATTCATAAAAGCACGTGCTATTTTTTAGTTATTGTTCTAAATCGTTTTTAACGAGAGTTCTTCAGATGTTTGTCGACCGGTTTTTTGGTCCAATGGGATTTAACATGGAGTTAGAAAAACGAACGATTTTGAACCTTGTTTAAAAACAGAAGGACGTTTGCAAAATTTATATAAAGCGAGCACTTAAAGAACACTACTTTTTATTGCATTTTGCGCTTTACTGTATCTTCATTAGAGCGATTGTGAGACCATTTCTTGCAATTTTAGTAACACTTATTTGACTCGTTGTCCTCTGCTCAAAACATGATGGAGCACGTGTATCTAGGCTCTTAAACGGGTTTTTTTACGTTATGTTTTGGTACCTCATCTCGTAATCCTCGGCAAAGTAAGTTTGCGTTGTGATTCAATCTGTATTTGAAGTCAGACTCGTCATATTTATCTAGAAAATCGTGTACAATACTTTTAATATGTTTTATATAGAGAATTTATTTAAATTTAACCATTCAATAGTGTAATCGCATCACGGCTTATTTCCGGAAATAGTTTTAGTATGTTTCTTTTTGTTTGATCGGATTTCTTGTCATTCAGAAGTTGTAACTTTTATGAACATACGTAAAAAATTAGCCAGTAAATTGATATGTTGGATGCTATTAGTTACGATACCATAAATTCAGTTTTGGCATCCAAATCTATGATTAATTGCTGCGATGGAGTGTCATCTTTGGAAAGAATTTTCTTGCAAGTTTGTGTCCATGTTTTAGCCGATTTTATTTTCAAATTTAGAAAAGCTTGTTGAGATAACAGCAGACAGTCTTTATCTGCAAATAAAAAAGTAAAAAGAATTCCAGTTTATACATATAAGAGAAATAGTTTATGGTCAGTGGTTTTCACTTAAGAGGCTACATCACAAAATTACTTCGAAAAATCTTCGCAACGAGCGCTAGCATCGTTTTCAATGTTAAAGAAAAAATGTTAATTTTTAAAATACACACAGTTGTGGCAATATGTTTATCTTATAGAATGACAAAAAATTGGTAAGTGCGGTTATATTTTTAGAAACTTATTTCAAAATCGTGAATTTCTAACTTTTTTTTGTTAAACTCTATTGAATGATAAGAAAAAAACATCTATTAAAATGCTTGTAAAAATAATTTTAAAAAACCAGAAAAAAATCATCACATGCGCCAATATATTGGCTTCGCTGTGGTTTAATTGTTTCGTTTTTTTTAATTATTTTTAGGTATTTTTACGAACATTTTAATAGATGTTTTTGCTCATGATCGTGTACTCAATGGAGTTTAACGCGATTTTGAAATAGTTTTTAAAAATTTAACTGCACTTAGCAATTTTTTGTCATTCTATCACTAGATCAGCATATATATTTAAGGTGCACATTACACTTTGAAAACTTAATACTGGACAACTTTAAATATGAAAAAAAAAACATATTGCCGCGACTGTGTATTTTAAAAACTAACGTTTCTTCTTTAACATCGGGTCTATTGGCTCAATAGAAAAACGATGCTAGCGCCCTTTGTGGAGATTTTTTTAAGTAATTTTGCGATGTATCCTCTTAACAACTCACCAGACAGTGAAATGTTACTGTGGTAGTTAAGAATTTGTCCATTGAGAATCTCTTCGGCGTTTAAATCATAGCTTTCTTGAAGTCGAACTAATGATAAAGCTGCCCCTTTCTGATCATTCTCATCAATGTTTTTCAAATACGGTTCTTATTAAAAGAGGGGGAAAATAGCAAAAGTAAAAAAAAGTAAAAAGTGTTTGAAAGCGACTTCGATTTAGAGTTCTTTGTTCCAACTTCTAATAATTTTAAATAAGAAATTGAAATTGTGTAGAGTTTGGGGAAACCGCGGTTTTTCGGTTTTGATTTTTTTTTTTCTTAAATTTTAAAATTTTTGATAAAAACAATCACGTCGAACAAAATTTTTATTATTTTTTTTAGTAGTTATAATGTTTGGGTGTGGAACATTTGCCCTAAATGGACATTTGCCTTAAAAACACTTGCCTAAAACCATTTGCTCTAAAGAGACATTTGCCCTAAACGGACATTTGCCCTAATCAGTAGTGTAAATTTGTCATTTTGCGTTTTGTGTGTACCTGCTGTGCGCAGAACCTATTTAACATACTCCACCGAAAGACACTAAACTGTATGAAAAGAGAGAAGAAAAAAATGGCTTTAAGGGCAAATGTCCCTTTAGGGCAAATGGTTTTAGGGCAAATGTTCCTTTCGGGCAAGTGTCTTTAGGGCAATCGTCTATATCCCAATTTTTTGTAGGTTATATAATCTTTTAGGAAAACGAGAGTATTTACTGATATATCAGATAGTCGTGAACGAAATTTTGTACGAAAAATACCACTCAATGAAATTGTCCTTGATGTTGATTTTATGGTAGAAAGTGCTGCGTAAAGTTGGTCGAGATTCTTCGTGTTTGCCACGTTTTTTTAAACGTTGCAAAGTCGTGTTTTAGTGATAGTGATTGATTTTTACTTTATTTTTGATAAAACTGAAAACCGCGGTTTTTGGAGACGGTTTTGCAGTTTTGGGTTTTCATTAAAAATCGCGGTTTTCGGTTTAGGGTAAACGGAAATCCGAATCTCTAAAAGTGTGTTAGAAACTAGAAGAGTAAAGCAACATATCTGAAGATATTTTCATGTTGATAACCAAGGCAAAAAAAAAATGGTTGCTCTGAATAAGCGTTAAATTGATTAAGTGCCAATTTGATTGAATGCCAAACTAAATATGCGCCAAATTGGTTAAATGCAATACTGAATAAGTGCGAAATTCATTAACCGCCAATAATAGGCACAAACGTCGAACTGAATAAAGTAAAATATGGCAGTTATTCAGTTTGGCATTTGTTGAATTTGGCGCTTATTCAATCGCCTCCAAAAACCGAGATTATTCCATCAAAACACTACTTAGAGGCTATAATTTAGAACTCTTGCCTTATTGAAATCATGTTTTTGCGTATTTCATTAAAATTTGAAAAACTCAACGATTTTAATGAAAAAAATTATAAACTAAAAAGATATCAAGGTGAAAAGTTTGTATTTTAAATGTCGATCCAAACTAAACTTTTCTCGTTAAAGTTGTTTCTTTTGAACAAAGATCTTTCTAATCAATTCACTATAAAATTATATTTCCATAAATACCTACCATGGATGATTTGTATACTATTTGATAGATTCTTGCGTTTTAAAAGACATTTAATTGATGCATAAGCTGCAACTGGGTGTTCAGCTATTTCTTGCAAACTATAACCACTTTCCTTAAGCAAGTGATTTATATTACATCTTTCACTGAAACAAAAGAAACTTGAATTTAATTTTTTTTTAACAAGAACACAGGGTGGCGTGGTTTTAACTACAGGTTGGACGAATCTAAATTTTCTCAAATCCGAATCCTAAAAGTTTCCGGAATCCCTCATAAAAGAATCCTATATTATTCTTTAATGAAATAATATTAAATATTAAATTATTAATAATAAAAAACAAGTGTGGCGGCACTCAGGGTCGCCACAAGGTGATATTTGTGAACCGGGTACCACCGAAATTGCAACAATCGCCGTTTTTTGTTAGTGAACGCTTCTATTTTACGTCAATGGAGTTAAAACTAATTTTACCACAGTTTTAACAGTTTTTTAGGGAAAGATTCGAATGACGAAAAAAACAGCGACGATTCAAGTTTTCGAATCTCGAATATTTTTCAAGATTCGCGGGATTCAAGGATTCGAATGTCCCATCCCTAGTTTTAACCATTGTGGTTAAACGCCTTATGCCTTTCGGCCGGTGGGCTAATTAATATTCTGTGGTTAAAACCATGGTTTTATCCATTTTTTTTTAAATAAACCCTTGGTTTTAACCAAAGACAACTAATTTTTTTTGGAAATTGTACTGAATCTATTGGTTTTTAATATGCAAACAAAAATTAGACTTCATTTGCACAATTGTGACTTATAAAGGTTGTGGGAGTTGCATATTGTAACTGAACGTTTTACATCTATGTTAATCACTGCTGCGCACACACACACACACACACACACACACACACACACACACACACACACACATTATTCAGACGATTTGGGTTAAGAGCCTAGATACACGTCCTCCATCTTGTTGTTTTGAGCAGACTACAACGGGACCAATGAGTGTTACTATATGGCTGTTACTAAACTTGCAAGAAATAGCCTCACAATCACTCAATTAAAATACAGTAAAGCCCAAAATGCAATACAAAGTACTGATCTTTAAGTGCTCACTTTATAGAAATTGTGAAAAGGTCCTACTATTATATTTATATATATATATTCTTCTCTTTCTATCCTATCCTTCTTTCCATCAGTAACGCTTTACAAACAAGGACAAAAACCTTGAAGCACGTCGGAATTTATATAAATTTAAATGAATAAATGAACCGCTTTTTTTCTCAATTACGTTGCACTCTCCCAATCCAAGAACCCCATGATATTAAATTGGAGAGGGGGATAAGGTTGGAAAGGGTAGAAGGAGGAGAGAGAAAGAAACGTGGAGGGGAAAGGGGGAGGAGGAAACTGAAATTGAAATGAAAGGAGTAAAAAAAAGAAAAAACGACGCGCATGCGCACACCAGAGAAAATGAAAATCTCATTTTCTCTTTCAAATATAAAAAGGGGAGGGGATAATAGTAGCAAAATTAAACTAGAATTTATCATGGGCAATTGTGCCCAGCACAAAAAGGGCAGAGGAAAACAAATTCTAATGCTGGGCACAATTGCCTGTGAATTTGGCTCCCGTCATTTATTACGGGTTACCCCACTAGTAGTTAAATATTTTAGTAACAAAATTAAACTAGAATTGTGCTCCCGTCATTTATGACTGGTTACCCCACTAGTTTTAAATAAGGTTCAAAATCTTTCGTTTTTTTAACTTCATGTTAAATCCTGTAGGACCAAAAACTGTCCTACAAACATTTGAAGAACTCTCGTTAAAAACGACTTAGAACAATAAACAAATCTGCACGTGCAATAATCTATTGGCTTCACGATTATATAACATTAGCACCTGAAATTATTTTTCTATTAATCATTATGTGACTTCAAGCCTGGAGAAAAAACGTTAAAAATCCACTTTTAAATCAAAAGCAATCGCAGCACATACATTCGGAGAAATTTTGAATTAAACGCTGTATCTAGGCTCTTAATGAAATTATTAGTTTAATAACTTTAATACTTATATTACATTAGTATTTGATCTTTGACTAAGAAAAAATGAAAATATGCACAATATGCAAAATGCAAAAAATATACATTCCCAGTGTGGCAGTGTCTTATAGTCAGTGTAGTAATTTTTTTTATGTATAAAAAAGCATATTTTATGGTTTAAACCAAAAAAAAACCGTGGTTAATTTTGTTTTCTTCTTCAAACTAAAAAAAAGCAGCCACCCTGAACAAGAAAGATCAATAAAGTTTACCTTTCGCTTTCTGATTCCTGATTCGAACTTATTTTTTTTCTACTCAGTTCATTATTTAAGAAATCCATGTGTTTTTGCAGTAAGCTATGAAGAGAGTAGACAGAGTTGAAAGTATTTGCATCACAATATGCAAATAGAAAGAGTTTGGTTGAAAAAATTATTGAAAATGGCAAAATGGTCGCCTTAAACAAACGCTGATTTCCCATGAGTATTTTGTGATGGCTTTCTGATGACTGTGATTAGTAATTAATTTAAATGTAGTTTTAAATAAATATTTTGTGGATTATAAAAAGGGTTGGTGGATTTTTTTTTCTTAATGTTTTTTTTGTAGGTTAGCGAACTCTTAATGTACTTTATGGTCTTAGCATTTTTCACCTAAAGGTTGTTGTCATTAAAAAGCGAAAGGAATCATGTAACCGACAAGGTTAAAGATAATGACAGGTTTTATTAATAATAATGAATTAAGTGTCATTTACACATAGACATGATAATTTATGTTCAAGGTAGTTAGTTATTTTAGTGTCTTGTTTTAGAAAGTTCATGAACTTTAGAATGTTGTTTACTCGTTTCTGATGTGTTTCTTTTATGATTAGTGGTTCAGATAGTAATTTCAAGGTGTACGAAGTGAATAAACTTTTTCTAAAAATATTTTGAAGAAACAATTTAACGTTTTTTTATTTAGAAACTATAATATTAATTTAATGTGTTAAATGTATTTTGTTAAATGTATTTTGTTGAATATATCTTTATTCTTTAAAGCATCGTTTACACGACGACACTTTTGTGTCTAGATCAAGTGTATACACTTAAGTATCTGTGTGTGTATACAGCACCTAGACTGGTGTCCCTAGACGAAGTTGCAGTGTCTTCAATCTAGATGCAACTCGGGTGTGAACATGTCCAATTTAGTGTCCTAGACTCTAGCCAGTTTCCAATCGTCTGGAAATTTTTTGCAAGTGTCAATCTCATTAAAGTAACTACAGTTATGCTTTTTTTTAGTCAAAATGGCGGGATAGAGGCTAGATGTTTGGTTACTATCACTTTTCGACAAGAGTTCTAGCCTCTAACCTATGTTTTTGTTAAGAAAAAGACAAATGTTTATACATATTTTTTTTTGTCCTTCCATATGGTGCACCTGCGTTTCTATTATGTTCTCTAGCAGCGGTCGCCAACCGGTGGTCCGCGAGAAATTTTTGGTGGTCTGCAGAAAAATCTGGACAATATTTGCATATTTTTGTTTTATTAATAATAAAACAAAAAAAATATTCTTAATAATAAATTCTTATATTCTGAATAACAATTTTCGTTTTTATATTTGTGATGAGGCTGGCCCTTTAGCACCACCACTTTGTGATGGTGCTGGCTCTGAACCAGCCCCTGGTTTAACCGCATGCAACATTCCGATAGTACAGGCACTTTACCGACCATGCAATCTCATGTACAGTAGTTTTGAAGGCCCACAAAAAGACCTTTCTGTTTTAGCCGGGGCTGAATGTGGCCCTCCTCACTCCTCGAGTAGGAACACACTCATTCTCGACTCTGGAATCTTTGGTATAGATGCATAACAGCTTGACGATCCTAATCCTCTTTAGCCTGGGTCTGGAGGTGCCAATCAGAGGGACTCAGAAGGTTTCTGAGTGACTCTGTTAGGTGCTCAAGATGTAGGCTAAAGTCTCTTCATTCGTTATTTTCACTGTTTAAAAAATAAACACAACACCTTGATGAGGTATGAAAGTTCTCTTTATAAGCAATCTTTGTACTATTATATTGTTGTGTGAATACTGATAATTGACGATACAATTTCCTATTAAAATTGTGAATATGACATTCACTGTTTCGAACACTTAAGTTCACTTTCCGAATCTCTATATTGAACTTACTCATTCGAACTCTAATCGAAAATGTCCTCAAACATAAGTGGCACAGCACTTTCTTTCAGTTTCTAGGGAGGGGCAACTGTCATCTGAGGGCTCAATGACTGGCCAACTGGGCCAATCATTGCCCTAGGCTGAGAATATTACCTTTTAAGGAAAGGCATTTTTTGTGACTTTTCCCAATTTCTCACGGTTCGTCTTGGTTCCTCAAATTGACTAAGAATTCGGGCCACCCAAGTCTGGACATCTGCGCTTAATGGGGTGCCATTCTGAAATAAGGGAATTTCTACGGGGTGTTCCACAAGTATGCTGATACAAGGTGTCACATAGTGCTCTAAATTCACGAAATGTACTAGAGTCTAGTACAGTTCTTCTCTCTAGTAAAATACCGCACGCGAGAGAGCTACATTTCATTCAGTTTCCCCCACCACACACTTCTCCCTTAAGCTTAAATTATTTTGTAATAATTAAACTAACTTTAATAATTTTGTTACAATTAAACAACCTTTAAAGATTTTATATTAATAAAATGGAAGTTCTCTGATTAAAAAATTCATATTAGTGGTCTGCGGAATTTAAAATTTTAAATTTAGTGGTCCGTGTGGTCCAAAAGGTTGGTGACCGCTGTTCTATAGGATGTCTCTTAGCCCACTCGTGATTTTGAGAACATTTTTGCCTTTCTAGCGAACATTTTTTTAGAAAAAACATTACGAAAAAAAAAGTGTTTTAGATAGAATAGTTGGTGGTATTGTTTACAGTTTTTTCATGATGATATCTTTAACAATAAACATTTTATGACAGTTTCAAAAAGGCTAAAATAGTTTTTATGAAATGTCAATGGAAAACAGGTCATTTTCAAACTGCTATAAAATGTTTATTTTCTTAAGATATTGCCATGAAAAACGTATAATCTTTTACTGTTGTGTATCTTTAAAACTAATTTATTACACTTAAAATAGATCAATATGCAAATATGGAGTAAATAGAACAGCCACAGTCCAAGTGCCTAAGAATTAAGAATGAGCTCCTTTTATACCCAAATCTAGGTTCTAGAATATTCTAGAACCAACATTCTATTTAAATTTACATCATAAAGAGGGGAAGGGTACAAGGTTATAACATTCATTACATCATTACATATATTCATTAGATCATTACACATTACATTTACCATTCTAGTTTTGATAACAATTTGATTTTTTTCGTAATGTTTTTAAAAAAAAAACGTTCTCTTGACGTTTTTGTGTTCATAGTTTACAAAAACGTCTACGGAGCATAGCATTATAGTCACTGCAGTGGCGCCATAAGGGGGAAAAATGCAAAATGAATATATATGAAGCCACTTTATCCAAAATAAATGTGAGAATTTTGTATATGCCATTTTTGATGAATACACATGTTGAGGGTAGATCTTTTACTCACATACACGGCGACACTATAATGATTCTGGAATTTTCTGGATATTTGGTTTTTGAGCAAATGTTTAACGTAAAAATTAATGTTTTCATATTGTCAAGGAAGGTTTATTGTTAAGATATTCTTTTATCATTTCACGGGTTTTTTTTTAGATTTTAGCTTGGTTTAAGATTTTTTCGAAATATTTTTTTTTAAATGAAACCAATATATCAATCATTTTGTAAATTTTTATCTGAACTGGGTAATGTAAAAATATTTCTAATGATTCAATCGTTGGTTATTAAATAGCTATCTAGAGCATAGCTATTTGAAATATAATATTAAGACATTGCCGTCCTTAGCCTCCTTGGCGCCATGGGGCACATTTTTTTTCAGGGTGCCCCTTTCAAAATGAGAAAATGAAAATATTTGCTTCATTATTATTAGTACAAAAACACATCTATTATGTCCATAAAGAAAACCATATTATTTTTAGATTTAAAAAATGACAAACTAGTGCAAAGATCACAAAGAAAATTTTAAACTAAGTTTAATTAATATCTGAAGATTGGCCCTTTCTGGCCTTTTTTATTGGCGAAATCTTTAATTAGAGCAGAAAAGTCGAGATTTTCGAGGATTTCATTTTCAATGAGTTCAATAGAGTTCCTAAACTGGAAAGTTTGTTTTGTGACATTGTAGACCTGGACAAAAGTCGTGTTGTGTTCTGTTCACAAGGTGAAATTGTTTCGACCTAATAAACATAATATAAAAGAACTAGTGGGGTAACCCGTCATAAATGACGGGAGCCAAATTCACAGGCAATTGTGCCCAGCATTAGAATTTCTTTTCCTCCGCCCATTTATGATGTCAGACCAAGTAACAAACCAATTAAAAATTGTAAAGGGCGGAGCATGTGACACCAAACCAAGTAACAAACCAATTAGAAATTGATGACGTTCATAAAAGGGCGGAGGAAAAGAAATTCTAATGCTGGGCACAATTGCCCGTGATAAACTGTAGTTTAATTTTGCTACTATTATCCCCTCCCCTTTTTATATTTGAAAGAGAAAATGAGTTTTTCATTTTCCTCTGGTGTGCGCATGCGCGTCGTTTGTTCCTTTTTTTACTCCTTTCATTTCAATTTCAGTCACCCCCACCTACTTTTCTCTCTCCACGTTTCTCTCCCCCTTCTACACTTTCCAACCTTTTCCCCCTCTCCAATTTAATATCATGGGGTTCTTGGATAGGAAGGGTGCAATATATAGTTGACCTTGAGAAAAAAAAGCGGTTCATTTATTCATTTAAATTTATATAAATTCCGAAGTGCTTCAAGGTTTGTACAGCGTTAAACACACACACACATACATACATACATACATACATACATACATACATACGAGGGACACCAAGACGCCCCAACACTCGCTCGGCACCCTCATGTGGCGCACGACCTCGCCACCCCCCAAAGGCCGGCACTGCGTTGATTATTTAATTAATTAATTTTGGTAAGTTCAGGTTGACCAACTGATATTTTTTTTTACAAAATTAAATTTTTTACTTATGTAAGAAATTTACTTTTGTAAAAAAAAAATCAGTTGGTCAAATGAATAAAATTTGACTACAATTTAACAGACACGCAAGCAATTTTTTTAAGATTGAAGATATATTGTTCATGAAACAATAAAGAATGGGTGTCTTATGATTGGATAACAAAAGAGATGTGCGTCAAGAAGATGAAATGTAACCATGGTAACTGGTTCTTTTATTTTCTTCGAAGTGCCATCTACCGAGCTTTAATGATAACAGGTGTAGAAGAATCAATAATATATATATATGCATGTAATAATATACCAAAATGTGGAGCGATGTGTTTGTGTTTTAAAAGCAAAAGAAATTGATCAACAACATGGCGTTTCCTATATATATTTTTGTTTCTTATTAGAAACATGTCAATGGGATTTTTTTTTTGTTTCATTTGTTACTCATAAAATACACATTGATATGGGTGTGTTTTATTAATCTCCTCTAGGATTTGCATTGGGTAAGATGACAGATAAAGATATTTAGGCTTATATTTTATATGTATGTGTGTCTTAACAAAAATTAATTTTGGAAGTTCAAATGGATTTATATAATCAGGTAATATTTTTAGAGAAAGAGAGAGAGAGAGGAGTGAGAGAGAGAGAGAGAGGAGTGAGAGAGAGAGAGGAGTGAGAGAGAGGGAGAGAGAGAAAAAAAATACATAATTGTATAATTATTTTGATATCTTGTATTGAATTTGTATTGAATTTTTGAACGCACAGAGTAAATTATTAGTCATATGATTGTAGTATGATAAATAGTATGCAATAGTATTGTTCTGTTTTATTAATAAGTTTATATTATGTCTTGTTATTTTTTTTGACCTTAGGTATAGATTGAATTACATAAACGTGACTGAATTAATAGAGGGGAGAGAGAAGGAGAGAAAGAGTGACACCAGACACATCATCAACTATTAACTACAACAACAACAACAACAACAACATCCTGTTTTTTTTTTCTTCTTTTTTTTTTATAAATTCAGATGTCAACTATTCAGAAAATCTGCAAGCAATTGGCATGCAAATACAATGCAAGTCAAATAGTTGGTTGGACGTACATTCAAAGTCTTCTTCTGTAAAGGAATGCCTACAGGACTTCCTTTACGACGAAAGGCAACTCCTACTCCAGAAACTGACAATTCATGGGTGAGGAAACATTACATCTTTATTTTGAAGTCTGTGTTGTTGTTTTTTTATCTGTTTCAGGCATTGAGAACTAAATGCTTTTTTTTTTAGAATGACTCAAAAGTAATTTCTAGGTTGCAAAACAGGAAACTTATTAATTTTTTATGTGGTTTGTGAGTAAATTTGTTAAACGTTTAGACATAGGTTTACATAATTAATTGGTGTAAACTTTTTTTAAAAGTATTTCATTAAAAAAGAAATTCGATAGTTGGAAACTACAGTTTACTAACATTCAAAGTGAACATGTTAAAAGTGTTTTCGTAACGATATCTCAAGAGGCTACATCACAAAATTACTTCGAAAAATCTCTGCAAAGAGTGCTAGCATCCAGGGCCGTGCCGTGCTATGATACAGAGAGGCGGCCGCATCAGGCGGCACCGTAAGGGGGCGGGAATGAAAATACAATTATTTTTAGTTATTTATTACTAGTTATCTATTTATATATTATGTTCTGTTACTAGCTTTGCAACTCATTTCTTATCGCTATCGCTATCGTTATCGCTATTTTTAATAGCATGATTAGCATCATCAATTATGACCTCAGCAGCACAGTTGGCAGCAACTGTAGACTATTTGCTGATGATACTCTAATTTACAAAGAGGTTGATGGTATCCAAGACTGAAACATTAGCTCTAGACTTGAAGGCAATTGCGGGATGGTGTAATACATGGCAATTTCAGTTGAATGAGGGGAAGTGTATTGTTATGAGGCTAACTCGGGGTAGAAATCCTATTGTTTTCAATTAAAGTATGAATGACACTAGTCTTTGGAGTGTCAAGTGTTATAAGTACTTGGGGGTTACAATGACAGATGACCTTTCTTGGAAAAAACACATTGATGGTGTTACTGGGAAAGCTCTACAAATGCTTCATTTTAGTCAATGGACATGGGGCACCTGCACACCACAAGTTGCCTATCAAGCATTGGTTTGGCCTCATCTTGAGTATTGCTGCAGTGTATGGAATCCTCACTCTGTCACACTCACTGAGTTGAAATGGTTCAGCATAAGGCAGCTAGGTTTGTTTGTGGCAGACACAAATTTACAGATAGTGTCACTGAGATGCTGTCAGTGCTACAATGGCATAGTTTGACACATTGCAGGGCTGAGTTAAGTTTGAAATTGTTTGGAAAAATTACACGTGGTGATTGTCCTAAACTGCAGTCTAGTGATATTCATAAAGGGGCAGGGCTGACCACTTTAAGAAAACTAGGGAGATTTTTTGCTAGGAGAGATTCATATTATTGGCCTTTTTTCCTAGCATTTTAAGACAATGGAACTCTCTTCCTGAGATAGTGGTGAATAGGGATCATTTTGTTTTGTGGGATTGACATTTGTATATTCATTTTGTTTTTATATAGTGTATATATATATGTGCTTGACAATGCTTAATGCTGCATGTGGACTCTTATGTCCCTCTGCCATAGGCCTATTTGGCTGCTAGCAGGGTACTAATTGTCATTGTAATTGTAATCATCCCCCCTGGTTGCATCTTTTAAAGAAAAAACATTAAAGGGGCTGTATTTCGAAGACTTGCATCATACTGAGAAAATCTACCGCACGGCCCTGCTAGCATCGTTTTTTCTATTGAGCCCATAGACCCCATGTTCAAGAAAAAATGTTAGTTTTTAAAATACACAATAGTCGCTGTGGCAATGACTAAAAATTGGTAAGTGTGGTTTTATTTTTAAAAACTATTTCAGAATCGCGAATTTCTAATTTTTATGTTAAACTCCATTGAGTATGCGCTCATAAGCAAAAAAACATCCATTCAAATGATTGTAAAAGTACCTAAAAATAACTTTTTAAAAAACCCACAATTAAACCACAGAAAAATTGACGCATGTGCTGTTTTTTTTTCTGATTTTTAAAAATTATTTTTACGTATTTTTATGAGCATTTTAATGGATGTTTTTTTTTCTTATTTGGACGTACTCAGTGGAGTTTAACATAAGAGTTAAAAATTCGCAATTTTGAAATAGTTTTATTTTTAAATTAAACCATTATATCACTCGATCAGCACATATTTAAGGTGCACATTGCACTTTGAAAACTTAATATCGGACAATTTTAAATATGAAAAAGAAACATAGTGCCATGCGACTGTGTATTTTAAAAACTAACATTTCTTCTTTAATATGGGGTCTATGGGCTCAATAGAAAAACGATGCTAGCGCTTTTTGGGGAGATTTTTTCGAAGTAAAATAAACTTTTTTTTACAGTTACAGTACAAATTTCACTTCTTTTTTGTGTACCAGTGTTTTTTTAAATGAAAATTAATATTTTGGCAGTGGGTTCAACGTACTTTTAAAGGCTGGTCGTCAACTGAGGCTCAACTACGTGTATGTTTCATACATTGTTGGCGTTCAAGAAATAATCAATTTAACTTTCAATAAATTGTCATAAAGTTTATTTTTAAAGATACGAGCAGAATGTCACGAAAATACTTTTAAAACGTTCAACTACTGCTGCTACAACTAAAAATTTCTAACCAACTTTTTATGAAATATTTTTTTTTAGTTAAATGTTAAATGTATTTTTAATGATTCGTTTTTGTCAACGATCATTGGATACTTTTCTCTGAGCAAGTTAAAATTGTTGCTTAGAATGCACTGATTCGACCTCATCTTGAGTATTGCTGCAGTGTGTGGAATTCCCCACTCTGTAGCATTAACTCATGCAGTGGAAATGGTCCAGCATAGGGCAGTGAGATTTGTCTGTGGCAGATATAAGTTTATGGATAGTGTTACTCAAATGCTAGTGGGTCTTCATTGGGATAGTTTAGCTCATCATAGATCAGAAATTGGTTTATATGTTTATGAAATTGTACGTGGTCAATATCTCAAACCACAGTCTAGTGATATATGTAAAGCATTGTATGTTGGAAGGGGTGACCCCACTCATGGAAAATTAAGTTTTTTTTTAACCAAAACTAATTCTTATTACTGGTCTTCTAAGGATTATACGACAATGGAATGATCTTCCTAAAAAGGCTATTGATGATGTCATTAACAAATTGTGGGGTTTAAATTTTTATTTTTATTGTTTATTTGTAGTATTTTTTTTTGTCTTTAAAGTGCATCGGGCAGTGTTTAAACACCTCTCTAATTCTGTTTATTTTTTGTTTTTCAGAGGCAAAATTAAGAACTCGAAAATTTCATTTTGGAAACTGTAATAGTAATCACTTAAATGGTAATTTTATGTGAATATCTATTAAAATAAACTTTTTTTTTCTTCTCAGTTTGAATTTGACCAAACTTTAAGCAGACGATACTTTTTAATTTTTGTCTATAAAAAAAGTTTATTATGAACGATATCGACATGAAAATACTGTTAAATAATTTAGCTACCATTCTAGTTTCTAAAACAGTTTAAATTTCTCTCATTGGGGTGGCTATTAAAACGTAGAATAAACAGAATTCGAAAATCAGCTGTTTGTAAAACATCTTAACTTGACACGATCAATAGCCTGTTTAAGAAGAGCATTCCATTGTCGTATAAACCTTGGAGAAAAAATAGACCAATAATAAGAATTAGTCTTGGCGAAAACCTCTCTAATTTTTTCTCTTAATTGTGTTTGTATACAGGCAATTAGAAATCGGGACGAACAGAAGTTGGCTCCGCCCTTTTTATGACGAACGCAACTTCTAATTGGTTGGTTATGTAGTCTGACGTCACATGCTCCGGCCCTTTTCAACGTTGATCCACACAACAAACAAATTAGAAGTTGCCGGTCGTCATAAAAATGGCGGAGCCAACTTCTGTTTGTCCCGATTTCTAATTGTCTGTGTTTGTATTTACCAGGTAGTGGTCATTGTGGTTTTATTGGGAACAGTTCTTTTAGCCATAATTGGTTGGATTCTTAACAGATATCAACAGTGTCGGTGAGTTTTAATTTATCACACTTTCTATTATTTTGATTTACAGTATATTCTTTTATATTTGTGTTTCTTCATGACATGAGCTCAAATTAATTATATGCTTAAAAATAGAAATAGGCTAAAAGTTATAAAACTATTGGTTTATCGATAAGTTTCAATCAATATCACAGTTTGAAAACATTTATTTTACTCCCTCCCTCTCTCTCCTTCTCCGCTACCTCCTCTCCTCTTCACCCCCAACCCCCTACCTCCACTCAACCCTACTATTCTTGGGGTTGGTTTATACTCCCTTGCTAAGCAGCAAAGCAGCCTGCGAAGCTTGAAAAATGACATCAGAGCTTCAGATTTTTGCCTTCGCCAGAGCATGAAGCTAGCTTTGAAATTGTTCAACTTTTCAAAGCTTAGCAATTCAAAGCACCAATCAGAAAATGGATACACAAATGGGGTGTTCGAGTCGCACCTTTTTTCTTCCAGGAGGGGGGGAAGGGTTCTATTGTTTTATAGGGTATAAAGATTATAAAATGCAGTGAAGCTTGCAAGACCACGTGTTTGTATGAACAAACTAAGCTTTGGGGAGCTAATTTTTATAAGCTTCAAACTTTACAAATCTTATCAAACTTTGTGCTAAGATTTTTGCAAGCTTTTGAAGCGAATAAAATTATCTCCCCAAAGCTTAGCTTGTTCATACAAACACGTGGTCTTGCAAGCTTCACTGAATTTTATAAACTTTATATCCTATAAAAAAATATATAAAACAATAGAAAATCCCCGTTCTGGAAGAAACAAAACGTGTGACTTGTTCGCCCCATTTGTGTATCCGTTTCATGATTGATGCTTTTTGTTGCTAAGCTTTGAAAAGTTGAACAATTTCAAAGAGCTAGGGTTGGTTTATACTCCCTTGCTAAGCGGCAAAGCAGCCTGCGAAGCTTCAAAAATGACGTCAGAGCTTCAGGTTTTTGCCTTCGCCAGAGCATGAAGCTAGCTTTGAAATTGTTCAACTTTTCAAAGCTTAGCAACTCAAAGCACCAATCAGGAAACGGATACACAAAAGGGGTGAATAAGTCACACCTTTTTTCTTCCAGAAGGGGAAGGGTTCTATTGTTTTGTGTATCTGTTTTATAGGATATAAAAGGTCATAAAATAGGGTAAACTTTGCAAGACCACATGTATGTGTGAACAAGCTAAGCTTTGGGGAGCTAATTTTACAGAACTTCAAAGCTTGCAAATCCTAGCAAAGTTTGGAGTATAAACCTACCCCTATAGCTTCATGTTCTGGTGAAGGCAAAAACCTAAAGCTCTGACGTCATTTTTGAAGCTTCGCGAGCTGCTTTGCCGCTTAGCAAGGGAGTATAAACCAAGCCTTTATAGTTTCTCGTTTTCAATTTTCCTTCGACTTACACCCAACATTGAAGCGACCTCTAAGCTATGATTAGCCATGTATAAATTATTCATGTTATTTTGCAATCTACCTACTGTTTTGTCTACATTGACACCTTCTATGAGTAAAGGGGAACCCTACAAATTTATTTAGGGTTTTATCTTTTTTACAATTTATTTTCAGAATGATTTTGGAAAAAAAGGTGGCCTGTATTATTTTTACATTTCGATTTTTTTATATGTCGATTTATTGATTTGTGCATAACTTCACGCCGTTAATATACATAAAATAACCCCCCTCCCCCCCCCCCCCAAAAAAAAATTCAGAGCTGTCATTTGTATTTGTAAGTTTAGATATGGTTGTGGTAGTGGGGGGGAGAGAAAGGGTATAGAAAAATGCATTTCTTATGTCAAACTCAAATGCTTATTGTTTTGTTACTGTTGTTGAAGTTGTCACATTTATTATTTTTATTTGAGAATATGTTTCTTGAGGGGGGGGGGGGGGGGGGTTTATGGTTACAAATGAAATGATAGGTGTGGTTTTTTTTATATATATTTCTTCGAATCCGACAGGTTTTCATTTCAAACATCTAAAATCGATTTATTGTGGGTATAAGGAGTGGAGGGTGGGGAAGGGGGTCATTTGAGATATTTGAAATATCTTTGAGTAACACAACAGAATAGCCAAAAGTTGTATTTGTTTTGTTCGCTAAATGACGAAAAAGATGTTTTTTGCTTCACAGAAAAAACTTTTACGTTTCAATTTTATGAGTATTAATGAGGAACATTTTGAATAAGTTTTCAAAGTAAGTTTTTTTTTCCTTCGTTTTTGCTTCAATTGTGTAATTTGTTTTTTGTTTTGTTTTTTAAACTTTTCTTACAAAAAGTTAGCAGTGATTGCGTATTTTTAGGGGCAAGTATGTTGGCAGTGATTGCCTACGTTCAGGAGGCATAGTACTTTGAACAGGGATAGTATAATTTTAGTGTTGTAAATTAAAAAAAAAAAAGTGTTTTAAAAAAAACTGACGGAAAAATTAAGAAAAAAAAAAAAAGAAAAATACGGCGGGAAAAGAAAAACGCAAGAAGAAAGAAAGTTGTTCAGTTAAGTACGTGTTCTCAAGATTACTGAATGATTCGGTTAGAAATGTAAATTAAAGTGTTCGTTTTTTTTTTATAAAATCATGTTTTATTTGGAAACAAATACTGGGGGTGGGGGAGGAAATGCAAAAAAAAAGCCTTTCTTTAGGTATATGTTGGTGGTGAATCCTGATTCCTGATTGTTTCAGTTTTACAATAGGGAAAAATACAGTTTACATTAAGCAGTGAAATGCAAATTAATGAATTAAGAATATAAATTATGTCAGATTCGTGAATTAAGTCATTTTAATTACCTTCACTATATATGATAGTAAATCTCAAAAATATTTTTTTAAAATAAAAACTTTAAAAAAAAACATAATAGTAAAAAGCGTTCATTTTCAACACTTAGTAGGGTTGGAAAATAGAAAATAAGAAAAATTAAAAAAAAAGTTTTTTTTAAACCGTGTTTTTTTTTCTTCTAAAAAACATTAAGAAAAAATAACACGTTTTTTACAACACTATATAATTTACATGACATTAATGAGAAATCATGTTAGTGGTTACTATTTATATCAGTGTTTCTCACAATTTTCCCAATTCACCACTACATAAGTTTTCGGTGCACATGTGGACCACCCACTTTAAAAACAACCTGCCTATTATCCTCCTAAGGGAAGACACAGGCATTTAAAGACTTTAAAGCTGCATTCACACTAGACTGGTTTACAAGCCGCTGCTTGCTGCTTGCTATTATTACAAACTTTCTGCTAAACAGAATTTATTTTCTTAAAAAGGTAAAAATTAAAAAAATTAAAAACTGAAAAATGGCCGTTTCATAATTATAGACGCACAAATGAAGTTTTCACTTTAATTAATTATTGTGACAAAATAATATTCGGAACACTACAGTAACATTAAAATTTATAAGGTATATGACTGTCCTGATGTTTTAGACCTTAAAACATTGTATTCTACACACTTTAAACTAGACTTATAAACATATTTACAGAAATTCTGTCCCGAAGCAGCTAAAATGGCACTTTTCAGCTTTGATATTGTAGTATAATCATGGCAATCTGCTTAATAATCACGTACAATGATGTCCCAAAAGTTTTCTACAATATTTAAGTCCGGGGACACGCCGGCCATTCGAGAATGGTGATATTTTGGTTCCGTAACCATTCCTTCATTAGGTTATTGGAGGAAATTGGGGGATTTTCTTGCTGGGTTGCTAAGCTAATGCTATAGAATTGATGTTTTATGGCAATACATACTCTCGTAACAATGTGGTTGAAATACAGGCTGAGCCTGCTTTTCAAAAACTAAGCTGCTCGTACCAAAGGCACTATATCTTCCCCATATTATTAGGCCAATATTTTGTTTAGAAAAATATTGTGGATTCTTCTCACATTCTTCTAATATGAAGAAAATAATAACCATCAGAATCATCCTGGATGAATTTTTCTAATGGTGGTGGGAGCTTGACAATATGCAAAGTGTTTAGCACCTTTGGAATGAGGAGCTTTGCCTTTATTTCAACCAAAACAAACTGCCATAAAGCATCGATTCCATAGCATTAGCTTAGTATTCCAGCAAGAAAATTCTCCAGTTTCCTCCAATATCCTAATGAAGGAATGGTTACAGAACCAAAATATCACCACTCTCGAATGGCCAGTGTGTCCCCCGGACATAAATCTTGTAGAAAACTTTTGGGACATCATCCTACGTGATTATTAAGCAGATTGCCATGATTATACTGCAATATTAAAGCTGAAAAGTGCCATTTTAGCTGCTTCGGGACAGAATTTCTGTATATGTGTTTATAAATCTAGTTAAAAGTATGTAGAAAAAAATGTTTTAAGTTCTAAAACATCAGGACAGTCATATATCTTATAAATTTTAATGTTACTGTTGTGTTTTGAATGTTATTATGTCACAATAATTAATAAAAGTGAAAAGTTCATTAGTGCGTCTATAATTATGAAACGGCCATTTTCCAGTTTTTAATTTCTTTAATTTTTACCTTTTTAAGAAAAAAATTCTGTTTAGCAGAAAGTTTGTAATAAAAAATGAACTGTTTATGGTGAAAATTTCAGGCGAATCCATCAAGTTTAACTCGAGATATAACCCATTTTTGGGGTGTGTCTATATATATGAAACACACTGTATAATGATTATATTCGCTAAAAGGTAGTTAAGTGACTCGAGTTTAGTTACAAACTGCAGCTCTTATCTCATGTCAACATATGTTCTAATGTATTGTTACTCGTGAAGAACCACTTCATTATTTAGTACAAAGTAAAAAGGCGTTTGTTACAAAATATCTAAAGTGGCTAACACAATTCAAACATAGAAGATAAATATTTTTTAAAAGTATTTTCATTAAGGTGTATCTTTAAAACAGATAGTACTACACTTTTTTGTGACAGTTTTGAAATTGATTAAATTTCTTGTTCCTATATTGGACATTTTTTATTAGTCATAAAAATTAGTTTTCAAACTTAAGTTCATTATAAAAAAATGTCTCTAAACTCATTTAATTATTTCAGTTGTAACACCCTGTATGTTGGGTTCCTCCTAGAATGCTAGCCTGGGGGTGTCTGTAACAACCCGACCAGTCCATTACAATACCCTGGGCAGTTTTTCTCCAAACTCACCCAGCCTGACTCTGTCAGGAATGGGATCGCAGCACCAGCTGGCCTCTTCAACCAACTATTGGGTGGCGCCGGCAACCGGAATCCACCACACCGAGAATCGCCGGACAAAAGGCTGACGAGAATGGTGAGCACCCCACGGTGAACCCCTTGAAGGGTTCCGCCGGGGAACCGGCCGACAAGTCCATGACAAGACGGACGAAGGATGGTGAAACCCCTCAGGTTTCTCCCACCCCTCCTCGTGGTGACTTCCCCAATAAGTTGACACACAGACACAGTGTATAAAAGAGTAAAAAGTTTAATTTACACTTACTCGGTAACAAAGTAATAAATAACTGCTGGCTACTTCAGCCAGCAACAAAGCAACACCAAACAAAGCAATTAATTATCAAATTACTGATGTGGCAATCTGGAGGCCTCCCTGGCATTCAGCATGAAGATGTTTCTTGTTTCAGGGTCCATACTGAACTGTCCTGAATAATTGCTGACTTATATACCCCCAGGCTGCTCCACCTGGAGGATGACAGTGACCCTACCTGACCTCTTTCTCATTACTTCAATGAGAGGTCTGCTGGTAACATTATGTCATCTGTCGGGATGCCTACTGCAGCAGCCTAGCAGACAAGTCATCAGGATTTAGTCTGCTCCTTACAATACAGGAAGGAGACAGATTGGGTCGTCACATGTCCGACTTTTCCTCGTCCCTCCCTCGCATGCACGTACAAACCTTAGAGCAGAGCAGGGTCACTTGGGCCTGTTGATGCCTCTTGGGCGTGCACAGGCCTAAACTTGTAAAAGCACCACATCATCCTTTGTTTGTCGTCTATTTTTCTTTTGTTCATGCATTTTGTTACGTAGATTTTTTATACCCGTATATGGGCCCGTGGACGCTTCACCTTTAAAAGAACATTCATCTCTGTAATTGTTAGAATTTCTGGTACAGGGATGAATAAATACATCTTGGTCTTCTTGTAATTCTTTCATCACAGCCATCGGAGACACCATACGGCAGGAGGGTAAAGACCCCTTCACGACGTGGTGATTCAGATGATGGCGGTAACCGCCTCTGATGAATCTTCCTCCTCATCGGGGAGTTGACGAGTATCCGCTGCCATCCGTCATCTTCTGTCGTTCTATCTCTCATCGCAATGCAACCACGCGGGCCAGAGAGATACGAATTGGTGGGAACAACTGGAATCGCCGTAACGTCGTAGCCAGGGCCGTCTTAGGGCATGTCGGGGCCCTTGGGCACACAAGAATTGGAGGCCCCGTTGGATAGTAAAAATTAGAAAAAATTTAAAAATCTGATCTGGTGTCCTATTAACATTTCAATTTAGAAATGTTGACGGTAATTCTTAGTAGGTATCTACCTAAAAATAGAAAAAAAATTGAGCTCCTTTTTTTCGTGTAAGCGAATATATCGGCCTTTCGGGGCCCCCGTGAGGTTGGGGGCCCTGGGCACGGGCCCCGTGTGCCCTTATAGTAAAGACGGTACTGGTCGTAGTTTATGTGAGTGCGAAATCAACTAAACCCCCCAACATCACAAAACGTTTATGTATATATAGCCATCCATCTATTATAAGATGGTGGCGGCGATATATATATATATATTGATCTATGGATTTCGTAAAAGTCTACATCAGGAGAATCCTCACACAGTTTTATGTTGCTTTGAACGGCCGATTTTCAAACTGTGGTTATTCGTCATTTCTAGAGCAATTTGAAAGTATATTAGAAACTAGAATGGTAACTGAAATACTTAATAGTTTTTTTTTCATGTTGATATTTTTGAAAATAAACTTTTTAAAGACAACTATTAAGATACTAGTGGGGTAACCCGTCATAAATAACGGGAGCAAAATTCACAGGCAATTGTGCGCATGCGCGTCGTTTTTCCTTTTTTTCCTTTTTTCATTTCAATTTCAGTCACCCCCTCCCACTTTTCTCTCTTTCTCCCCCTTTTACACTTTCCAACCTTTTCCCCTCACCCCCTCCCACTTTTTTCTCTCTCCCCCTTCTACACTTTCCAAAGGAAGCGTTCAACATATAGTTGACCTTGAGAAAAAAAAACGGTTCATTTATTCAAATTTATATAAATTCCGACGTGCTTCAATGGGTTTGTTACTCCACACACACACACATACATACACAGACCTGGGATATTATATATATAATAATGTTGTCTGTTTAATGTTGGGTCATTTTCAAACTCTTATAAAAATTTTATTTTAAAATCAGTGTGGTAACCCATCATAAATGACAGGAGCATCTAGTTTAATTTTGTGTGAATGTCCGGTTCTCATGAAGTAATTTGCCTTGACCGCTTGCAATTTTTAAAACCCCCTTAATAGTGTTTGGGTTCTTGGATCCGGATGGTGCAACATAAATTCATTCAATTCAATTAAGTACACCTGCAATCAGCTAGAGAGCCATGTGGCAAGGGGAACAATTCCCAATCACAAATGGTTGTCACTGAGACAAGGCATAAACATCAGAGTCTGATGATCAGACCTAAATACATTTGGAAAGAAAGACCTCAAATAGGCATCAGTTCTAACTCCTATTTCTCTAATAGCCTTTCGATGGCCATATATATATGGGGGTTTCTAGTAAGAATTCTATTTAACAATGATCTGTTGTCAGGAACTAGCAAGTGTTTAAGAAGGACAAGTTCATCTAGCTTTAAAGTTGATGATGAGAAAAAAAAACCGGTTCATTTAAATTTCAATAAATTCTGATGTGCTTAAACGTTTTTGTCCTTGTTTGTACAGCGTTATACACAGACATACAGACAAAGTTTAATATACAGTATATAAAAATATATAAACGTGAAAAATTACATTTATAAGTGATTGGCCTACCCTTCTATTTTCTAAAACACTAAATTTTCGTTAAAGTTTCTCTTGAAAGAATCTCCAGATTTAGAAGGAAGTATACCCTTTAAAAAAACCTTAATGTTTTTTTTGTGTTTCTTGAAGTTGCTTCTTTAAAAAAAAAATAGAATGTTCACTTGGTGAACCAGAAAATTACTATGTGGGTGGAGATGTAGTTGCTTGTCTAATGTATTTTTTAAACAATCAAAAAACGGGTTAAATATTTAATCTCATTTCCTTTAGTTTTCCTTTATTTGACAGAGAAAAATTAAATATAAATTTAGATTTTTTTAAAAAAAAAAAAAAAAAACAGAAATCAACCATATTTGAAACTACGAGTACTCAAAATGCTAAATAAATTGAATTGATTCTTGACAAGTTTAAATGTGAGATTTATTAAAGAGGTATTTCTGTAAATAGTATATTTTGGATATATTTTCACCCTCTGCAAGAACAATATTTAATGCTGTATTTGTGTGTGGTATAAACTTTTTTTGTTTTTCATTCTTTCCCTCCATTTTTCTATCGATCGTAATTTTTTTTTGTTTACCTAAAAGGAACATTTAAAGTAATTTACTTTTGTGTATGTTAAAAATAGTTTATATCAACTGATATAGTGCAATATAAATTTTTGACATCTAATCTTGCAAGTGGATCGTCCCCCCTTTCCTCATCCCCCTTTCCCCTCCCCCTTTCCTCTCCCTCTTTCCCCCTCCCCTTTCCCTTTCCCCCTCCCCCTTTCCCTTTCCCCCTTTCCCTTTCCCCCTCCCCTTTCCCTTTCCCCCTTTCCCCCTCCCCTTTCCCCTTTCCCCCTTTCCCTTTCCCCCTCCCCCTTTTCCCCTACCCCTCCTTTAAATATTATTTGAATAGTAATGTGATTAGTTGGCCATTTCTCTACCTATTATGACCAAAAACGGCATCAATATATGTGGTAGAAATCTGAGTAGCCCACAGTAATCTGCAGTGGCGGCAGCATCCTCTAGAGCATGCTGCTGCAGCAATCTCCTCCGAGTATCCTGCAGCCAGTCTCTTCCCTGTTTTAAACAATGCTTTTTAATCAGTGACGCAAGAAGGAAGTGTTATTACCTTGCACACACACACACATGAGTTAAATGAATTCGAATTAAACCTGTTTAGGTAAATTATACCGATTCCAGTTAAGGACAAGAACCAAATAAAAATTGACTTTATTATTGATATTTTAAATTGGAAATACTAAAACAATATTTTGGCAATAGTTTATACAGGGTTATTCAAAAAGTAGCATATTTCAACCATTTATTTCTTCCAAACTACAAAAGATAGAAATATAATTCCAACGTTCCTGGACAGAGAAAAGTTCAAAATTTGAACAGTCCGGGTGAAAGTTCCATTCAAGGCCGCAGTGGCACTGTTGCTTGTCTGTAGAAAAATGGCGGCGACTCCACAGGAACAATCATTTTATCGGCTGCAATTATCAAAATTAGAGTCCATTGTTGAAGTGCAATGTGCATTTCGCCGCCAGTTTAAGAAACAACCGCCTCGTCATAAGCAGATTTACCAGTGGCATCTGCAAACGGAAAAGCACGGGACATTTGCGCACATCGAATGAAGATGTCGAGCGTGTTCGTACACTTTATGAAAGGAGCCCAAGGAAATCCACAACACGAGCAAGCAAGGAACGTAACATTCCTCAACCAACGGTATGGCGAGTTCTGAAACACTGTCTGCACATGAAGCCGTACAAACTGCAGTTATTGCAAGCATTGCATCCTGACGATCACAACAAAAGGTACGAATTTTGCATTAGCATGCTTGAGGATATGGAAGAGGACAGTCTTTTGGAACGATTAATTTTTTCCGATGAATCCACTTTTCATCTTTCCGGTAAGGTTAATTGCCATAATGTTAGAATTTGGGCAAGTGAAAATCCTACGACAGTTATTCAACATGAAAGAGATTCGCCGAAGGTTAACGTCTTTTGTGCCATTTCTGTGAAAAACGTTTATGGACCTTTCTTCATGGAGAAAACTGTGACAGGACTCATGTATCTAGACATGCTTCAAAACTGGTTATTTCCCTAACTTGAAGGTGATTCAGATGGCTTCATCTTCATGCAAGATGGTGCCCCGCCTCACTTCTCCAACGACATCCAACGTTACCTGAATAACATCATTCCAGGACGTTGGATTGGAAGAGGAGGAGCAGAAGATGAACTTCTTCACCTGTGGCCTCCCAGGTCACCAGACCTTACTCCCTGTGATTTTTATCTGTGGGGTTACGTAAAAGACTGTGTTTTTGTTTCCCCTATGCCTGACACTCTTCAAGATCTGTGACATCGAATTGTTGAAGCTGTGAATTCGATAACTAGAGACCAGCTGATTCGTGTGTGGCAAGAAATGAGCCACAGTTTTGATATTTGTCGTGTAACACATGGTGCTCATATTGAGTGCATACAAAATTGAACTTTTTTCTGTCCAGGAACGTTGGAATTATATTTCTATCTTTTGTAGTTGAAATCTATCTTTTATACTTAAATATAATATACCGGGTTATTATATTTAAGTATATTTTCAGATTATCTTATCTGATTTTTTTTTGGATGTGGGTTGTCTGTCTGTCTGTTTGTCCACTATGCATTCCCAAACCCTTTTACCTATAGAAGACAAATTTGGCAGGAATTCTTCCTATGACCCAGCAAGGAAATTAGGGTACCTGGGTGCCCCAGCAACCACCCTGCACGTGCAAGACAGGGGGATATATAAAATTATATACACATATTGTATATCCCAAAAAAATGAATATATCCCAAAAAATATAATATATGTGTCATGAATACCTATGATGCAATTAAAAATTATGTGAGGTCATGACAATTCAAATTCCAGTGAGGTAATTAATTTATTTATAACCTTGTGTTTTTTGTAACCTTTGAAATGTTTTGCCTTAATTATGTTTGGTTACTCTGAATAATTGTAGTTAAATGGTAACATTCTTGACAGTTTCTGTGTATATAAAGAGTTGCATTATTCTTTCTTCATCATTCTTGCTTCTGGCAGTGTGGAGTGGGTTAGCAGTAACCAGTGGACCAGTTCACCTTTTTAACTATTGGAACTACTCATTATTACCAATTGGATATAATGCTTGGTCATCATTTGTCTTCATCCTAGTTATCAATGTATGTGTTTCATCAGAGCAGTTTCCACCAGTGCATTATTTATATTGTGCCATGTCTTTTTCATCATAATCATGAAATGAACTATTTTAACTACATTCTGGTTGCATTAGATCCACCAAGGATAATAACACTGGGTTTGCATGAACACTACTTCCACGTTTGGTGCCATTTTCTGGTCGTAACGACCCGACTTGGTCGCCACAACACTCGGGTAAAACCAAACTGTCTTACCTGCCACTGACCTTCTTGGGACAGGTCCAAGTGCTGACCAGCCCTCCTCTTGTGCCATCCATGCCCAGGGTGGTGCCGGTCGGAAGTCGAACTCCCCGTAAGTCGAACTCCCCGTAAGTCGAACTCCCCGTAAGTCGAACTCCCCGTAAGTCGAACTCCCCGTAAGTCGACGGTCGAATGGCCGACGAACACAACGGAGAATCCAAGGTAAGTCTCCATTGGATCTTAGTGTGGATCTGACACGAAGCACCAGCCAAAAATAATGGTTGAAGGATGGTGATGTTGCCGGTGTTTCCCCACCGGAAACCCCACCCTCCCCGTGGTAACTTCTCCAGAAATAACGACACGGACACATTGTGTATATTTGAAATAAAAGATATAATTTATTCAATAGAAATAAATTATTAAACACTTACTATTATGCCGCAGTCACACTAGGCTGGTTTCCCAGCCGCTGGTTGCTGCTGGCTGGTTGTAGCTCTCTAGCAGCATAGTCTGAACTGCTACCAGCAGCTGCTTTCTCCAGCGGGCTAGTGATTTTAACAGCAGCTGGTGAAGTTGGACATGTCCAACTTTAGCAGCTACCAGCTGGTCATGTGACTCCCTTCCTGCTGCTGCCATCTAGTGTGAACTTTTTGTTGCTAGTAGTGGCACTAGTGGTAGTTGAAACTCCACTGCTTGGGTTAGTTGTTTTTGAATTTGAATTTGAAAAATTACTCTGCAAGCAGCCATAAAGGCCTATGGCAGAGGGACAAGAGTCCAAGTGCAGCATAGAAAATGCATGGTCAAAACCAGAAAATATCAAACCCTAATGATATAAACCCAACAACAATTTCAATATTTTTTAATGCTGCAAATATATGCATTGTCAAAGCAAAACAAAATTATGACTCCCATAAAATATGTTTTCCCTGCACAAAATCCCCAGCAAGCGAGTTCCATTGTCGAATCGCCCTCGGGACAAATGACCAGTAATAAGAATCTGTTCGTGCAAAAATCTCTCCAACTTTATTAGAGTGGTCACCCCTACCCAAATATAATGCCCTGCAAAGTTTACTTGAAGTAGGTTTAGGGCAAGAGCCTTCTAGCATTCGATTAAAGATATTAAGACTAAAATCTGAACGTCTTGCAAGTAAACTATCCCAACCAAGCTCTGAAAGCATTTTAGTTACACTGTCGGCATATCCATATTTACCACAAACAAACCTAGCAGCCCTGCGTTGGACCATTTCTATAGAGTGAGCTAAGTCCTCAGTGTGGGGATTCCACACAGAGCTGCAGTATTCTAGATGGGGACGTACTAATGATTGATATGCTATACATTTTACCTCCCTGGGACACCTTCTTAGAACGCGTTGACTAAACCTAAGCATCTGCATAGACTTGGAAATAATCTGTTCGACATGCAGCTTCCAAGAAAGTTTAGCTGTAATCGTTACCCCCAAATATTTATAAGAATCTACGTTATTAAGTGGAATGGCCCCTATTCTATATGGAAATATTGTTGGATTCCTTCCCCTAGCTACCCTCATTACACAACATTTTCCCTTATTAAGTTGAAGTTGCCATTTAGAACACCATGCCTCTATTGCTTTCAAGTCACTATCAATAATATGGCAATCATTGTCAGAGGTAACCTCACGATAAATTATTGTATCATCTGCAAATAGCCGGCAATTGCTGCTAACTTGACTGCTGAGGTCATTAATATACAAAAGAAACAGAAGCGGACCCAACACACTACCCTGAGGAACCCCTGATGTAACCCCTATCCAGTCAGATTCAGACCCACCTGCAACAACCCTTTGTTTCCTATCACTCAAAAAAGAATGCACCCATTTATACAGCTGTTCACCCAATCTATACCCACTAATTTTTGTCATTAGTTTTGAGTGAGAAACTGTGTCAAATGCCTTGCAGAGATCAAGAAAAACCAAATCTATCTGACTGCCTTTGTCTAAAATTTTCTGAACGTCATCAACTAAAAGAATAAGCTGGGTTTCACATGAACGCCCCCTAAGAAACCCATGCTGGTTATCACACAAAAGATTGTTTTCCATAAGAAAATTCATTGAGGAGGAATATATAATATGTTCAAACATGTTAGAGTTTGTGATTTTGCAAGATGGTGATTGGATGACTTGCACTGCTAATACCAGCAGTGACTGGACAAATGTGAACCCAAAGCAGCTGCTGCTTGCTGATGCTGCTAATAACCAGCAGCAACCAGCGGCTTGTAAACCAGCCTAGTGTGACTGCCGCTTTAATTACAACAATCTGCTGGACATTCTGTCCAGCAGAGAAACACAAAATAGATGAAGAATAAGGTGGCCATGTTGTCCACCTGCAAAACACAAGGCACAAAGCACATGCATACAGCATCAAAGGGTTCACCACACTCTCCAGTATATAATGGCTGCCACCATTATATACCCCCCAGGCTGCTCCACCTGGGGCTTAGCAGTGACCCTTGCTGGCCTTTCTGTTGTCTGCCGGGCAGCCTACTATAGCCAGCCTAGCAGACGACAACAGGAGATTTAGTCTTGCTCCCAGAATGAGCAAAACTGGGTCGTCACTTGGTTAAAGTCTTGTTGAGTTGAAGTTGTACTTCCTCTAGACTTAGAGGCATTGAAGTCTTATTTCTATGTTTTTTTGGGCCATTTAATTATATTTTGATGCCATTATTATTTATTAGAATTTGTAATTTATACAGCTGTTGTTATTAATTTATTTGTTAGTCTTGTTATATTAAATTATATCTAAATAATAATTTGTCTCACTGGAATTTTATTTCTTAGCTAAGGGATTATAAATTGAATATACGAATAATTAAACCTTTGCATATATATCTCAAATGAATCATATATCCCAAATGAATTCTATATACCATGTGATGCAGCATGAAGCACAAACACTGTCATCTATTGCTGGTTTTTGCTTAAAGAGACCATTGCCTCCAGAAATTTCTTGTCAAAACGATTTTTAAAATTTAAAATAAGTGATTAATATATTTTAAAAAATTAAAAATCAGTCGACTTCATGTAAATGGACTTTATCAAATAGGTGCACCACCAAACAACAGACATTGGCAACAAAACTCCCCAAAGTCAAATCTTCTACTTGAATTCTGATGTGTTGCTATCACCTCACAGTGCTTTCATTTCAAAGTATTATAGATTTAATATTTTGAAGTATTCCACGTGGAAGGTTGTATTAAGTTGAATATGAATAGGGAATACATGTATTTGATTAAGGAATTCTTGAAATGTGAGGTGATAACTTTTTCCACAAAAATTGGGGGGGGGAGACTTTCGTTTTTTGAAATTTAAAATGGCGTCGTTTGGTGACTCATGAAAAGTCACTTCATTTTTAAGGTGTTTTATGGTTTTATCGATTTCTTTTAAAATTTAAAAATCGTTTTGACAATCATTAAGTCTTGACTATATTATGAAAAGAAATTTTTGGAGGTATTGGTCTCTTTAAAGGCACATTCACACTATGCTGGTTTACAAGCCACTGATTGCTGCTGGCTATTAGCAGCAACAGCAAGTAGCAGCTGCTTTGTGTTCACACTTGTCCAGTCACTGCTGGTATTAGCAGTGCAAGTCATCCAATCACCATCTGGAAAAAACACAAACTATAACAACAACCAACCCAAGCAGTGGAGTTTCAACTACCCACTAGTGTCACTACCAGCGACACTGGCTGTAGCAGCAGGAAGGGAGTCACATGAGCAGCTGGTAGCTGCTAAAGTTGGACATGTTCAACTTCACCAGCCTCTGTTAAAATCACTAGCCTGCTGGAGAAAGCAGCTAGTAGTAGAAGTTCACACAATGCTGCTAGAGCTACAACCAGCCAGCAGCTGGAAAACCAGCATAGTGGTTAATAAAAGTTAACATTATTGTGTACTGTGAGCTTTTGACATCAACCAATATTTATTACCAACCTTTAGATGACATTTTCCACATCTCGTTTCTTCTCTGAACAGTACGGTGCCCGCACAGAGAAGATCCGAGCTGTAGAGAGAGCTGGATGGAGACAGATTGTGGTCACTCCTCTGCATGGGGGTGAAATCGATGCAGGAGAGTGGCGGCCATCTCTCTTACTTCCGGTTGATGCTGATGTACATCTTCTCCATCGGTATCCCGACAAGAGAAGATGTTGTAGCTGCTGAGAATCGTATAGCTCTTGCCCTGTGGAGTCTCCGGCCTCTGAAGAGAAGTTGGTTACATTACAGAAAGACAATGCTGTTTCTTGTTATAACACTCTTTATTCATCACTTGTAAGAAACACAGATTACAAGGATGAATAGGTAAAATACTAACGGTAAATCCTCAGGCCCATGATTCGGAATAAGATCACGTAATACAGGCAAAGGATAAGAACTGAGGAACAAAGAGGAACACGGTCCTTTTATACCTTGGACCTGTGTACACCTGCGAGGTGTAACCAGGTCCAAGTAACCATGGTCCTATGTGTATCAATCCGCCGCTTGGGCATGAGTCAGAAAGGTGAGTCAGAGAAGAGGGAGGGACGGTTGAGAGTTGTTTACCCCCCGGCTATGGTTTTGGCGGGATCACGATTTACAGGGTGTTACAGTACTTGGGATATAGAATCCATTTGGGATATATATCTTTTGGAATAAATAATATATTTTTTGACGACTGGCAACTTCTAATTGGTTGGTTATGTAGTCTGACATGTGCTCCGCCCCTTTCAAAGTGAAACCACGCAACAAACCAATTAGAAGTTGCCGTTCATCATAAAAACGGCGGAGCCAACTTCTGTTCATCCCCTTTTTCTAATTGCCTTTATGAGATTACTGCAGCAGCATGCTCTAGAGGATGCTGCTGCGGCTGCAGATTCTTCTGAGCTGCTCAGATTTCTACCATACATATATATGCACTGTATATATTTTTTTCTTCTAATTCTTAAACGTCATTATACGGGTCATTTGGAGATCGATGATATTATCAAAATAATACATTGAACAATTTCTTTCACCGGGTTTTTTTACTGACTAGTTTTGCAAAAAAAAAAATCAATTTCTTTTATTAGAATATATAAATGCGTGCATATGTGTGTGCGTGTGAGGTCGGCTCCACACGATGTGCGAAATGATCACATTTTCTTTTTAGAGTCTCTTTGCACAGGGTTTTAACATTGAGGAAAAAAAAAGCCATATAGTAAACACTTCTTTAATATGATTATTCTATTTTGATCATCATTTTTTCCTGTGAGTGAAAATATTTCACAAGTTATAACATACACACATTGTGTGGAACCAGTCTTATATGTATGTATATACTGTATATAAGATATGGCACAGGATAAAGTGGTGAAGGGTTTTGGAGTTGTTTTTAATAAATTGCCCTTGTATACCATGTAGACAAAGTATTTGGAGAGTCAGTAGCTGTAGTCTTGTAAATTAATTTAAGCACGCAATATACAGTGTGTGTGTGTGTATACGTTTATGATAGAAAAAGGGGGAAAGGTGGAGGCAGGTAGGGGGAGTGAAAAACGGGGAGACCACCGAAATCGGTAGTGAAAATCGGCATGATCGGCATTTAGAAATCTGGAAGAACTTCAGTTAGCTCCGCCCTTGTATGACGAACGCAACTTCTAATTGGTTGGTTATGTAGTCTGACGTCACATGCTCCGCCCTTTTCAACATCGAACCACACAACAAACCAATTAGGAGTTGCCGGTCGTCATAACAAGGGCGGAGCCAACTGAAGTTCTTCCCGATTTCTAAATGCCTGTATGAAAGTGAGGCGGTCGTACACGACCTTGAAAAGTGGGGTCGTCCTCACTCCAACCTGCCGGAGTGACGTCAACCACTTCATGCAGTCGTGAATTCAGCATTAATCAATAATTTGCAAACGACTTTTGCTGAGCTTCTCGTTCTGCCATTTGAGCATGCAACTAACTACTCGCGAGTCGCGAGACAACAACGTTTGGCAACGGCAATAGATGGTCGTTGGAGAGAACTCCATGTGAACTGGAAATGGTCGTGAACTCCGGGTGTAGAATAAGCAAGTAGTGTGACATGCACATTACTGGGCGTGATCGATCTCGCCCAATTCACGACTCCTGGTAAACCCGCCTTAAGAGCCCAAATACACCTCCATCTTGTTGTTTTGAGCAGACTACAACGGGACAAAGGAGTGTTACTAAACTTGAAAGAAATAGTATCACAGTCGCTCAATTAAAATACAGTAAAGCGCAAAATGCAATAGAAAGTATTGTTCTTTAAGTGCTCGCTTTATAGAAATTCTGAAAAGGTCCTTCTATTTTTAAATAAGGTTCAGAATCGTTCGTTTTTTTAACTCCATGTTAAATCTCATTGGACCACAAAACCAACCCACAAATATTTGAAGAACTCTCATTAAAAACGATTTAGAACAATAACAAAAAAATTAGCACCTGCTTTCATGTATTAGCTTCACGATGTTTCCTTTTTATAAATTTTGAGATGGTCTTTCTATTTTTTAATAATGTTTAAAATCGTACGTTTTTTTTAACTCCATGTTAAATCCCGTAGGACCAATAGCCGTCCCACAAACATATGAAGAATTCTCGTTAAAAACGACTTAGCACAATAACAAAATAATTAGCACGTGCATTAATCTATTGGCTTCACGATGTTTCCTTTATATAAGCTTAGCACGTGAAATTATTTTTCTATTGATTATTATGTGACTTCAAACCTGAAAAAAAAAAACGTTAAAAATCCACTTTTAAATCAAAAGCGATCACAGCGCCTACATTCGGAGAAATTTTGAATTAAACGGTATATCTCGGCTCTTAAGTTTTTGATCTGAAGCACAAAGAGAGAATTTTTGGTGATTATATTTCACTAGCATGGGGCACTAATTATAGTCAGTCATATTTGCTTTATTGATTCAGGGGAGGGGGGTGGCGGTTATTTGATATAGTTAACCCTGGTTGGGGGTCACTACAGCTACCAAGGCTCACAAGCGCTACTAAGGGGAGAACAGCTACTTGGGTCACTACAGCTACCAAAAAGATTAATAGACCTTTTGTTCATCAAAAAGGTCACTACAGCTACCAAAAAATAGGAGGACAAAATATAGACCTTTTTTTTATCACTTTTTCGTCACTACAGCTAAAAAAATAACCCTTTCTCCCTAAAATAACGGAACCTTACCTAATAAAACCTTACCGAACCTTACCTAACCGAACCTTAACGATCCGAACCAAAAATTACCGATACTAACCGAACCTAACCGATCCTAACCAAACCTAACCGATCCTAACCAAACCTAACCGATCCTAACCAAACCTAACCGATCCTAACCAAACCTAACTGAACCTAACCGATCCTAACCAAACCTAACCGATCCTAACCGAACCTTACCGAACCTTACTGAACATAATGAAACCTAACTGAACCGAATGTAATCTAAACTAAACATATTGATAAATAAACAGGCCTATATTTTTTGGTAGCTGTAGTGACCCTCGGTAGCTGTAGTGACCCTTTTGATGAAATAAAGGTCTATATTTTCTTTTTGGTAGCTGTAGTGACCCTAGTAGCTGTAGTGAGCCTAGTAGCTGTAGTGACCCAGTTAGCTGTAGTGAGCCAGTCCCTTAACCCTCTCCCCTCCCCCTACTACCCCCCCCCCCCCCCCCACACACACACACATACTCAAAAACCATAAAATCAATGTCCACCATTAAGAAGCCAATCAATTTTGATGTTTTATTGGTGGCTTTAGAACATGATAAGGCGCCAGCAAACATGTGTGTCTGTGTGTGTGTGAAAAGTGTGGATAAAGGTCAACAAGGAAATCACACCGTATGTCACACGTCAGTTTTTTTTATTATTAGGTCCCTAGTGAAGAGTTGTTACGAGTAATTACTTATTTTTACTCAAAACTATCAATTTAGTTCAATTAAGGTTATTAGTTACAAATTTGTGTACGTGTTCGTGCAACTATGTACGAACAATATATCTGCCTAATCGTAAGAAGATTAAGCCCTGGTGACGTCATAACGATTGACGAAAAATTTAGGATTGTGTCATTTTTTTTTCTTTTCTTTCTGATAAAAAATAGTAGTAATAATAAAGGAAATCAATAATCCTTTTGTTTAAACTGTTGAAAACGTTTATTGTTTCTTTTATAATCAGACTAAATGATTATGACACAATCTTCAATTTTATGTCAATCTTGAGTGACGTCAAAAGCTTCTTCATACGATGAGGCAGGTATATAGGTCAGTGGTTTCCAAAAATGGGGTGCGCAAGATGGTATTTGGGGACATTGGGGACAGGCAATTAGAAAACGGGATGAACAGAAGTTGGCTCCGCCCTTTTTATGACGACCGGCAACTTCTAATTGGTTTGTTGTTAGAAGTTGCGTTCGTCATAAAAAGAGCGGAGCCAACTTCTGTTCATCCCGTTTTTTAATTGCACGCCATTGGGGGTGAGCGAGATCTGCAATCAATTGATATTTATTCAATTTTATTGATATTTGTGTAAATTATGAGAAAACAGCATAAAAAAAATTTCCACCGTAGCTAATTTTCCATAGACCTCTATGTTAAAAATGTTAAAAAATCTCTTCTGTACCAGTGTGCTGTACCCGGGGGGGGGGGGGGGGGGGGGGGGAAGAGTTCACCCGTGTGAGATTTCAAGATGTAAATATTTAATTTGAGCTTTCTGAACAGGATTTTGACATAGAAAAACGCTTTTATGGTGTGCTCAATAAAACATGGTTATTCTATATGTTTAAGCTGGCTTTATAAACATTTATTTTGTTTTTGCCAAGCTGCGATTTTGAGAACATTTTATATTTTTTCAAACGAACGTTTTTATTTCCTCTGCAGAAACATTACGAAAAAAAAAATTCAGGGTGTTTTAGAAATTGGAATAGTTGGTGATAATGTTAGAACTTGTTTTTAATGACAGTTTGAAAAAGGCGAAAATAGTTTTTCCATGAAATGTCAATGGAAAAACCAAAAAAAAATACGGGTCATTGTCAAACTACTATAAAATTTTTTATTTCTTAAGAGAGGGTTACATAGCAAAATTACTTCAAAAAATATCCCCAAAGAGCACTTGTATCGTTTTTCTATTGAGTCCATTGTCCATTCTCATTGTTTTGCATTGAAGACGCCATACTGGATTTCTGTTTGGAGAAGCCATACTAGATAAGTACAAATCAAACTTCTCTTATTGCCATTTTATTTTGAATCTAGTTTCTAATTCAGAGTTTTTAGGAACTAAATTTTGTTAGAAAGTTAGAATGGTTAATACTAGGTCTGGGAAGCAAGTTCAGGTTGGGAAACTAGTTGAAACTGTTAGGAGAGTTAAGGTTGGGAAGCAGGTAGAGTCTGGGAAACAGGTTGAGTCTGGGAAGGGTGTTGAAGATGAGTTGAGGGAGAAGGTGGTGCAGCTTGAGGTAGAGGTGGCTTGGCTGAGGGAAAGGCTGGCTGTGTTTGAGTCACAGCCAGGCCCTTCTCACAGCAGGGAATCTGTGCCTTTTGCTACACCCCTTAAGCATAATACTGGGGGTGTAGGTTGGGGAGTTGTTTTAGAAAAAGAGAGAAGAAAGGTTAGGCCAGCTTTAGCTTCAGAATGTACTCCAGTAAAGAACAGGTTTAATGTTTTTAGGGAATTATCAGTGGGATCTGTGGAGGTAGTAGAAAGTGTAAATGTAGAGCAGAGGTGCAAGGGGTCTGGGAAGTATAAGAAAGCAAGTGTAGGGAATGTATATGCAGCTCAGGAGGGTGTTAGCAAGGGTAAGAAGCAAGGTATTAGTAAGGGTAAGAAGAGTGTTAGTAAGGGTAAGAAGAATGATGCTAGACAGGGTAAGAAGAATGTCAGTAAGGCTGAGGAAAGAAATGAGGGTGGGGTTATTTTGGAAAGGGTGCAGAGCAGATCAGTAATTTTTGTAGGTGATAGTAATGTCAAAAGGCTTGATAAGTGGGTGGTGGGTGAAGATAGAGGAAAAGTAAGTGTAGCTTTTTACTGTCGAAAAAGCGCCTGCCGATCCCGGTTGGTTAGGACCCGGCATGGGGATGGGCAACCCCGGGCCCACTTGTGACCTACCGTAGTCAAAAGTGGTCCGACCATGGTCAAAAGTGACTACGGGTGCCATAGGTTGGGTAACGGTAAAAAGAGTTACGCCTCAGGGGAGTAAACCCCTGACAACATTATGACTTTGTTTACCAGGGGCTCAGATTAAAGATGTTAAGGAATGTATCAAGAGAATGGTATGTGGGGAAAAAGCAGAGGAGGTCTTAGTTGTTCTGCAAGTGGGGGCTAATGATGTGTGTAGACAGTTTGGAGGGGAAGTTTTAGATGGGCTAGCAGACTTAGTAAAGCATACTTTATGTTGTAGGGCTGGAGTTACTGTTAAAGTTAGTACTATTTCTGAGAGGTAGGATAGGGGTGATATAGTTACTCGTAAGGCACGTTATGTAAATGATAGATTAATTGAAGCATGTAGTAAGGTGGGGGCCCAGGTAATAGACTGGAGGGCAGCTATGCTCAATTTTGGGGGTTCCTGGAGTAGGGATGGTGTTCATTTTAATTACAGGGCTGGTAGGATTGTGGGTAAAAAGATAGGTGATTTTGTTAAGCATTTTTTAGGGTAAGGTTTTGGGGTTTAGGTGCAAATGCTTTAGGGGGCTGATACTAATATGAATGCTCCACAGCTTGTTGCTGGGAGCAATAGTTCCTTTGTTTCAGGTATTATTTTTTCAAACACTGTCCAGGAAGGAAATCATTTAAGAAAACCTTCACATGTAAAGGTTATGGTGGTTAACTGTAGGAGTCTACGAAACAAAGTTCCTGAGTTCATTGCGGCAGTTGAGGAGACTGGTTGCATTATAATTCTTGGTACAGAGTCATGGCTTGATAATACTGTTAATAATGGGGAAATATTTCCAGATGGTTTCACAGTGTACCGTAGAGACAGGGTTGGTTTTTCTGGGGGTGGGGTTTTCATAGCTTTTTCACAAATATTTCATAGTTGCAGGGAAACAAGTTTTGAAACAGACTGTGAAATAGTATGTTGTAGTTTAAGGCTAAAGAATGGTAAAAAGGTGTTTTTATATTCTTTCTATCGGCCACCGTGATCCTCCATAGCAGATGTCACTAGTGTAAGAAGTGTAAGAACTTCTTTGGACACTCTTCATCGTAAATACCATAGCCCAATGATTATTTTAGGAGGTGATGTAAATTTTCCAAACATCAACTGGGAAATGCATACGGTGATCAGTGGCAGTGACAAGCCATTAGCAGTTTCATTTTTAGATAGTATGAATACTTATTCTATGGAACAGGTTGTAACTAAACCAACCAGAAATGACAAAATTCTTGATGTAGTACTGACTAATAGTCCGGAGTTATTATCCAATGTTAGGGTATCAGGGGGAATTAGTGATCATCAGATTTTTTGAATTTGAATTTGAAAAATTACTCTGCAAGCAGCCATAAAGGCCTATGGCAGAGGGACAAGAGTCCAAGTGCAGCATAGAAAATGCATTGATTGTCTTATGTGATGTTAATGCATGTGTGGAAAAAATTTCTGAGGTTAAAAGAGTAGTGTTTCTTTTTAACAAATGTAATTGGGATGGTTTTAAGTCACATTTGATAGATAATTTTCATAAATTTAAAGAATGTTTTTATCCTCAAAATGTGAATTTGAATTGGTCACGATTTCATAGTTTAATTTTAAGTGGGTCTTCTTCCTTTATTCCAACCAATGTAGTTAGAGACTGTACCACACCAGTATGGTACACTAGCAAAGTTAAAAGGGCTCTTCATAAGCAACGCTTATGGAGGAATAGGGCTAGAAATCACCCAAAATTAGTGAATTCCAATGAATTCTGTATTGCACGCACAGCAGCGAAATGGGAAATCTTGTTAGCTCACGATAATTTTAAAACAGAAACGCTTGGAGAATGGTTAAAAACGGACCCAAAACTATTTTGGCATTACATCAAGAACTCTAGGCAAAGTAGAGAATCTATACCTTCTCTGGTTGACACAAATGGGAAGCTTGTTTCAGATCCAGTAGGGAAAGCTACCTTATTAAATGAACAATACAAGAAGGTCTTCACAATTGATGATGGCATACCACATGAGGGTTTTCTTCAACATCTCTTTGTATGGATCAAATCGTAATAACTGCAGATGGGATAGTCAAGCAACTTCTAAAATTACACTCAAATAAAACCTGTGGTCCAGATGGGATGTATGCTATCATTTTAAAAAATCTTGCACAAAAGTTGGGTTCATACCTTAAGTTAATTTTTCAACAGAGTTTAGATGTAGGCATTGCACCAGATATGTGGAAATTAGCTAATGTTAGTCCAATTTTTAAATCAGGAGACAAGTCTCAGGTAACTAATTACAGACCAGTGCCTTTAACCTCGATAGTTTGCAATGTCCTTGAAGATATTATATATTCCTCCTGAATGAATTTTTTTATGGAAAACAATCTTTTGTGTGATAACCAGCATGGGTTTCTTAGGGGCATTCATGTGAAACCCAGCTTATTCTTTTAGTTGATGACCTTCAGAAAATTTTAGACAAAGGCAGTCAGATAGATTTGGTTTTTCTTGATCTCTGCAAGGCATTTGACACAGTTTCTCACTCAAAACTAATGACAAAAATTAGTGGGTATGGATTGGGTGAACAGGTGTATAAATGGGTGCATTCTTTTTTGAGTGACAAGAAACAAAGGGTTGTTGCAGGAGGGTCTGAATCTGACTGGATAGGGGTTACATCAGGGGTTCCTCAGGGTAGTGTGTTGGGTCTGCTTCTGTTTCTTTTATATATCAATGACCTCAGCAGTCAAGTTAGCAGCAATTGCCGGCTATTTGCAGATGATACAATAATTTATCATGAGGTTACCTCTGACAATGATTGCCATATTATTGATAGTGACTTGAAAGCAATAGAGGCATGGTGTTCTAAATGGAAACTTCAACTTAATAAGGGAAAATGTTGTGTAATGAGGATAGCTAGGGGAAGGAATCCAATAATATTTCCATATAGAATAGGGGCCATTCCACTTAATAACGTAGATTCTTATAAATATGTGGGGGTAACTATTACAGCTAAACTTTCTTGGAAGCTGCATGTCGAACAGATTATTTCCAAGTCTATGCAGATGCTTAGGTTTAGTCAACGCGTTCTAAGAAGGTGTCCCAGGGAGGTAAATGTATAGCATATCAATCATTAGTATGTCCCCATCTAGAATACTGCAGCTCCGTGTAGAATCCCCACACTGAAGACTTGGCTCACTCTATAGAAATGGTCCAATGCAGGGCTGCTAGGTTTGTTTGTGGTAAATATGGATATGCCGACAGTGTAACTAAAATGCTTTCAGAGCTTGGTTGGGATAGTTTACTTGAAGACGTTCAGATTTTAGTCTTAATATCTTTAATCGAATGCTAGAAGGCTCTTGCCCTAAACCTACTTCAAGTAAACTTTGCAGGGCATTATATTTGGGTAGGGGTGACCACTCTAACAAAGTTGGAGAGATTTTTGCACGAACAGATTCTTATTACTGGTCCTTTGTCCCTAGGGCGATTCGACAATGGAACTTGCTTGCTGGGGATTTTGTGCAGGAAAAACGTATTTTATGGGAGTCATAATTTTGTTTTGTTTTGACAATGCATATATTTGCAGCATTAAAAAATATTGAAATTGTTGTTGGGTTTATATCAAAAGGGGTTTATATTTTATGGTTTTGACAATGCATTTTCTATGCTGCACTTGGACTCTTGTCCCTCTGCCATAGGCCTTTATGGCTGCTTGCAGAGTAATTTTTCAAATTCAAATTCAAATTCAAATGTAAAAGAAAAATGTTAATTTTTAAAATACACAGCAGTCGCGGCAATATGTTTATTTTTCATATTTAAAGTTGTCCAATATTAAGTTTTCAAAGTGCAATGTGCACCTTAAATATATGCTGATCGAGTGATAGAATGACAAAAAAAATGGTAAGTGTGGTTATATTTGTGTTGTGTGGTTATAAATGAACCACTTTTTTTTCTCAAGGTCGACATTATGTTATGCTCTCCCCATCCAAGAACCCCATGATATTAAATTGGAGAGCGGGGAAAAGGTTGGCAAGAGTGGGGGAGAGATAAAGAGAGAGAGGGAGAGAGAAAAACGTGGAGGGGAAAAAGGGGGAGGGGGAAACTGAAATTGAAATGAAAGGAGTAAAAAAGGAACAAACGACGCACATGCGCACACCAGAGAAAATGAAAAGCTCCTTTTCTCTTTCAAATATAAAAAAGGGGAGGGATAATAGTAGCAAAATTAAACTAGAATTTATCACAGGCAATTATCCCCAGCATTAGAATTTCTATTGCCCCGCCCTTTTATGGACGTCATTAATTTCTAATTGGTTTGTTACTTGGTCTGATGTCACATGCTCCGCCCTTTTCAATTTCTAATTGGTTTGTTACTTGGTCTGACATCATAAAAGGGCGGAGGAAAATAAATTCTAATGCTGGGCACAATTACTAGTGATTTTGGCTTCCGTCATTTATGACGGGTTACCCCACTAGTTATATATATAATATCCCAGGTCTGTGTGTGTGTGTGTGGAGTAACAGAAACCATTGAAGCACGTAGGAATTTATATAAATTTGAATAAATGAACCGTTTTTTTTCTCTCAAGGTCAACTATATGTTGAACTCTTCCTTTGGAAAGTGTAGAAACCCCTTTCTGGGGGAGAAAAGTGGGAGGGGGTGAGGCCGTGAGGGGAAAAGTTTGGAAAGTGTAGAAGGGGGAGAGAGAGAGAGAGAGAAAAGTGGGAGGGGTGAGGGGAAAAGGTTGGAAAGTGTAGAAGGGGGAGAGAGAGAGAAAAGTGGGAGGGGTGACTGAAATTGAAATGAAAGGAGTAAATAAAAGAAAAAACGACGCGCTTGCGCATAACTGCCTGTGAATTTTGCTCCCGTCATTTATGACGAGTTACCGCACTAGTACTTTAATATTAATGCAATGCGCATCACTTGTTACATCTAAGTTGAATTGCAGCTATTAAATCAATTTAAATGAGATACTTTTCCAAAGTCATTCTATTTATTTTAGAGAAAGAGAGAGATCTATGCAAATGTTTCAATAATAATAATAATAATAATATAAAAAATTGCATAATGTCACAAACGTGTGTATATCAGATGCTTTTAATGGGATTGTTTTTATTACTGCTTTAATGGATTCGGAAAAAAAAAACACGTCACATAATGGATTAATTTGTATTTTGTATATTTGGATCGATAATTTGTATTCGTTGAAGCATTTATATTTGAATTAGTTGTATTCTGTATTCTATTTCTATATAATCCTACTTAGCAAATTGAATATTAAATGAGACGTTAGTATGTTAATTTTGTATAGTTAAGTCCTATGTAGCTTGTTAACGTTTTTGATGTTGTTGTTGTATTTAAATTCTTGCAACAGGCTAAAGTGACTTTTAATTTATTATCAAATTATTCGAATTTGATATTAATTATCAGTGGATATTTTTTAGTTATACTTTGAGACAGCGTTGGTAGTCCTGGAAGTTCATGGAGACTTTGAGAGAGACTAAAAAGCTCAGGGAAGCTCTTAAGAGGCTACATCACGAAATTACTTCGAAAAATCTCTGCATTGTCCGCAAAGAGGGCTAGCATCGCTTTTTATTGAGCCCTGCATAGACCCAATGTTAAAGAAAAAATGTTAATTTTTAAAATACACAGTCGTGGCACAATATGTTTATTTTTCATATTTAAAGGTGTCCAATATTAAGTTTTCAAAGTGCAATGTGCACTTTAAATATATGCTGATCGAGTGATAGAATGACAAAAAATTGTTATGTGCAGTTATATTTTTAAAAACTATTTCAAAATAGCGAATTTCTAACTCCTTATGTTAAACTCCATTGAGTAAGCCCAAATAAGAAAAAAAAATCCATTAAAATGCTCGTAAAAATACGTAAAACTAATTTAAAAAAAAAATATTTTAATTATTTTTCTTAGGTATTTTTACAAGCATTTTAATGGATTTTTTTTATTGCTTACGAGCTCGTACTGAATGGAGTTTAACATAAAGAATTAGAAATTCGCGATTTTGAAATACATTTTAAAAATATAACCACTTACCCATTTTTCGTCATTCTATCACTCGATCAGCATATATTTAAGGTGCACATTGCACTTTGAAAACTTAATACTGGACAACTTTAAATATAAAAAATAAACATATTGCCGCGATTTTCTATTTTAAAAACTAACGTTTCTTCTTTAAAAATGGGTCTATGGGCTCAATAGAAAAACGATGCTAGCGCTCTTTGTAGAGATTTTTCGAAGTCATTTTATGATGTAGCCTCTTAAGAGGTGAAGGAATGATTTGAAAGGTTTAATAAGGCTCTGATAGGTTTATGGAGGTCCTGAGTGGCTGTAAACTAGAAGGTTGAGCGAAGTTCTGAGAATTTAAAAAGTGAGGCTATACCACTTGAAACCTTTGAGCAAAGTGTCAATATATAAAACTGTTGTATTAACTACCTTTGACTACTCTGTTCAGAGGGTACAAGTTCAAGTTCAAGTGCCAAGTTTCTTTCTTGAAGCTTTTCTTATTTAAATTATTGTAACAAACTTTATTTAGGTAACATCCAAATTATTGTATATTTGAGATTTGAAATTCTTTTTTTTTTCTCCTGTAATTTACATATTAATCACATTTTTTGGTGGAATTGTGTAAACGTGATGTAGGCTTATTTATACCTCGTTTCCACTGTAAAAATTAACTGCAATTATATAACCAAAATTATGGTTAGGTTTCACTTCCTGTTAAACAGATGTACATTTTGTGAAAGTTTCAATCCTCATTTATTAAAGAAAAAAAGTGCTCTCGCTATCCGCCATATTGTTTGTAGTCTAAATTTGGTTTGAACCTCAGGAAGTGACGTATTTAACCATTCAATAATGTGGTTTACCACATTTTACCATAGTTAATGTAACTACATTCATTTCCACTAGGAAATTAACTGTAGTTAACAACTAAAAATGTTGCAGTCAAATTTTCATAGTGGAAACGAGGTATATTGTCGGTTGACGCGCGGATAACATATTTTATTTATTGCGGATGCGGATTTTTAAGGGAGCACTGCGAGAGATAAAAAGTATGGATTGAAAAGAAAGAGAGAGCGAGAGAGAGAAAGAAAGAGGGAGCTCTCACTATCCGCCATGTTGTTTGTAATCTAAATTTGGTTTGAACACAGGAAGTGACGTATTTAACCAATCAATAATATGGTTAACCACATTTAACCAATAGTTAATAATGTAACCACATTCGTTTCCACCAAAATTAATTCTGGTTAACTTTTTAAGCTCTGCAAGTCAAATTTTCATAGTGAAAACGAGGTACATATTGTTGGTTGACGCGCGGATAACATATTTTATTTATTGCGGATGCGGATTTTTAAAGGAGCGATGCGGAGAGATAAAAGGAGTATGGATTGAAGAGAGAAAGAGACAAGAGTGTGTGGGTGGGGTTGGTTTGAAAAATTCCTAATAATAGGTATATGTACATATGTATGTGTAACCACCACCTCCCGTGGAAAACTAAAAATGTGACGTTTTTTCATTGATCGGCTTTAGTAATTGCAATGGAAGTAGCTGTATGACTGTATCTACAGTATGTGTGTGCCCTTGTAACAGTTGCTTGCATGCCAGCGCCAGAATACCTACCTACCTACCTATCTTTTTTTTTTTACCTTTAATGTTATACTTATATAGACAGGTAGGTAGGGAGGTACCACACCTGCTCTCTTTCTCTCTTTCTATACATCTCTTTTTCCTCTGTTGTGTTCGTGATAAACCTTTCAAATTTCAAATGCAGTCGGAAACATAACTCACTCTTCGCTGAACTGTAAGATTTCACTTGTAGTCGTAATATATGCACCTAAAAGTATTTTGTTCTTTTGCACCATTGTAGAATTTTTTTTTTAAAAGTTTGTTAACAATATATTTATTACTATATAGTTCGGATTTTCATGCAAAATCAAGCCAAATGTTTCTCAATCTGTGGCCCAAATGCCAATTGTGAAGTTATAATCATCGTCATCATTAGAACAACTGCGATTATGCTTTTTTTTTTTCTAATCAAGGTATGGTTAGAGGCTAGTTGTTTGGTCATCAGTTGTCGACTAGAAAGTTCTAGTCTCTAGTCAGTTGTTTTTGATTGAAAAAAAAAAATATCATAATTGATGGTTGATCTATACTTCACAATTGGCCTCATGGGCCACAGATTGAGAAACATTTTGCTTGATGTTGCATGAAAATCCGTACCCTATTTATTAAATTACGATAATTAGGTTAGGAGGTTAAATGTTCAGCCATTTATTTATATGTAAATAAATATATTATATAATATAATATATATGTTTATATATTTATTTATATGTATATATATATATATATATATATATATATATATATATATATATATATATATGTATGTATGTATATATATATATATATATATATATATATATATATATATATATATATATATATATATATATATATATATATATAAATGACTGAGAAAGAACTAGTTTTAACTATAAAATAAAAATCAGTTAAAACTAGTCATTATTTTTCATATGTGAAAGCTGTTTTCTTGTTAGTAAAACTCTTAACCGGTTCTTAAGCTTACCTGTCCTAATCTGACTTAGTTACAACTAGTTCATTTTGATTATTTACTGTAACGAGAACATCTCTAATACCTTGTACACACATGCGTTAAATAGATTTAAATTAAATGTGTTAAGGTGATTTATACGGAATCCAGTTAAGGACATAAACCAAATAAATAATTGACTTTATTATTAATATTTTAAATTGAGATACTAAATCAATAATTTTTTCAATAGTCTATATATTATATTTAAGTATTAACTCAATATTTTGAGATTATTAACTGAAATAATTGAATTCGATATATTGTTTGTTTGTCCTTCACAGGGCTTTGTAGAACACATTATTTAACTGCATTTAAATTATCAGGAGTGTACTAGGTGTAAGTGGATAACCATGTCATTACTACACACCGAAAAGACATTGGTGTTGCATAAAACAGTTTGAAATTAGCTTTTTTTTTTTTTTGATCTGCTCTACACATAAGGATTTAGATTGCATTCTAATGGTGGTGGTATTCTTTATGATTGGTTAACTGTAAGAAATAGTCATAGATATAGTGCGAAACTCATTAGCTTATTGGATAGTATAGTTTCATGTAAACGTTAATAAGTTTAACACTAAAAGCCTCGTTTTCACGGCGATAGTTCTTTCATGAGAGTAACTGTCGTGAAAGTTGCGATAGTTTCACTCTCACGATAGCAACTGTCAACATGTCTTGAAGTTAACGTGATTGTTCTGTCACATGACAGTGTGACGTCTACTTCATGCTGATATCATTTAGTCAACAACAGTGTTGCCTTTCTTTGCCTCCAGAAGCCAAATTTCCCTACAAAGTAGATATTTTCTCTCTCTACAAGTGGGTCACTCAACAACTATTACTATTGCGACAGTACTATCAACTATCAGCTATCTATAGTCAAACGAGCTAATCGTGATAGTGCTATCTCGCAACAGTACGATAGTAACTATCATGTGGTCTTCACGATGATAGTTCTCGTGATAGTTGCTTCTGTCATGACAGCAACTATCGTGAAAGCTGTCATCGTGAAAACGAGGCTTAAGGGTGGTATTCTTAATGAATGCTTAGATATGAGCACTGGTTCAGCTCAGCTAGGCAAGTGTTGTTAGTTTAGAAGTAGTTCACCTTACATTTCGTATTTCGAAAGTCAAAGCAAAATGTCTATATTTGTGCCTATAACCATGAGCTTGGATATTGAAATTTAGCACATGCTAATGTCTCTTTTAGCATCTGCTAAGTTCATGAGTTTGGTACTATCTTTGACAGTTAGCAATCAATTAAGAGTATCGTACGATCCTAAACACTATGAGGCACTTAAGATGGCTGAATAGATATTTATTTTGCTTTTGTCCCCCAACCCCCACCGGATCAGAGCTACTGTAGTGGCTAAAACTGGAACTTCGTACCTGCTACCTTGAGCTTAGCATATGCAACTAGTGACTAGCATAGCGACTTGAAGTAGCAAGTCGCTAGTTGCTGGCACACACTACAGGTGCAACTCAATGAGACTGAGTTTGACACTAGTTAAGAGGAAAGTTTTATCAAGTTGCATCTCATATCACACTATAGCCCCTATCACTAGCAACTTTTGATGCATGCAATAAAACATGCAATGTGACATGCAACTTCAATGTTTATAGTGTGATATGACATGCAACTTGATAAAATTTTCCTTTGAACTAGTGTCAAACTCAGTTTCACCGAGTTGAACAGATTCAACTTTGAGAGACTTTTCAAGCAGGGTGCTGATTTTTTTATTTTTTTTTTAAATCGATTTATTTGATTTAAATCAGATTTTTTTTATTTAAATCAGATTTTTTTTATTTCAGTCAGATTTTGTGATTTTTTTTAATTTATATGAAATATTAAATTTTTATGATGATGTTTGCAAAAATGAGTAATAATAACATTGTTAATTGTTAAGTTGTTAGTAAAATAATTGCAAAATAATAAAAAAAATGTTAATAAACATTCAAATTTGAAAATAAGTTTCAAGCACTTTTAATTTAACATACTGAACATAGAAACACAAGCTTTGCAGCCTTTTCAGTTCCCAAAGCAAATCAGTGCCTCCTCAGGTACACTGGGTTAGGTAAACAGCTTGTCAAGTTCTATCAGGAGTAAACAGTGTTAAGTCCACGGTTTTACACATCGGCCACTAGATGGTGGTATGCCATGTTAAGTCCTATTCCCTTCAATGAAGAGAAAAACTTTCAAACAACTCCACTGTAAAATTTAGGTTTGGTGACTTAACACAGTTTACCTCTGAGGCTTTTAGATTCCTATTCCTATAGAAATTTCCAAGTTGGGATACTTTCTCAAGTATAATTTCCAAAAAAAAATACTGCATTAATGAAAGGACTACCACCGGACTTTATTTATAAACATAGAGAAAAATGCTGAGAACTGTTTTATTTTTATTGTATAATTTAAATGTTTAAATAAATGTGAATATTTTTTTAAAAAAAATCATTTGATTTATTTAAAAAAAATTATTTGATTTAAATCATTATTTAACGTAAATTATGTGGACATAAGACATGTGTAACATTGAACGAATTTCCGGTTTCATGACTTTTGGTTTATGAACTTCCTGTTAGTTGATCACAATATAGACACAAACCAAGGGGCAGACATTGAAGAAAATCATGTGACAGCAGATCGTGTGGGTGGAAAGTCATTTTACTTTTTAGCTGCAATTTTACTGGATATATCCCGAATAGAATTGAAATTTTAAAATTCAGTAAGACGTGGATTAAAAGTAAAATGGCTTCCGATACGTCCGTACGAGATTCACCCGAATGTGTCGACCCCTTGACATAAAAAAAGTTTTAAAAACTTGATTGGGAACTAGGATGCATAGTGTGAAATAGAAGTTTATTACAAAGTTCTAGTTGCAAGTCGCATCACAGGTTACATTGCAAGTTGAATTGCATTGGAGGTTGCTAGTGTGATAGGGGCTTAAAAATAATCTCGACATGTCTAGTTTTTTTTTAAAAAATAATCTCGACATGTCTAGTTTTTTTTAAAAAAAAACTCGACATGTCGAGATTAAAAATTTTTTTGCAAAAGTCCTCTGCAGGCGCTCCATACAACAATAAGTCGATTTCCGTAGTTAATTATATTTTTTTTTTTTTTTTCGTAATTGCATTCAATATTTTATTGCACAAACACGCACCAAAAAAAACCCCCTTCCTTCTTCATAGAGAGAGATCAGCATAAAGAAATTTACGAATGATTTTTTTTAAAAGATCATTATGTTTAGTTTGTATCATCACCACCAAGGACGAGGTGAAAATGATAAAATTGGACATGAAAGGTACTATCAACGTCCAGTAGTGACATATAGTCGTAAACATAAGAAACGTCTTTACAATCACCGTAAGGCACGGTCAGTGTCACAAATTGATTCTTCCGTTTTGGCCACTGCAAATGCCAATGTGACCAATCAGCAGCGTGTTCCAATTACGGCGCCAGAGGGAGCAGATTCAAATCGAAGATGTCGTCCACCTTTATTAAGACACACATCTACAAGTTTGGACGATTTAACACAATTGAAACGACATTTACAAAGGCCAAGTTTGGTCAATGAAGAAGAAGATGACAATGAAGATGAAGTGGACACTGAGGATAATATTATTAACAATAGTGCAGTTGGTCTGTTTGATAGAAAAAAACAGCTGACGTGTTGTGTTGAACGTTCTCCTCCGGCAGTGACTGTGGCAACGCAGCCTCCTGTTAATGGCTCGCCACTTTCCAGTAGTCTGGAATCATTGGCGAAATTCTTTTCTGGAGTTTTTGTTAATAGTAGGCGGTCCTTTAGTGCTGCTTCTGGAAATACCGGAAGAAAAAGGTAAATTTGGATGAATCCACCTGCTTTTATAATTGCACAATCTCAATCGCTACACTCAAAATTCATGATATTTTTAGGAAAAATAATGAAAGCCCTTTGATACTATTGAGTTTCATCTGAATCTAAAGAAATCATTTGATGGAGAGAGAGTACATTTCATTAGAATGTTATGAAAGCGTTTGATAGTTTTAATTTTATAGGAATATATATATAACAAAAGCATTTGATAGAAAGCTTAAGGCACAAATTCAAGAAGGAAACGTAACACGTGCACTTCAACCTTAGACTATTACTCTACTGGACTGGCAACTCCCGAAATTTTGTGTTGGATAGTTTTGAATCGTCGTGACGTCGTTTTTGAAGTGGCGCCTCTAGCGGGACTATGGTATATGAACATGAACATGAATATCAAAAGTCAAACTTTGGACGAGTTCATTTTGTAGTCATATAGGGTGGATTTTTTATATATATTATTATAAAAATTATGGCCGATGAAGAACTACATCTGTGTTCTGTCAAAAATTGTCTGTAAAGTGTTACCTGTTTTGGTTGTGGTCTATTATCAGGAAAATGCGAGTCACAAACACCGTAACAGCAACATTTTCCAACCATTTTTTGCTTAGGAGACGAAACGACAACTGGGCCGACATTAAAAAAATCATGTACGAGATTCTTAGTGAATCTCGTACATGATTTTTTTTAATGTCGACCCAGTTGTCGTTTCGTCTCCTAAGCAAAAAACGTTTTACACAAATTCACAGCAGAATATCACATATGGAAATTCATTTTACTTTTTTATCCGCATTTTACTGGATTCCTAGAATAGAATTAAAATTGGAAAATCCAGTAAAACGTGAAAAAACTAAAATAACTTGCCATACAGTATATGAGTCACCCCAATGTCTTCCCCTTTGCAAAAAAAAAACACGCTAGCCAACGATTTTCTTTTAAAATAATGCCACCAGGCGGAGCTGGCGTCACTTTTGTCTTATTTATTTTGCCTATGAACATGCATTTAAGGCTTTAACATGTAGAAGATAGGGAGTTGCCAGTCCAGTAGAGTAATTGTCTAAGCTTCAACCTGGTCACTGTGGACCACAGAGACAATTAGAAATCGGAACAAACAGAAATGGCTCTGAGGTTTTTATGACGACCGGCAACTTCTAATTGGTTTGTTGTTTGGGTCGACGTTGAAAAGGGCGGAACACGTGACGTCAGACTACATAATCAACCAATTAGAAGTTGGTTTCGTCATGAAAAGGCCGGAGCCAACTTCTGTTTGTCCCGATTTCTAATTGCCTGTGTGGACTACTCAGTAGTTTTTAGTTTGGCTCACGGCAGTAGCGTAGCAAAGGGGTGGGGTGTGGTCCAATCCGGGCGGCACTTTTTTGAGGGTGGCACCAACGAAAAGAAAAGTTTTTTTTTCCTTGTTGGGATAGTAGAAGTCGGGACAAACAGAAGTTGGCTCCGCCCTTTTTATGACGACTGTCAACTTCTAATTGGTTGGTTATGTAGTCTGACGTGACGTGCTCCGCCCTTTTCAACGTCGAACCACACAACAAACCAATTATAAGTTGCCAGTCGTCATAAAAGGGCGGAACCAACTTCTGTTCGTCCCGATTTCTAATTGCCTGTAGTAGAAGTGCCTCTCTAAAATGCAGAAACAGCAGAGCAGCAGAAAGATAAAATTATGCAATTTTTGTCTCTTGCTGTGCTCGCAGAATGTATTCTGCAATCTTTGATAAATAATTCCTATTGGGTACTGGTTGATTAAATAATTTCATAATTAATATAAAACTAGTGGGGTAACCCGTCATAAATGACGGGAGCAAAATTCACAGGCAAATTGCGCCCAGCATTAGAATTTCTTATCCTCCGCCCTTTTATGACGTCAGACCAAGTAACAAACCCAACAACCCAATTCATAAAAGGGCGGAGCAAAAAAAATTCTAGTTTAATTCTGCTACTATTATCTCGTCCCCTTTTTATATTTGAAAGAAAATGAGCGTTTCATTTTCTCTGGTGTGTGCATTCGCGTCTTTTTTCCTTTTTTTTTTTACTCCTTTCATTTCAATTTCCGTCACCCCCTCCCACTTTTCTCTCTCCCCCCTCTACACTTTCCAACCTTTTCTCCTCTCCAATTTTATATTGGGTTCTTGGCTGTTCATTTCTTCATTTATTTAAATTTATATAAATTCCGACGTGCTAAAAGGTTTTTGTACTGCGTTACTCCACACACACACACACAGACGTGGGATATTATATATATATATATATATATATATATATATATATATATATATATATATATATGTATATATATATATATATATATATATATATGTATATATGTATATATATATATATATATATTAATAATTATGGAAACTAGGGATGAGCCATTCGAATCCTCGAATTCCGTGAATCTTGAAAAAGCTTCGAGATTCGAAAACTCGAATCCTCGAATCCCGTGAATCTTGAAAAAGCTTCGAGATTCGAAAACTCGAATCTTGTGTTTCGAAACTTTGGAATCCTAACCTGAAAAATATGTAATACTTTGGTAAAATTAGGTTTAAAGGTTGTTTTATAATCTGCGTTACTATACGATGCGAAGGGAAGAAACAGTATACCGTCTTCTCTTAGCTTCGCAATACATTTCGTTTTCGCATTTCGTTTCGTTTCGTTGTGTTCATAGGATACTTCACTATACACAGGGAATGCAACGAATCGTTTTTTTTTTAACAAAAACTAGTCAGAACCGCTTCGTTATCTTGCAAAAAACAGAAAGCTGAGCTGTGATTGGATGCGAAGTCCCTTTCGTTCAATAAGATAGAATAAAATCCTATCGAAATACTGTGCGAAAATGAAGGTGTGCGAAGGGGAAAACTTTATTTTATCGCAGCGAAGAGTAACGAAGTGTAAACGTTTTGCTGTGAAACTAATTTCGCTTCGCTTTTGGCGGTTCTTTCGCCGACTATAAACCAACCTTTACTCCATTGACGTCCAATAGAAACGTTCACAAACAAAAACGGCGATTGTTGCAATTTTGGTGGTACCTTTATCACAAATATTCCCTTGTGGCGACCCTGAGTATTAAAGAAAAATGTCAAAAATGTGAACTTTACTCAAATATTGTATCATTATTAATTTATTATTAATAATTTAATATTTACTATCTCAATTATTTGTATCTTCTTAATGAATAACATGATTCTTGGTATATAGACATTTCCCCTAAAAAAACATTTGTCCTACAGACACTTGCCCAAAAACCATTTGCCCTAAAGGAACATTTGTCCTAAAACCACTTTTTTGTTCTCGCGTTTTGTACAGTTTAGTGTCTTTCGATGGAGTATTGTTTAAGTTAGGTTTAGGTTATGGTATAGGTTTTGCATGCCTGCGGTGTGCAAAAAATGCCAAATGACGTAAATTTACACTACTGATTACTGCAGGTGCCCTTTTAGGGCAAGTGGATTTAGGGTAAATGTCCCTTTAGGGCAAATGGTTTTAGGGTAAATGTCCCTTTAGGGCAAATGGTTTTAGGGCAAATGTCCCTTTAGGGCAAATGGTTTTAGGGCAAATGGTTTTAGGGCAAATGGTTTTAGGGCAAATGTCCCTTTAGGGCAAATGGTTTTAGGGCAAATGTCCCTTTAGGGCAAATGGTTTTAGGGCAAATGTCCCTTTAGAACAAATGGTTTTAGAGCAAATTTTTTTATGGCAAGTGTCTATAGGGCAAATGTCACACACCCATGATTCTTATATGAAGGATTCGAGAGAGTCGAGGGATTCGAGAGAGTCGAGGGATTCGAGAACCTTTCAGAATACGGAATCAGATTCGGGTTCGAGAAAATTTAGGATTCATCCCACTTCTAATATAAACCATTTCCATCACTGAATATCGATAATATCGATTGGCCCCTTCCAGACCAGTAAATAGGTTCTGCATGCCACAGGTGTGCAAAAATTTCCAAATGGCTTATATTTAGACTACTGATTAGGGCAAACATCCGTTTTGGTGTAAGTGGTTTTAGCGGAAGTGGTTTTAGGGCAAATGTTCTTTTAGGGCAAATGGTTTTAGAGCAAATGTCCTTTTAGGCTTTTTGCTGATGACTATGGTGGATTGATGGCAATTGAAAGTTGGTGTTTCATGGCAACTTCAGTTGACTCATGGGAAATGCAGTGTGGTGAGCGTAACACGGGGTAAAAATCGATTAACTTTTCCTTACGTTTTGAATAACAAACTACTTCAGAATGTTAATTCTTACAAATACTTGGGGGTTACATTGGCAAGCAAGTCTTGGAAGCAGCACGTTGATAATGTCACTAGCAAGGCAATGCAAATGCTTCGTTTTTTGTCAGTGATCATTAGGTACTTGCCCTGAGAAAGTTAAAATTGTTGCTTGCAATGTGCTGATTCCACCTCATCTTGAGTATTGCTGCAGTGTATGGAATCCCCACTCTGTAGCGTAAACTCATGCAGTGGAAATGGTACAGCGTAGGGCAGCGAGATTTGTCTGTGGCAGATATAAGTTTACCGATAGTGTTACTGAAAAGCTGGTGGGTCTTCTTCATTGGGATAGTTTAGCTCATCCTCGATCAGAAATTAGTTTAGGTATGTTTACGAAAATTGAGGTCCCCAAATGTGTAAAACTTGTTAAATTTAAAAAAAATTCAAAAATGGGATTATAGCGCCATTTTATTCTCTGGACGAATGAATACCTATCAGAAAACACCTTCAAAATAGTAGAAAAAGTCGTCTAAACACTTGAAAATAAACCCCAAAAATAGGATACTGCAGCAAAAGTCATTAAATCCAACAGACACAGTTGCAAAACTTGTTAAATGCATTGTTTTTTTTTTTCGCTGCAGAACTCGTTATATCCTTCTTGTTTTATCAATTGCCTTCCATTTCGTTTTAAAACTTTCTGGAAACATGGAAGACATTTTTTTAATATTATACTCTGTGTATTCCAATAGCAAAAATTGACACAAATTACTAAATATTGTTTTGACATTTTTTTGTACGGAGCCCTGTATAGGACATGCGAGATTTTTTTTAAAATCTCGACATTTCCACTTTTTCCAGAATCTCGAAATTTCGACTTTTAATCTCGAAATTTTGACTTTAATCTTAAAATTTCGACTTTAATCTCGACATGTCGAAATTTAATCTGTTTTATTCGGCCATGTTAATTATGCCATGTTGTGCGCACCATACTCTAATAATGAAATTATTGCAAGCGCCATCTTGTAGCAGCAATAATTTAACATAAGGAGTTAGAAATTTGCGATTTTGAAATAGTTTTTAAAAATAGAACTGCACTTACCAATTTTTTGTCATTCTATCACTCGATCAGCATATATTTAAGGTGCACATTGCACTTTGAAAACTTGATATTGGACAACTTTAAATATGAAAAATAAACATATTGCCACGACTGTGTATTTTAAAAATTAACATTTTTTTTTCCCTCTTAAAAGGACCAATACCCCCAGGATTTTTTTGTTAAAATATCGTCAAGACTCACCCAATGATTGCTAAAATAACTTTTAAAATTAAAAATACTACGTTAAAGTTATAAAATAACAATGCCATTTTAAATTTCTAAAAACGAACATTTCTCCCTCAATTTAGTGGCAAGTGTTGTCACTTAACATTTGATATAATTCCTTAATCAAATACATGTATTCCCTATTCATTTTCAACTCAATACAACTTTCACATCAACTCGAGAGCCATGTAATAGGAAATACATGTATTTGAATAGTGAATTAAAAGAAATGTGCAGGCAAAAGGCTTAAATATCGATATATCGATATTTTTCGAGTATACTAGTATACTTTTTATTGCTTTAGTTCCGATTCATGTTGTTTGGTGGCGCATCTATCTGAAATTGCAAGTTTCTACCAAATACCGATTCATTTTGAAGGTGTTTTTTTAATTAAGGAGGTGCTTTTAAAAAAATAAACATTATTTTTACAAGAGGTAATGAGCTCTCTAAAGCCCCGTTTTCACGATGATAGTTTTCAGGATAGTTGCTGTCATGACAGCAGCTATCGCAAGAACTATCATCATCAAAACCACATGATAGTCACTATCGCGATAGCACTATCACACTATCTCGTTTGACATCTAGTCAAACAAGATAGTGTGATAGTGCTAGGTGTGATAGTTGATAGTACTGTCGCGATAGTAATAGTTGTTGTGTGGCAGCTTGTAGGGAAATATCCACTTTGTAGGGAAATTTGGCTTCTGGAGAGGGAGGCAACACTTGTTGACTCAAAGATATCTATGAAGTAGACGTCACACTCTCATGACAGAACTATCACGTTATTTCAAGACGTATAGACAGTTGCTATCGTGAGAGTGAACTATCGCAACTTTCATGACAGCTACTCTCACGATAGAAATATCGCCGTGAAAACTAGGCTTAAGAGCAGTGGCGGATTTTCCATTTTGCCACCCCTAGGCAGCAACTGAAAACACATGGCCTATACTTTCTTAAAGTAATAAAGTTACTTTTGTATGCTTTTAACAATGGTAATGTCAACTGTTTTGTCGGAAGTCGTCATTCTGGCTCTTGTTACATCAATTACTCTTGCCAACCAAGTTATATTAGGCAGTTTATTGTTTTACAATACTTTTTTTTGTATCCAAAACGAATTTCCAAAAAAAAAAAAATTTACAATTTGCCGCCCCCAAAAATTTTCCGCCCTAGGCAGCTGCCTACTCTGCCTATTGGTAAATCCGCCCCTGCTTAAGAGAAGATTCATGGCTTACTTTGCTGAGCTTTTCAAGTTCAAAAACCGTTTTGACTATTCACAACATCGGTTTATTTGGCTCCCCTACAATAGATTGCTCAAGATAGAAAAAAAAAATGTAACTTTAAACTCATTCCCCCCCCCCCCCCCCCCCCCCCAAAAAAAAGTGTTTTCTTAAGGCCGAGGTGAGATATACGAATGTCAAAAACATCAAATTGATTGTTTAATTGTTACTTTCCCTTACTTGAATAGATATTAAGCAGACATAAGACTTTCATCTGCAGGTATTTTTACTCATAAAAATCAAATTTCGTCTGTGTTTTTTTGACACATTTTAATAAAAATTTTAAGTGGTAAATGTGTTGACTACACAATTAATTTATGATGTTGTTTTTTTCTATACAAATTGGAAGCCATAGTGACTAACTGACAGTGATGTTTGCATTGTTCTTAAATAACAGTATTTTGTTCTTGTCAATATTAGTGAAGTTTTTTTTTTTTTTTTTCACTATCTTTCTTTCTCAATATTTTTTGTGTTTTTGTTTCTTGTCAAGTTTCTGTTTGGCTTTTTGTGGGCGTAAAAAAATTGAAACGATGCGAATTTCGATAAATATTATGTATTCATTAGATACATGGTTGAATTTCCTGGGGGGGGGGGTGCCTGTGAGTTCCCAACATGTTTTTGGATTTGAGCCACATGCTGTTTATTAGTTAGGGTGGCTTTATAGATATACTGTATATTCATTTTGCTTTTCTCCCTTATACCTGGTTACACCTCGTAGGTGTACACAAGTCCAAGGTATAAAAAGACCATGCTTCTCTTTGTTCTTTGTCCACTCTTGCTCAATTTTTGTACTATGCTAATTATCAATATCCGTATCACATCATGGGCCTGTGGACGCACCTTTAATTTATAGAATTCATTCTTGTAACGTTTCAGTTTCTGTACAAGAATGAATAAGGTGTTTACAATATGAAACTGCGTTGTCTACTGTTCTGAAACTAACTCTTCTCTAGACAAGCTGGAGACACCATAGGGCAAGAAGACAGAGATCCCTACGGAGCAACACATCTTCCTAACAAACGAAGATGATCATCAATGATGACCAGAAGTGGATGGTCACCACCCTTCTGATAGATTACACCCCTACACAGAAGGCTGATCACAATCCATCACCATCCGACTACCTCTGTAGCTTGAATCTTCTTTGTGTGGCCACCGCACGATCGAGAGAAGAGACAAGTTACAGAAAAGAGAGCATAAAGAGTTCCTCAAATTGGTCAAAGGATGCCATAAAGCTCACATTTGGTGGAGGTGCAGGGGTATGCCTTCATTTTGCCTTCTCCGACCGGTTTACAGAAGATGTCCATCATCTTAAGTTTTATGCTTGTGCCGCACGATTCTTGGTTCATTCTTTTCATGTAGGAGCCATGTGTTGAAAGAGACCAGCGATTGCATCAATGGTCGACCATGTGGCGTCGATTCTGTTGAATCAAGTGTTGAAAGAGACTCAGTGATCACACACATTACTTGTCGACCACATGGTTCTATTGTCCGGTTCATGCCAAAGCAGAGGAAACTAATACGGAGGGATGGTCTGCCGGATAGAACCTCACTTCGTCGTAAGAAGCATGTGCTCCACAAGAACTGTTGTATTGGCATTCATCAGCACGTAGGAAACACCTTGGCATCATTTTTTTTGGACCAATGTGCTTCCGTTTTTGTATTCTGTTTTTATGCCTTCAATCTTCTTTCAATTTCGAGTGGCACCCTATTTACCTTCCTGTGTATCACCTCAGACACATTCTTTTTAATTTCTGAGATGCGTTTGTTCATCAGAATTTTGTATCATTTTGCGATGAATAAACAAAGCTCATCTACTTGCCTTTACACCTTTTAATATGTCTTTTGAGAGATGTGTGTGTCTCTCAAAATCCCTATTACTCTTCACCCTTCTTTTTAATTTTCAAGATGTGTTTTTCATCAAACTCCGTATCATTGTTTGATGATTAACAAGGCACAGACACACTTTATCTTGCCACATGGGACTCTCTTGTCCCACCCTTTTGTTCTTTTCTTTGTTCTCTAACTTGTTTCCCTTGGGACACCTGTATCCCAAGTCATCATCTTCAAAATAACTCACCATCATCACCTTAATGAACTATCTCCATTGGACACCATTGAAGCCGGCCGCCATCTTGGATTGACCGGAAGTTCTTCAAAAAGGTGCCAATGGAGCGGTTTTTCGCTCTATGTGAGAACATTGTTGATTCTGCTCTTCTCTTTTTGTTCTCTTTCTTTTCCTCTTCCAGTGGGTCTGCACTTGCACACCCCTTGATGGAGGATTTTCTGTTTTTGTTTTTCTCTTTTTTTGTAAATTTCCTCTTGGTGGCTACAAAATGCCACCTGGTGGGTTTCTTCTTTTTGGACAATACAATTACTCAACAACCGGAAATGAACACATCACATGCCACCTACCAGATTTCTTCTCATCGCTCATCATAGTTCCTCACTCACTCTTGACTCTGTCTTTTCATCCAGAGCCATCCACCAATGAGGACATCAAATTTCATCGAGCTGAACATTTCTCCTTGTTTAGAAAGAGTTGCTCTTGCTAAACAACCTTCAATTTTCATGTTTCTTCACAGAATTTGTTTTCAATAAAATAAATTCTGAGACATTGGTCACCACACCAGGATTTACTACATTTTAAAACAAATTCAGCTTTTTTCATGACATCTTGATAGCTCATGACAATTATAAAACAGAAATGCTTGGAGAATGGTTAAAAATGGACCCAAAATTATTTTGGCATTACATCAAGAACTCTAGGCGAAGTAGAGTATCTATTCCTTCTCTGGTTGACACAAATGGGAGCTTGTTTCAGATCCAGTAGGGAAAGCTACCTTATTAAATGAACAATACAAGAAGTCTTCACAATTGATGATGGCATACCACATGAGGGTATTCTTTCAACATCTCTGGTTTGGATCAAATTGTAATAACTGCAGATGGGATAGTAAAGCAACTTCTAAAATTAGACTCAAATAAAACCTGTGGTCCAGATGGGATGTATGCTATCATTTTAAAAAAATCTTGCACAAGAATTGGGTCTATGCCTTCAGTTAATTTTTCAACAGAGTTTAGATGTAGGTATTGTACCAGATATGTGGAAATTAGCTAACATTAGTACAATTTTTAAATCAGGTGTCTCAGGTAACTTATTACAGGCCCGTGTCTTTAACCTCGATAGTTTGCAAGGTCCTTGAACATATTATATATTCCTCCTCAATGAATTTTTTATGGAAAATAGTCTTTTGTGTGATAACCAGCGTGGGTTTTTAGGGGGCGTTCATGTGAAACCCAGCTTATTCTTTTAGTTGATGACCTTCAGAAAATTGTACGCAAAGGCGGATTTGGTTTTTTTATCTCTGCAAGGCATTTGACACAGTTTCTCACTCAAAACTAATGACAAAAATTAGTGGGTATGGATTGGGTGAACAGGTGTATAAATGGGTGCATTCTTTTTTGAGTGATAGGAAACAAAAGGTTGTAGGTGGGTCTGAATCTAACTGGATAGGGGTTACATCAGGGGTTCCTCAGGGTAGTGTCTTGGGTCCGCTTCTGTTTCTTTTATATATCAATGACCTCAGCAGTCAAGTTAGCAGCAATTGCCAGCTATTTGCAGATGATACAATAATTTATCGTGAGGTTACCTCTGACAATGATTGCCATATTATTGATAGTGACTTGAAAGCAATAGAGGCATGGTGTTCTAAATGGCAACTCCAAATTAATAAGGAAAAATGTTGTGTAATGAGGGTAGCTAGGGGAAGGAATCCAATAATATTTCCACATAGAATAGGGGTCATTCCACTTAATAACATAGATTCTTTTAAATATTTGGGGGTAAGGATTACAGCTAAACTTTCTTGGAAGCTCCATGTAGAACATATTATTTCCAAGTCTATGCAGATGCTAAGGTTTAGTCAATGCATTCTAAGAAGGTGTCCCAGGGAGGTAAAATGTATAGCATACTGCATACTTCTGTATAGAATACTGCAGCTCTGTGTGAAATCCCCACACTGCAGACTTAGCTCACTCCATAGAAATGGTCCACTGCAGGGCTGCTAGCTTTGTTTGTGGTAAATATGGATATGCTGACAGTGTAACTAAAATGCTTTCAGAGCTTGGTTGGGAGAGTTTACTTGCAAGATGTTCAGATTATAGTCTTAATATCTTTAATCGAATGCTAGAAGGCTCTTGTCCTAAACCTACTTCAAGTAAACTTTGTAGGGTGTTATAATTGGGTAGGGGTGACCACTCTAACAAGGTTGGAGAGATTTTTGCACGAACAGATTCTTATTACTGGTCATTTGTCCCTAGGGCGATTCGACAATGGAACTCGCTTGCCGGAGATTTTGTGCAGGAAAAACGTATTTTATGGAAGTCATAATTTTGTTTTGTTTTGACAATGCATATATTTGCAGCATTAAAAAAATATTGAAATTGTTGTTGGGTTTATATTAATGGGGTTTTATATTTTCTGGTTTTGACAATGCATTTTCTATGCTGCACTTGGACTCTTGTTCCTCTGCCATAGGCCTTTATGGCAGCTTGCAGAGTAATTTTTCAAATTCAAATTCAAATTCAAATACTATAATTGAACACAATTGGATTTCTACCCCGAGTTAGCCTCATAACACTACACTTCCCCTCATTCAACTGAAGTTGCCATGTATTACACCATCCCTCAATTGCCTTCAAGTCTAGAGCTAATGTTTCACAGTCTTGGATACCATCAACCTCTTTGTAAATTAGGGTATCATCAGCAAATAGTCTACAGTTGCTGCCAACTGTGCTGCTGAGGTCATTAATAAATATCAGGAACAAAAGAGGACCCAGCACACTACCCTGGGGTACACCAGATTTAACAGCCAACCACTCTGAGTGAGACCCATTTACAACTACCCTTTGTTTCCTGTCACTTAAAAAAGAAGTTACCCATTTGGTTACCTACCCCCAACCCATATGCTGCAACTTTTGCCAGAAGTTTTGAATTTGAAACAGTGTCAAATGCATTACAAAAGTCAAGAAACACCATGTCAACCTGTTTACCATTTTCTAAACTTTTCTGGAGGTCGTCCACTACCAGGATGAGTTGAGTCTCACAAGAGCACCCTTTCAGGAAACCATGTTGGTTATTAGAAATGAGATTGTGAGATTTGAGAAACTTAATGCAGCCAGTGTATATGATATGCTCAAGAATTTTACAAACCACTGAAGTTAGAGGTACAGGCCTATAGGTTGCAGCTTCAGACTTATTACCTGACTTAAACCACTTGATCTCTTGACCCCTTGATCCAAAAACTGGTGATAAATTAGCTGAAAAAATGGTCCCACCTTCCTAGCTAATTTTATAAGAACTACTGCATGAATTCCATCAGAAAACACTTGAGTATATAGACAACGCCGGGCTGGTAACCAGCACTTCAAAATTTTTCATAGATAAAGCAAGATGTCACAAAGCGATAAGACAATGGAAAGCCAAGACGCTGCCATCACACAAGCATACACACACACGCACGTGTGTACATATGCATACACATGCGCACACGTGTGTACATGTGTATACACATGCGCACAAGTGTGTACATGTGTATACACATGCGCACACGTGTGTACATGTGTATACACATGCGCACACGTGTGTACATGTGTATACACATGCGCACACGTGTGTACATGTGTATACACATGTGTATACACATTTGTGGAGATTTTTCAAAGTCATTTTAAGTAATTTAAAGTTAAGAGAAGATTCATGGGTTACTTTGCTGAGCTTCTCAAGTGCAAAAACTTTTTTGACTATTTACAATATCAGTTTATTTGGCTCCCCTCTCCTCTAACAAGGTAACTCTAAAACCTGGAACAGAATGCATATCATGATATCGAATTAGTTGAACACTGTACTAACATGGGTGTGGAACAACATAATCATTTTTTTTAATTAACAAGCTTAATTTAACGTAACACGTATAGCGTTTCTCCAACTCCTCTAAATGCATTCTGTTTTGGATTTTAGATATACCCTACAATGTCCATACTTTCATCCAGACCCGACTTAGTATCTCGTCCGGGGTGACTCCTCCGAACGAGTTAAAAAAAATTTCCATGGCCTCAACAGGACTCCGTACATTTTCCCAAAAAAGTTTTTTTTAGTTGTGCCACGCTTCCAGTAGAGGTGCTATGTAGCCTCGTGTGAAAGTGGCATTAACATCATCTCGTGTTTTTTTTAAACTCACCTATGATTTTGTTGGTTACTTTTGTTCTGTTTTTGTTAGCAGTTGTCAATTTAATTTAAGCCGTAGCCGTAGCTTTTGTAGCAATAAAACTGCAAAAAAATATAAATATAAATATAAATATATTTATATATATATATATATATATATATATATATATATATATATGTATATATATATATATATATATATATACATATTTTTTTGCAGTTTTTTTATTGCTACAAAAGAAAGTTTACTACGGCTTAAATATATATATATGTATATATATATATATATATATATATATATATATGTATATATATATATGTATATATATATATGTATATATATATATGTATATATATGTATATATATATATATATGTATATATATATATGTATATATATGTATATATATATATATGTATATATATATATATATATATATATGTATATATATATATATATATATATATATATATATATGTATATATATATGTATGTATATATATATGTATGTATATATATATGTATGTATATATATATGTATGTATATATATATGTATGTATATATATATATGTATATATATATATGTATATATATATATGTATATATATGTATATATATATATGTATATATATGTATATATATATATATATATGTATATATGTATATATGTATACATATGTATATATATATATATGTATATATATATAGCTTCGTTTACAATAGTCACGAGAAACAGCCATTAACATTATAATGTTGAGATACGCTATATTACATGTAGATGGATACCTTTTAACCTTTAGAGTGGAAGAGAAATTGCTTTTTACTATGGAATGAACTCGCATTGTATTTACAAAGTTTATAACGAACCCTTCATTTGATATATAAAAATAGTCCATATCCCACCAATATTCTTTTTTTATTGACAATAATCTTTAAAACGTTTCAAATGTCATAAGTTGGATTACTTTTGCACTTTTGTGAATTGTCGATATTATTTGTGAATGCATAACATTGCATATGTCACATATTTATCTACATTTCTTTTTTTTTTAATGCTACTCAGTAATATTTTAAGAGCCTAGATACACGTCCATCTTGTTGTTTTGAGCAGACTACAATGGGACCAATGAGTGTTACTATATGGTGTTACTAAACTTGCAAGAAATAGTCTCACATTCGCTCAGTTAAAATACAGTAAAGCACAAAATGCAATAGAAAGTATTGTTCTTTAAGTGCTCGCTTTATAGAAATTCTGAGAAGGTCTGAAAAAAATAGGAAACTTGAGTTTCTGAAAGTCAGTTATTCAAACTGAGTTCTGAAATGTCATAATTGACGTCAATTGATGGCATCTTGTTCACATTTAGAATCTATAGAGAAACCAACATCACAACTGTGATCTTGATTAAAGTCTGAACAGTGTGACACGCCTGAATCTCTGGTTTGAAAACTCTTTGTCCTTACTTTGGATTGGAAATTCATATTAAAAGGGGTATAGTGAGGATACTCTCCCCCGAACGGAAAAATAACTTGACACAACGGTTAAAATATAACTCTTTATATTGACTGATTACACAGTGAATGTAGCACTTGGTACATAAACCGACTTCACAGAATGTGATCAACTTCGAAGTATGATACATTAATGCAAACTCTGACAATGGAAAATATTTCACTCTTTGCAGAAATATTTTCAAATTCCAAAGATGACTTAAACTTAAAAACTTTGCAAACATAGTAACAGTACTTGATACTTTCTCAAAGTGCCAAAAGTGTATAAGTGTCATGAGCCTGCCCTGTGCTGCTGTACATGTACTTTTATTTTTGTTTGGCCCTTGGGAGAGCCCAGGGCTCAATCACAGGTCAAACAGACCAATGATTGATAATGGCTCCAAAACATTTTTGTTTCCGGAACCAATTTCTTAGAATATTTAAAGAATTTCGGAGAAATAACTTCGAAATGAACTCTTAATGAACATTTTACACGCATTCTTAAATATATTTAAATGTGTATGTCTGTGTGTTGTGACGGTGTGTCACGGTGTTGTGTTTGTTTCAAAATGAGGAATTCCACTTTAAGAAAGAAAAAAAAAAAAAAGATATAAAAGTGATACATGGCATTGCATTACATATACTGCATATTTTTCAGAATGACATATATTCACACTTATCAGTGATTCTAATCTCTTGACAAGTAACTCTCTAGTAATTTCCTGTCTAAATGTGAGTTTTAGATTTTATATGTATGCATAAGGCCCTATCCATTATGTAAATGTTGCACAACCCTTCCTACTAAAAAAAAGTTCCTTTTGAATTGAAACTTCTAATTTTTTTTTTCTAGATTGCGTGATTGGCACTCAGTTATCGGTAGCTTTTTTTTTACAGGAAGATTTAAATGTAGTTCCCTAAAGGATTTTATATCAAGAGCTGTTTGAATCACTAAGAGTTCCAGAAAGAAAAAAAAAAACGGGTAGCTGTTGCATATAGAATATGTATGATGTGCAAGCATACTGTGTGTTCATATATAATTTAAACAATTGCGTATAAAAAACGCTCCCTATTCATTTAATGCAAGTGAGACATGCAAAAGTGTTGCTTAGCAGCATTTTTAACCTTGTTTTTTTTTTTGTTTTTTTTCTTCTAAACTTGAACAGTTTATTTTTGTTTTTGTTGTTTGTGAATTGTGATTGCTGCAATTTTCTTTTTCTTCTATTATTTTACTTTTAAGGTGGCTGAATAGATATTTATTTTGTTTATACCCTACCCTCCACCCCATCTCGGTATGTCGGGCTTGTGTGGCTATGGTTTTCAGTAGGTCTCTTTCATCCATCCACGGTTTGATAAAATCTATGTTTTTCAAGCGAACTTCTTCAGCAGAAACATAAGGAAGAAATTCAGTGTTTTAGAAAGGGATATAGACATTTGCCCTAAAGACACTTGCCCTACAGTGCGTTTCATATATATGGATGCAGTGATGCACCCCAGAAATTAGTTATTAAACCAGAGTTATACTTGATGGATTCGCCTGAAATTTTCAACATTATATTATAAACTTTCTGCTAGGCAAAAATGTTTTTCTTAAAAATATAAAAATTAAAAACGGAAAAATGACCATTTCATAATTATGGACGCACTAATGAACTTTCACTTTTATTAATGATTGTGACAAAATATGCTGAACACAACAGTAACATTAAAATTAATAAGGTATACAACTGTTATGATGTATTATAACTTAAAACATTATTTTCTACATACTTTAAACAATATTTATAAACAAATTTACTGAAATTCTGCCCTGAAGCAGCTAAAATGGCACTTTTTAGCTCTGTTATTGTAGTATTATCAGCCAATCTGCTTAATCGGCATGTACAATGATGTACCAAAAGTTCTCTGTATGATTAAAGTCCTTGCGGGGGGGAGGGTGGGGGTACGGTTAGGAAACCAAAATATCACCACTCGAATGGTCGGCCCGGACTTAAATCTTACAGAGAACTTTTGGGACATCATCGTACATGATCATTAAGCATATTACCTTGATTATATACTACAATAACAGACCTGAATAGTGCCATTCTAGCTGCTTTAGGGCAGAATTTTGGTAAATTTGTTTATAACCTAACATATGAAATAGAAAAGGAACAGTGTAGGGCTGCAAGATTCGTTAAAGGTAAATACATGTACTCTGACAGTGTGACCCTTATGCTAGATGAACTTCAGTGGGAATCACTAGAAAACCATAGAGATGAACAAAGCCTTGTCCTTCTTGAACACTTGCTAGTTGCTCATTGTTAAACGGAATTCTTACTAGAAACCCCCGTATATCTTGAAATGGCCATCGAAAGGCTATTAGAGAAATAGGAGCTAGAACTGAGGCATATTTGTGGTCTTTCTTTCCAAATGTATTTAGTCTATGGAATGCTTTTCTAGCACATAGTTCTGTTTTAGGACGAGTTCAGTTTGACGATAATGTCTATGCCTCATCTCAGTGACAACTATTTGTGATTGGGAATTGTTCCCCGTTGCCAAATGGCTCTCGAGCCAATTGCAGGTGTACTTGATTGAATTGAATAAAGTATGTAGAAAAGAATGTTTTAAGTTTTAAAACATCAGGACAGTCATATACCTTAGTAATTTTAATGTTACTGTTGTGTTCAGCATGTTGTTTTGTCACAATAATTAATATAAGTGAAAAGTTCATTAGTGCATATATAATCATGAAATGGTTCATTTCCCCAAAAAATTTTTATTAAAAAAGTAAGAATTAAAAAAAAAATTAAAAGTTTTTTAATTTTTATTTTTTTAAGAACATTTTTTTCCTGGAAGAAAGTTTACCATATAAAAGAGACTCTTTATGTTGAAAATATCAGGTGAATCCATCAAGTGTAACTCAGTTATAGTCAATTACTGACGTGCATCTATGTATATATGAAACGCACTGTATTAAAGTTCTATTAAAAAGCTTGTAACATTTATTAATCAAAATAGTTAAGAGGCTAGATACATCGTTTAGTTCAAAATTTCTCCGAATGTAGGCGCTGCGATCGTTGTTGATTGAAAACGGTTTTTTAACGTTTTTTCTCCCGGTTCGAAATCACATAATAATTAATAAAAAAATAATTTCGCGTGCTAATCTTATAAAAAGGAAATATCATGAAGCCAATAGATTACTTCACGTGCTGATTTTTGTGTGATTGTTCTAAGTTGTTTTTAATGGGAGTTCTTCAAATGTTTGGGTGACGGTTTTTTGCTCCTATGGGACTTAACATGGAGTTAAAAAAACGTAAGATTTTAAATGTTATTTAAAAATAGAAAGCCCTTTTAAAATTTAGAAAAAAAGAATAATCCTGAAGGCAATAAACACGTGTAAGTACGTGCTAATTTTTCTGATAGCTCTAAATCATTTTTAATGAGTTCTCTTAACTTTTGTTGGACGGTGTTTTAGTCCTATGGGACTTAACATGGAGTTTAAAAACGTACGATTTTAAACGTTATTAAAAAATAGAAGGACCTTTTCAATAATTATGAAAAGCAAACATCGTGAAGCCAATACATGAATGTATGTGCTAATTATTTTGTTATTGTTCTAAATCAGTTTTAACAAGAGTTTTTCAAATGTTTGTGGGACGGTTTTTGATCCTATGGGATTTAACATGGAGTTGAAAAAACGAACGACTTTGAACCTTGTTTAAAAATAGAAGGACCTTTTCAAAAATTATATAAATCGAGCACGTGAAGAACAATACTTTTTATTGCATTTTGCGCTTTACTGTATTTGAATTGAGCGATTGTGAGGCGATTTCTTTCAGCTTTAGTAACACCATATAAGAACACTCATTTGTCTCGTTGTCGTCTGCTCAAAACAACAAGATGGACGTGGATCTAGGCTCTTAACTCAAAAATGACCTATTTTCGGGGGGGGGGGGGGGAGGGGAGGGGCAGGCAACTGTAGACAGCTTCAGAATTTCTTCGGCTCCGTTCTTTTATGAACGTCAGACCAAATATCAACCAATTAGAAATAAAAAGGGCGGGGCATGTCTACAGATGCCTGGGGGGGGGGGGGGGTAGTGGCGCCGATACAAAATGTTGCCCACCGAAAAATTTGCCTTCGGGCCAGTACGTCAATGGTGCATGATGACAGTTGTGAATGTGACAATGTGGTGTCATTTGTCATGTGAATATTGTGACGTTAAGTGAAAGTTTGTGGTTACTGAGAGGCCAAAGGTCATTAGAAAAAAACCAGTCGCATGATTTAGATCTTTTTATTATTTTCAACAAAAGTCCACAAGATCAACAAGAATTTATCTTCAAAAACAACGGCTTTTCAGTTTTCAGTAGGTTTTGTAAAAGAAATATTTCCACCAATTGAGAAAAGTTGAAAACTATCAATAGTACAACCGGTATTGAAGTGAGTATCGATACTAACAGGCAATTAGAAATCGGGACATACAGAAGTTGGCTCCGCCCTTTTTATGACGACCGGCAACTTCTAATTGGTTTGTTGTGTGGTTCGACGTTGAAAATTGCGGAGCATGTGACGTCAGACTACATAACCAACCAATTAGAAGTTGCCAGTCGTCATAAAAAGGGCGGAGCCAACTTCTGTATGTCCCGATTTCTAATTGCCTGTTCGATACTATCCATCGGTCGTGTAAAAACCTATCGACAGTGCCATCGATAGTTTATTTTGACTACCCACATCACAAGTGGGGGTGGACAAAAGCAAAATAAATATCTATTCAGCCACCTGAAGCAGTTTTTAATTTGCTTTAATGAGATAAATAGAAGAAACCTTTTAAATTAGCATTCAAAAAGAAAATGCTTAATCTTTTTGGTTTCTGAAGATTTGTTTTTTGTCTTTGAATATGTTAACTTTATTATTAATATAAAATATTTGAAAATGCTATTCATTATTCAATTTTTCTTTGTATAAGTTTCTTTTGTACTAAGGGTTTTATACTATTACAAGACCATATACTTAATTAAGAAATGGTTATTCTAGGTATATATGTTTTATTCTCATTAAGTTTTGATGATGGAATCGGGGTGTGTGTTGGTTTTTGTTGAATGCCTTTTATTCTTATACATCACGCTTTGTGATGTACGTTTGTATAATTTGTATAGGGTTGGTAGGTTTTTATGTGTAGGTCCTATTTGCCAAAACACCCCCCCCCTCCCTTCTCATTCCTTTTCACAAGTAATGATTACGTGATGTGCAGTCATATTTAAATCTTTGTGTGGATGAGTGGGTGGAGTTGCAGAAGTATTTCATTTCAGAAATGTTCTACTAAGAATATTTTGTGATATTTAAATTATTGTGTTTTAATAGACCCTCCCTATGGCTATTGAATTATTACTCTTTAATAATTTCAGAAATAATGACTGAAATTGGATGTTGTAATTTGTTTCAAAACAGCTTTTAATAAAAAAAGGGGTGTGGGACATTTTTCCTAAAGACATTTGCCCTAAAGGAACATTTGCCCTAATCAATAGCATAGATTTACTTCATTTGATGTTTTTTTTTTCGTGCCTGTGGGACACAAAACCTCTTAACATACTCCACCAAAAGACACTATGGTTTTAGGGAAAATGTCCTTTCAGGGCAAGTGTATTTAGAGTAAATGGCCCTTTAGGGCAAATGGTTTTTAGGGCAAGTGGATTTAGGGAAAGCTTCCCTTTAAGACAAATGGTTTTAGGGCAATTACAATTACAAAAAGTACTCTGCTAGCAGCCAAATAGGCCTATGGCAGAGGGACATAAAAGTCTAAATGCAGCATTAAGCAGTCATTGTCCCACAAAAAATTATCCCCACTCACCATTTCCTCAGGAAGAGAGTTCTATTGTCTTATAACTATGAAAAAAGACCAATAATATGAATCTGTCCTAGCAAAAATCTCCTTAATTTTCCTAGAGTGTTCAGCCCTACCCATTATGAACATCACTAGACTGTGGTTTAGGACAATCATCACGTGTAATTTTCCCAAACAATTTCAAACTTAACTCAGCCTTGCAATTGCCAAACTATGCCATTGTAGCACTGACAGCATCTCAGTGACACTATCTGTAAATTTATGCCTGCCACAAACAAACCTAGCTGCCTTATGCTGAACCATTTCAACTGAATGAGTCTGTGTGACAGAGTGAGGATTCCATACACTGCAGCAATACTCAAGATGAGGCCGAACCAATGCTTGATAGACAATAGTTTTAACTTGTGCTGGGTAGGTGCCCAATATTCTTTGACTAAAACGACGTATTTGTAGTATTTTAATAGTAACATCATCAAAGTGTTTATTTCCAAGAAAGGTCATCTGTCAATGTAACCCCAAGTACTTACATTTGACACTCCGAAGAATAGTCATTCATACTGTAATTGAACACTGTTGAATTTCTACTCAGAGTTAGCACCAAAACACTGCACTTCTCCTCATTCAACTGAAGTTGTCGTCCTCCAATAGCCTTCAAGTCTAAGGCTAATGTTTCATAGTCTTGGATACAGTCAACCTCTATAAATTAGAGTATCATCAGCAAATAGTGTACAGTTGCTGCCAACAGTGCTGCTGCGGTCATTAATAAATATCAGGAACAAAAGAGAACCCAACACATAAACTGCCAAGGGGTACACCATATGTAATAGCCAACCACTCTTTATTGAGACCCATATACAACTACCCTTTGTTTCCTATCACTTAAAAAAGAAGATACCCATTTGGTAACCTGCCCCCAACCCATGTGCAGTTCATAGGACAAGTGTCTTTAATGCAAATGTCTATATCCCACTTAGAAGAACTAGAACTTCAACTTGAACCATTTTGACATTCAATAGATGAATTTTGGATGTACAGCCAATAATTTTATCGTTCTCAAAGTCAAGTTTTTCGTTTTGAAATTTCTCTATTACACTTGCAATAATTTGGTCATGGTTCTCCTTCACCCACAAAAAAAGCACTTATCCTAAGGTAACTGACTTAGAGGCTTCATATGAACAACATTGACCAAATCTGTCTGTAATTATCTGTAGGCGTTCAAGTACTGGAGCCCCTGTACACAGTGTCAGACAATGTTTCCACCACTGTGTTCCCCAGTTGCCAAACTTGCAACCACTTTTTGCCTTGGACTTGGGTTGCAATCCATGACTTTCTGTCCTGTTTGGTATTCTATTGGTGCTTTTTAATGTTTGTCATACTGTTGCTTGACAATAGCTTCTGTGTGTAGTTATACATCTGTTGATTTTGGGAGGCTTGGAACAATGTTGTCTACATGTGACCGTGCCTCACACCCAAACAGTAGACAAAATGGCATGTATTTCATTGACTCATGGACTGCAGTATTGTATGATTGCACTGTGACTCCTAGTGCTCCATACCAATCTTTCTGGGTCTTTGTTGGATCAAGTTTTTTTTTCAGTACCCTCATGATAGTCTCATTTGTTTGCTCCATGAGTCTTTCACTTTGTGGGAAATACATGGTTGTTGTTTGATGGTGAATGTGATGTTTCGTCAAGAACTTGTGTTTCATCAGCTGTGACCCAGGCAGTGAATCAGCACATGCTACCGCATACTGTGTGGCATAGTCAACCGCAATCAGAATGTATTCCACATTGGCTTTTCCTTTGGGAAATGGTCCAATGAAATCCATCCCCCAACTCTTCCCAGGTTCTCCGATGATCATCTCATGCAAGAACCCTGGGCATTTCTCTGTTGAATGTTTGTGGACTTGACAGATTTCACATGAGACCACATGCTCAAACACATCTGCCTTCAGGGTGTTCCAATAGAACCTGGAGCAGACTCATGTTTTTAACCATCCCATCTGTCCAGATTCTGGCTTGTCATGACACATAGCTAAGGTGTCTAAAACAAGCTATTTCAGAACAGCATTCACTAATGTAGCCACGAGGCTTTCGATGTAGACCATGGTGCAAACTGTTCCATTCAGAACACAGAATACCTTGTTTAATAGTGAATCGGGCACACTGCAAAGTTCTTTTTTGATTTTTGCAATTTTTGGGTCTTCTTCCAGTTCACTCATCTAGGGTGGTCCATTATGAACTCAATGGCCACTCTCTCCAAAAATGAAAAGAAGAGGTGCAAGGACGTAGAGATTGCCAAAGTGCAGGGGCAGCGAGAAATATTAATCGTTACTAAGTGTAATTTTCAGAAACACAAACTTGTAAAAAGTTATATTTCTACAAGTGAATTCACTTGTTTTACAAGACGTGTACTTTTGAGAAGCAGGCCCCTGGCAATTACACGGGTCTTAAGGTGTCTATTGACGATGGGATTGCGACTGACAAGCGAGCAAAGAAATCAGATCTTTCTCACATTACTTTAAAGTCATAGAAAATATGAAATTTGACTGGCTTCTACTTTGAATCAGAATCAGAATTCAGCTTTGAAAACTGATTAGTAATTACACAACTGCAATAATATAGGTTAGGCCAAAGATGCACATTTGACGTTTTGTAAAAAAAAAAAACAATGCTCCTATATTTTATCCAAAGTTTTGTTTCAAAATTAACATGAAATGTGTTCGTTTTGAAACTGTCATAAAAAAGTTTATTTTAAGAGGCTAGATACATCGTTTAATTCGAAATTTCTCCGAATGTAGGCGCTGCGATCGTTGTTGATTGAAAAACGGTTTTTTAACGTTTTTTCTCCCGGTTCGAAGTCACATAATAATTAATAGAAAAATAATTTCGCGTGCTAATCTTATAAAAAGAAAACATGGTGAAGCCAATACATTAATGTACGTGCTAATTTTTGTGTGATTGTTCTAAGTCGTTTTAACGGGAGTTCTTCAAATGTTTGGGTGACGGTTTTTTTGGTCCTATGGGAATTAACATGGAGTTAAAAAACGTAAGATTTTAAATGTTATTTAAAAATAGAAAGCCCTTTTAAAATTTAGAAAAAGGAATAATCCTGAAGGCAATAAACACGTGTAAGTACGTGCTAATTTTTTTTGGTTGTTCTAAATCATTTTAATGGGAGTTCTTCTAACGTTTGTGGGACGGTGTTTTGCTCCTATGGGACTTAACATGGAGTTAAAAAACGTACTATTTTAAACGTTATTAAAAAATAGAAGAACCTTTTCAAAATTTATAAAAAGGAAACATCGTGAAGCCAATACATGAATGTATGTGCTAATTATTTTGTTATTGTTCTAAATCAGTTTTAACGAGAGTTTTTCAAATGTGTGTGGGACGGTTTTTGATCCTATGGGATTTAACATGGGGTTGAAAAAACGAACGACTTTGAACCTTGTTTAAAAATAGAAGGACCTTTTTAAAAATTATATAAATCGAGCACATGAAGAACAATAGTTTTTATTGCATTTTGCGCTTTACTGTATTTTAATTGAGCGATTGTGAGGCGATTTCTTGCAGTCTTAGTAACACTATATAAGAACACTCATTTGTCTTGTTGTCGTCTGCTCAAAACAACAAGATGGACGTGGATCTAGGCTCTTAAAAGATATTATTAAAATACTTTTAGTATACAATCACCTATTATTCTAGTTTTTAATTTCCAACTAACTTTAACAAAAACAATCGGGGCATACACCTTAAATGCCTATTGAGACACTTAAGAGGCTACATCGCAAAATTACTTCAAAAATCTCCACAAAGGGCGCTAGCATCGTTTTTCTATTGAGCCCATAGACCGGATGTTAAAGAAGAAACGTTAATTTTTAAAATACACAGTTGCAGCGATAATGTTTATTTTTCATACTTAAAGTTGTCCAATTTTGATGGTTCAAAGTGCAATGTGCACCTTAAATATATGCTGATCTAGTGATAGATGACAAAAAATTGTTAATTGTGGTTCTATTTTTAAAAAACTTTCAAAATCGCGAATTTCTAACTCTTATGTTAAACTCCATTGAGTACGCCCCAAATAAGAAAAAAACATCCATAAAAATATTAGTAAAAATACCTGAAAATAATTTTAAAAAACCACAATTAAACCACAGTGAAGCCAGCACACTGGCGCACGTGCTGATTTTTTTTTGTTTTTTTTTTTAATTATTTTTACGTCTTTTTACGTAAAAATAATTTAAAAAAAAAAAAAAAATCAGCACTGGATGTTTTTTGCTTACGAGCGCGTACTCAATGGAGTTAATTTTGAAATACCTTTTTAAAAATAGAAAAACACCAATTTTTTGTCATTCATTCATTAGATCAGCATATATTTAGAGCGCCATATTACACTTTGAGCCATCAAAATTAGACAACATTAAATATGACAAATAAATATATTGTCACGACTGTGTATTTTAAAAATTAACGGTTTTTTTCTTTAACATCAGGTCTACGGGCTCAATAGAAAAACGATGCTAGCGCTCTTTGTGGAGGTTTTTCAAAGTAATTTTGCGACGTAGCCTCTTAACGAGGTTACGAATGACTTCAAAGACATTATTATTGATGAGTCGACATCATATATTTGTCAAATTTAAAATGACAAGAATTTTCAACCATACATTTACGGGGGGGGGGGGAAGACTTTATGCATAAATATTTATGAATAAATTGAATTTTATAAACAATATAAAAATCAAACTTCAATCGGGTTACTCTTTTTATCGACATGAGACTTAAATTTCTTATTCGATTTATTGTTAGCGGTTTTTGTGCGTCAAATTGAATGAAGTCACGCCATTCATACAATTTTGAAAATGGCGAATAAAAAAGTGCTATAACATGACAGGCAAATAGAAAACGGGATGAACAGAAGTTGGCTCCGCCCTTTTTATGACGAACGGCAACTTCTAATTGGTTGGTTATGTAGTATGACGTTACAGGCTCTGCCGTTTTCAACGTCGAACCACACAACAAACCAAATAGAAGTTGCCGTTCGTCATAAAAAGGGCGGATCCGACTTCTGTTCATCCCGTTTTCTAATTGCCTCTCTATACATGTATGCAATGTATAAAAGCTGGTTCTGTCTTAGTAATGTGTCTCTAGATGGTGCTACATGTCATTCTTGAAGCTTTTTTATCATTGACTAAAATTTCAGCAGAAAATCTATACATCCACGGGAGAAGAAAACAAAATTGAATACATTTACATCCTCTTTTTTTGACAGATAATTGTTTAATTTAGAGAAACCTATCATGTACGTGACTTGAAACAGGGTTTTCAAATTAATTAAAAGGGTTCTTGTTATTTGTTTGTTTGTTTGTTTGTTTGTTTTTTGCTTCAAAATGATATAAATTACTTCTTTTATACTTAGACAGTATTTTACACATGGTAACAAAGCAAACAGTTCTATTTTTGGATTCAATTAACTTTTCTATAATTCAATGTTGAGTTTAAAAGGTGTCAATAATAATCTATTCCATTTTTCGAAAATGATCTTTAACATAAAAAACTAGTGGGGTAACCCGTCATAAATGACGGGAGCAAAATTCACAGGCAATTGTGCGCATGCGCGTCGTTTTTTTTCCATTTTTTACTCCTTTCATTTCAATTTCAGTCACCTCCTCCCACTTTTCTCTCTCTCTCCCCCCCTTCTACAATTTCCAAAGGAAGAGTTCAACATATAGTTGACCTTGAGAAATTTTTTTATATAAATTCCGACGTGCTTCAATGGTTTTGTTACTCCACACACACACACACACACACACAGACCTGGGATATTATATATATAATTGTTTTCATGTTTGAGAACTTTAAAATAAATTATTTTAGTTTAGGGGGGGGGGATTTGATTTAAATCGCTTGATTTAAATCAAATAATTTTTTTATATGAAAAAGAAATCAGATTTATGGTCCTGACACACACAGGGCCGGAGGTTGGTCGTCACAACAACATGCGGTGTCAGGACAATGTTTTTTGGGGTTTTTTTTTCTTCTTCAGTGACGGTCTGTTCTCTGATCGCAGATTAGAAAAAAGGGAGAGACGTTTCATTAATTATTAACAAACGGAACCCCCTTATTTAACGAGCTGAAGCAGTGCCCGAAGCGGACGTCTCCCGGGCATGTGGGGTTTCCATGTGCAAATACATATTTAACATAAAATTGCTTGACAAATTTAAATTTTTTCTGAACCTTCTATAGAACGGGATATAGACATTTGTCCTAAAGAAATTTGCCCTAAAGCTATTTTCTATAATGCTAATTACCCTAAAGGAATGATTGTCCTAAATCCACTTGGCTAAAAGCCATTTGCCCTAAAAGGACATTTACCCTGATGCTAATTAGCCTAAAGGAATGATTGTCCTAAATCCATTTGGCTAAAACCCATTTGCCCTAAAGGGACATTTGCCCTAAAACCATTTGCTCTAAAAGGACGTTTGGGCAAGTGTTTTGTGGTCTTTTGACATCAACCAATATTTTATTACCAACCTTTAGATGACATTTTCTACTTTTCGTTTCTTCTCTGAGCAGTATGACACCTGCACAGAGAAGATCCGAGCTGTAGAGAGAGCTGGATGGAGATAGATTGAAGTCACTCTTCTGCATGGGGGTGAAATCAATGCAGGAGAGTGGCGGCCATCTCTCTCTCTTCCGGTTGATGCTGATATACATCTTCTCCATCGGTATTCCGACTAGAGAAGATGTTGTAGCTGCTGAGAATCGTATAGCTCCTGCCCTATGAAACCTCCGGCCTCTGAAGAGAAGTTATTAGCATAAAGACATAGAGACAACGCTACTTCTTATTACAACACTTTTATTCATTCCTTGTAAGAAGTACAGATACAAGGGTGAATAGTAAAATACTAACTGGAAATCCTCAGGCCCATGATTTGGAATGTATCGCAAAAACAGGCAAAGGAAAGAACTGAGGAACAAAGAGGAACATGGTCCTTTTATACCTTGGACCTGTGTACACCTGCGAGGTGTAACCAGGTCCAAGTGACCATGGTCCTTTACGTATCAATCCGCCACTTGGGCATGAGTCAGAAAGGTGAGTCAGAGAGGAGGGAGGGACGGTTGAGAGTTGTTTACCCCCCAGGCTATGGTTTTGGCGGGATCACGATTTACAGGGTGTTACATACCCTCCAACTTTGCTTGGAGTACGTCCTCGTACTCCAGCCAAGGGTGGAAGGTTTTCAAGTTACGCAGCGGGGAGACATGGGTGGCTGAGGACTTACCGTGTACAGAGGTGGTTATGGAAAGGCACTGGCACCGAAGTGTCAGCGCCCTTAAAAATGCAAATTCTGAAAATAAAAAGGCAAACACAATTAATACTCGCTGGGTGGCGAGTTCCTATGGAAATTTACAAGAAATACTTATTTATACATAAAGCAGTTATAACAGAATTCTTTTCTTTTTTTTTTTTATATTTTTCGAGCTCACCACCCCAATGGGCGGTGACCACACGGTTTTCTAATCTATACCCACGTCGGTTGATTGCATGCACATGTACATGCAGAAACATATCCGTGAAGTGCTTGTAGGGGGTCTGACGGTGAGTGGAGGAGGTGGCTCCGCAGCCAGGGATGATAGGATTCCCAGGCGGCGACGATCCATCCGTTGTCGAAGCCCCGGAGACTTTCCATGAAACTTCGGTGGACGGTGGCGTCGGCGGCGATCAGTCGGCCCGGTGGTTGCCCGGTGAGGACACCGTAAACGGCGTCCCACAGGATGGCGGCCTGGTAAGTGGCGCGGGTCCTCCAAACGATCATTCGGGCAATGCTGTATGCTCCGTTAAGTGGGACTCCCAGGAGACTGTTAAAGAAAGCCTGCTGAAGGGCGCCCAATGCTGGAGTGATGGGCTGCTCGGCAAACTGGTATATTTCGATGTACCGGGTGGACGGAATTAGGACGGCCATAGAGAGTTGCAGGTAGTATGACATTCCTACAACGTAGCGCCCTTCCTCCGGTATGTAGAGGCGCGGAAATCCCTCCATCAGGTCATAGTGACCGATGTAATAGGTGTTTGCGGGCCGCACCTGTCGTTGCCAGAGTGCCCAGCAATTATTTAGCAGTCTTTCACATCGTGCTTCCTGACGAAGCGGTCGATATACCGGTAGTCTCCTGGTAGTGACTGTTGGTATGCGAAAAGGTTGTGTCACTTGCGGCAAAGTTAGTACGGGGGTTGCTGAGGCTGCGGCGATATGGCGAGACGAGGCAGTTGACGTCGTTAGGTCAATGGCGCGCGCTGTGTCGTCCCCGACTTCCTCGATGCCGAGTTGCTGCGTTGTCGTGTCATCCGAGTCCATCCTAGTAGATGGGTCAGGGATGGCATCGTCCTGGCTTCCCGTTGTTTCGTTGCACTGTGACATCCTTGTTCTTCCAGAATTGTTTCCGAAGTGCTGGTGACCAGCCTGGCGTTGGCTATATACTTGTGTTTCCCGACTTCCCCATCGAGGTGTGAAATTCCAGGGTCCCATGGAAATCGTATAATTCCACGAAGCTGGCTGGAACTCCAATAAGCCACCCAATTTGTTTGTTATTGGAGGCTCGCGGGGTGTCGGTTTCTGAGTATTAAACGCCGTTCTTCCACTGTTGTTTGTTATTGTTGTCAGACGACCTGGTCCCCAAACGCAGTGTACGAAAGTTTCCCCATTGGAATCAGATTCGAGTGGTGAAATGTGAGCAGGGGTGTGTGAATGTTTGTGGTCACACACGTTGTTGTTTGTTTATATTGGTGTGTGTCATCAAGTGACCAATGTGATGATATAAACAACCGAAAGAAAAAATTTAGGTTGTGTGGGTTGTTGATAGGGTTATTGGTTTATTGTGGTGAGGAGGTAGGTTCCTCTTGTTGTGGGGAGCTGGATTTGTCTTCCCCCTCCAACCCTTGAACAACTGTCCTCAGTTGTTTTGGCTTGATATGCACAATGTTCACCGTGTCTCGAATCAATCTTCCAAACGTATCTTCGTGCTCCAGCTCGAGCACCGTGTCGCTGATGATTTTGGTTACCGTGTAACCATCCCTGTACGAGTAACGTAGTTTCTTGGTCTCATCAGGTACGATGCGTTGGTCTCGAACGAGTACTGGGTCTCCGATTTTATACGTGTGTGGAGTTTTCCGTCTTGCGTCATAGTACTTCTTCTGTCGCAGATGGGCCTCGTGCAGGTTGGCCCTTGCGATCTCGACCTCTTCCGTGGCAACCACAGAAGGTGCTGCAGGGTTTGAATCCATAACCTTCGGTAGGAGAGGTGCCCGATTGTCGATTCGTAGTCGGGCCTCTCTTCCAAACATTAAGCGGTATGGCGAGAACTTCGTTGACGTATGGGTCGCGGTGTTGTAAGCGAAGGTGGCGGCTTGGAGATGGAAATACCAATCCCGCTGTCCTTTTTCAGGCGTCAGGAGTCTCTTGACGGTCTGCATTATAGTTTTGTTGGTCCTTTCCGCAAGACCGTCTCCTTGCGGAAAGTACGCTGTCGTGGTGGCGTGCTTTATTCCCAGCTCGTCACACAGCGCTTGTGTGTCTTTAGCTGTAAAAGGTGTCCCCCGGTCGGTGATTATCCTCCTGGGCATCCCGATAAGATACACGATCGTATCTTGGAGGAAATTCTTAGTTGTTTTGGCCGACTGGCTGTGCACAGCTCGTGCGAAACAGAATCTGGTGGCGTAATCCACTGCCAGGATGATGTGCTTGACACCACCCAGTGATTTTGGCAGGGGACCGATGTAATCGATTCCCCAGCATTCACCTGGGTCTCCAATTTCCATTTCATGGAGGAACCCGGGCAGCTTGGACTGTGGTGTCTTGCACTTTTGGCATATCTCGCACGTGCGCACATACTCGATGGTATCCTGCTTCCAGGTTGGCCAAAAGAACCGTTGGCACACCTTTTCTAATGTCTTATCCTGGCCGAAATGTCCGGCTTCAGGACTATCGTGTAAGAGTCTCAGAACTTCGGGTACCAGATGTTTGGGTACCACCGTCACGAGCTTGGGTGTTATGCTGCCCTGGTAGACAAGGGCACACAAAACCTCGTCTATGATGACATAGGTATGGTGAAGCTCGGTACTTGGATTGTTGCGAAGTTCGGTCTTAATCTGTGTCACGTTCGGGTCTCTTGTTTGTTCAACCGACCAATCCCAACGCAAAGTGACTGCGTAAACCACGCTGTCGTCGAGGTCATCTGGGGTAGCCTGCAGCTTCCAGTCTTCAGGAACGTCCACCGGACTCCGTGAAATGCAATCTGCATCCACGTGAGTGATGCCGGCTTTGTAGACTACGGTGTAGTCGTATTCCTGGAGCAGTAGCTGCCAGCGACCCAGGCGTCCTTGGAGTCGCTGTGCGGTTTTTAAGTAGCACAGTGCATGATGGTCGGTGACGATGACAAAGGCTTTGTTAAAGAGATAAGGTCTAAACTTGACGATGCCGTACACCACTGTGAGGCACTCTTTATCTGTTGTTGAATAGTTTAATTCGGCGTCTCGGAGCACTCGAGAGACACCACCCAGGATCTGCAGTTCCTTAGATGGTGACTGTTGGTAGAGGATAGCTCCGATGCCGTAAGCAGAGGCGTCGGTGTGCATTTTGATTTCGGCATCTGGGTCGTAAATGGCCAATATTGGCGCGGTGACAAGTTTAGTCTTTAACAGAGTGAATGCTGCTTCTCTGTCGATCGTCCATAAAAAGGGCAGCCCCTTTTTGGTCATATCCGTGAGTGGTTTAGCGATGTGGGCAAAGTTAACAATAAATCGCCGGTAGAAACCGGCCATGCCCAGAAATCGCTTCACCTCCTTGACATTAGTAGGCGCCGCTAAGTCGGAGATGGCAACCACTTTCCTCGGGTCTGGACGCACTCCTTCTTTGGAGATGATGTGTCCCAGGTAGAGGACTTCGTTGTAGCCGAAGAAGCTCTTTTCGGGGTGAAGCTTCAACCCCGCCTCTCTTAGGAGTCCTAGGACGCAGTCCAACCTTTCCATAAACTGTTCAAAAGTCGCGCCGAATACGATGATGTCGTCTAGGTAGACTAGACAAGTCTCCCATTTGTGGCCAGCCAAAAGGATGTCCAGGGCACGCTGCATAGTAGCAGGAGCGTTACGCAGACCAAAGGGCATCCGATTGAATTCGAACAGCCCACCGGGTGTGATGAACGCGGTCTTCTCCCTATCCTCTTTGGCGACCTCAAATTGCCAATAGCCGGAGATCATGTCGAGGGTCGCGAAGATTCTCGACCCCCGAAGCGAGTCTAAAGCATCATCGATTCGGGGTAGTGGGTAATTGTCTGGTTTGGTGATATCGTTCAGGCGTCTATAGTCGACGCAGAAACGCCACTGTCCATCCTTCTTCTTCACCAGGACTACTGCTGAAGCATAAGGAGACTTGGATTCGCTGGCTACTCCGGATTTGAGCATTTCCTCGACTGTCTTCCGGATGATCTCCCGCTGCTCGGGGCCACTCCTTCGGAGGGGTTCCCGCACGGGTGCATGATCGCCAGTATCGATTCGGTGTTCCGTGAGGTTGGTACATCCAAGTTCCGACGTTTCTAGCGCGAAGACATCTCGATAGGATCTCAAAAGATCCATTAGAATGCGCCTCTGGCCATTACGTAATCGAGGCCCGAGTTGCATTGCTTCATCGAATTTAGCGCCTGACTCTTTTGTCATGATCGGGTCAGCGTTTGAAGTGGTCTTTACTTCAACCGTTTCGAAACAGTAGTCTTTTTGTACGTGGGCTATCACTTCGCCGGAGGCCAGGGTCAATGGCCCCGTAGTAGTGTTCAGGACCTCGACTAGGAAGCTGTTGCTGTTACGGCCTTGCATAATGCCGGGGGCCACCCAGACCCCCCTCGAGGCGCGTAGCTTCTCGTCAGGAGAGACCACGAAAAGATCCTGATCTGTGAGGATCCCAGAGGCCTCTACCTCCACTAGTGTTGTCCCATGGCCAGTGAGCTGTGTTAGCCCTTTGACTACTAGGTATTCGTTCGGTTGCTGCATAAGCTTGACTTCAATGGGAGCGGTGTCCGACTCCCCAAGAGTGGCTGGCGTGATTTCTTCCAGGGCACTCTTGACGTACGCCTGAATACTCTGCCTTCGGAGTGCTGATTCAAAAAGGTCGTCTTCTAAGTAGACTTTATTGGTCTGCATAGACACAAGGAGCTTCAGTGCCCTACCCAGGTCTCGGCCTAAGATGGCGTCGGGTGGGCCAGTGATAACCAGCAGGCGGCCCGTGGCAGATTGTTTGGCAATTTCCACAGTAGCGGAGACTTGCCCTGCCACGGCGATGGTGTTTCCTCCAACTCCCTCAATCCTTGGCGGATGGGCCATAGGCTTGATGTTGAGTTGGAGCTGCTTTGCAAGTGCCTTGGATATTACACTACCATGAGCTCCGGTGTCTACGAGCATGCGGACCTCTTTGCCATTGATAGTGACAGTGATTTTCGGACTGTCATCACTGACACTATGATCTCCTATCTCTTGGGGCATGCAAGTATTCTTCAGTTGTCTATATAGGTCTTTCAGCATCCGGCGGCAGCAGGGGCGCCCTTGGAGTGACGTCCCACCACCTGGGGCCAAGATGGCGACCACCTCATTGGCGGTGCAACCCAAGGCGGCGGTGGCGAGGTTAATGACCTCAAGGGTACCATGCCAGTTAGTTAGGTCATCCATTCCCCAGGTTAATTCCGGGATGTAGTCGACCATCATTATTGGCATGCCGGCCGGTGCTCTGTCATAATTGGTTGTCTCAGGAGGCATATCCGGTACCATGACCACACTACGGTGGTCCGTATCGGAGGCCTCCCTTGTGAAATCGTAGATCGGGTGCGCGTACTGATGTTCTGTACGCTCATAGTTTGTATAGCGCGGTACATAGTACGCGCGCTCTTCAGGTGTCGTATATGGACCTGGTACATGTCGTCTGTAGTATGAATCGTAGCCGGACTCGTACGGCTCTCGGTGCCCGACAGCGTACGGCGGAGAGTTGTCTGATTCGCTACGATATTGGCGATATTGTGGTGTTGTAGTACATGTAGTCGGTAGTGGTGGCGCAGGCGGCGGTTGGGTGCCATTATGAATAATCATCATGTGAGTGATCTGTATTTTTAGTTCATTAAGTTGATGCATGATGGTGTTGAGTTTACAGCCATCACACGACTGTGTGGGAAGTGGATCTGGTAGTAGCGGAGGTCGCTCCTGTTGATATCTGGAGTAACATGTGGACGACATTAGGCGTCGAAATGTACTATTGTTTGTGGGCCGAGCCGTGCGCCGTGTAGACTGTTGATGCACATCATTACTTTGGGTGCCGCCACTTCGTGGCACCCACCAGGTCCCAGGTTGAATAACTGGATCTATGGTGGGTCCGAGTGGGACAGCCACACGTGATGATGCGGCGTATTGTGTATCGTATGTCTGTGATGTTGCATAGGCCCTCCATAATGCTGATGGATATATGCTTCCCCTGGAGTGCGGAAGAGCTCTCCGGGCGGTCCCAGTTAGTCGTGGGTGAGCATCCATTATGTTAAGGCTTGTGTAACACGTAGTGATCAATGTAAGTCGGTGTTATGTAGGTTTGGCCGTTGATCTCGCTGTAGATTGCAGTCTTTTCGTCGGCAACCGACACTATCGTACCCTTATACACTGAGTGACGATAGTTTCCCTACGTTTAATAAAGATGGTATCGTTGTTTAAGTGGCTGTGTTGGTGTTGGCGTTGTTCTTCAGTTGGGTGTGACGATCCCAACTGGTACAGTGTGTTTGTAAATTCTTTATTGAGTATCAATTTTGGTAAGATCTCTCTCTACACGTGGTATTTGGTGACCACGTGGAGGTTATAAGAATCCCCAAAAGTCTCGATGAAGAAACAACAGATGTACAATGCAATTGCGAGCGTGGTACACCACCCAATCAAGATTGCACTGCGGAAAGTGAATTAGAAATGGAAGTGTATTGCAGTTGCCTGAAGAAGAGGAAAGCAATACGAAGAGTAAAGCTAGAGCGCGGTGCCCGCACTTTTAGTTTTACTTAGAAACAAGAATGAAGAGTGTGTGTGTGAAGAACACACAAAGAACAAAAAGTTCAAGATGGCTGAACTTTTTAAATGCACAAACAAAGGAGAAGTTCAAGATGGCTGAACTCTCCAAAGAAGCAAGAAAAGAAAGCTGTTTTACTTTGAAAGTTTAAAACTTAGGTGCGGTGCCCGCACATCAAAAGTTTCAATTTAGTTTTATTAAAACAGTAAAACAGTGTAGAAATTGAAGTGTGTTCAACAAGATAAATACTTGGTGAACCAGAAGAAATGTTCAGGCTGGAGAAATTTTGAGTCCTCACTGCTGGATGGCTCTGGATGAAAAGACAGAGTCAGTGCCCAGTGAGGGACTATGTTGAGTAGAAGGAAGAGGTCCGTAGGTGGCGCTGAGGTGGCCACTTCCGGTTCAGTTTATTGCAATGTCCAAAAATTGATGATTGAAAAGTTCCTCCGGGGCACGTTTTTATGGTGGCCAGGAGAAAGACACAAAAAGAGAGAAAATTCAAAGAAAAAGAGAAGTTTTCTCTAACAAGAGGAACTCCGCCAGGGGGCGCGTGAGTGCAACCCTCTGGAAGAGAAGAGAAGAGAAGAGAACACAAAAAGATGAGAGAAGGTACAACAATGAGTCACATGGAGCGAAAAACCGCTCCGTTGGCGCTTTTTGAAGAGTGTCCGGTCGATCCAAGATGGCGGCCGGGCTTCAGTGCTGTCCAATGGAGAAAGTTCATGTGATGATGCATTGAGGTGATGATGATGAAGAAACTGAAGAACATGACTTGGGACATAGTGGTCCCAAGGGAAACACAAGTGTAAAAACAAAGAACAAAGAAAAGGGGGGACAAGAAAGTCCCACGTGGCTAGAAAAAGTGTGTTTTAAGCTTGTAAGCCCCCTAACAATGAAATAGAGCTAGGGAGAATCTTGCTTGAAAATTAAAGATGAAGAGTGAAGATAATAGGACATTTTAAAAGACACACACGTCCTTTAAAAGCCTATTAATAGATGAATAGATTAGTAGATGAGATTTGTTTGCTCATCTCATAATGAGACTGCAAACTCCTCTCGGAGAGTAAGAAGAATTTGTTTAAAGTGTTGCCCACGTGGTGTGGGTTTCACTTTGAAAATTAAAGAAGAGTGAAGGTGACAGTGGGTGATTGTAATGGAAACATGAAATACAAAAACACGGACGGAAACACGTGTGTCCAAACGGTTGTCCACTTTCCGAGTGCTAAGCGGTCAGCAGACAAAAGTTCGTTCCCACGTGTCTCTAAGGACAGGACACAGAATCGCGCGGTCGACACGTGGTGTGTGTAGCCACAAGTCTCTTTCGCGATTCCACAAAAACGGTACCATGCGGTTGGCTTTGACGTGATCGAGGGCCTCCATACATGATCCCAACATAAAAAGGCGCCACGCGGTTGGCTTTGACGCTATCGAGGGCCTCCATACGTGGTTCCAACACAAAGGACGCCGCGCGGTTGGCTTTGACGTGATTGAGGGCCTCCATACGCGGTTTTACAAAGGCGCCACGTGGTCGACTTTGACGCTATCGAGGGTCTCCACACGTGGTTCCAACACAAAGGACGCCGCGCGGTTGACTTTGACGTGATCGAGGGTCTCCATACGCGGTTTTACAGACAGGCGCCACGCGGTTGACTTTGACGCTATCGAGGGTCTCCATACGTGGCTCCAACATAGAAAGGACGGACGAAGCCTCGTGAGGCACAATCACGAGACTTAGGACAAAGGACGGCTTCTGTTTACAGGTCGGAGAAGGCAGATGGAGCTATACCCCGCACCTCCACCAAATGTGGTCTTTTGACATCAACCAATATTTTATTACCAACCTTTAGATGACATTTTCTACTTTTCGTTTCTTCTCTGAGCAGTATGACACCTGCACAGAGAAGATCCGAGCTGTAGAGAGAGCTGGATGGAGATAGATTGAAGTCACTCTTCTGCATGGGGGTGAAATCAATGCAGGAGAGTGGCGGCCATCTCTCTCTCTTCCGGTTGATGCTGATATACATCTTCTCCATCGGTATTCCGACTAGAGAAGATGTTGTAGCTGCTGAGAATCGTATAGCTCCTGCCCTATGAAACCTCCGGCCTCTGAAGAGAAGTTATTAGCATAAAGACATAGAGACAACGCTACTTCTTATTACAACACTTTTATTCATTCCTTGTAAGAAGTACAGATACAAGGGTGAATAGTAAAATACTAACTGGAAATCCTCAGGCCCATGATTTGGAATGTATCGCAAAAACAGGCAAAGGAAAGAACTGAGGAACAAAGAGGAACATGGTCCTTTTATACCTTGGACCTGTGTACACCTGCGAGGTGTAACCAGGTCCAAGTGACCATGGTCCTTTACGTATCAATCCGCCACTTGGGCATGAGTCAGAAAGGTGAGTCAGAGAGGAGGGAGGGACGGTTGAGAGTTGTTTACCCCCCAGGCTATGGTTTTGGCGGGATCACGATTTACAGGGTGTTACAGTTTTTAGGGCAAATGTCACACACCCCTATAGAAAATATAGCCACTGCAGTGGCGCCATCCAGTGAAGGGAATAAAACAAGAGGAATATATATTCAACCACCTTGATATTATTGTAACACGTAAGTGGAGGAAGTTGTTATATTTAGCACTCTTGAAGAAATGTTTTCTATACTGAAACAGTGCTTAGAAGATTCAAGTTGAAGTTCAAGTGTCCTTCTTGAATCTGGACCTGAAAGAATAATTTTTTTTGCTCGGATTAGTCTATAATTCTTTCGAACTACCTGCTATTCAAAAGTGTGCTTTATTTGCAGTCATTATTCTATTCATTGACTGTTTTTTTTTGTTAATAATATAATTGACATGGGATTGATTATATGAGACAAAAAAATTCATTTTTTTGCATTAATTTTGAAAAATGAACAAAGTACAGTCCTATGTTTAGAAAATTGATTTCCAAATAAAACGTATTTATTATTGTCATTTCTAGTTTTCTTCAATGTTATACAATATATTAAAATGCACCACAATCGATTTATTGTTGGTCACCCACGGCTATTGGGTTTTATTTTCTAATAGGGGGATGCATAGTTCTGCAATATGGTGGCGGCTTCTTATTAATATTACATAATGTGTTTCCTGAATAATTTGAATGTGTTTTAATTAAATCGTTGTTTTAATAAGAACAGAGGGAGAGGGAGGGAGGGAGGGAGAGAGAAACTGTCTATGATAGTAATTGACATTTATTGAAGTCGGTTTATTTAGCACGCGTTTGTGCAGATAATTTTACACTGAATTATTCACTTGCAAATTAAAATATATGCAAAAGGTTAATAAGGTTATCTCAATTAAGTTCAATTAGAAACCCCTCTCCCTCCCCCACCCTTTCAAGGTGTATTCTTTCAACTCCTTATAAAGACCTTCTTGTTGGTGGCGTTTTATTACGTTTGCTGATGTTAACGTGTGTAGCATTCTTGTTAAAGCTACTTTTAAGAAAACGAAATTAAAAGTTTATTAAAAACTAGAATAGCAAATAGTATTAATGTACTAGCATATGATAAAATATTTGTTATCATGGTTATTAAAAAAGACTAAACTTTTTTTTATATAAAAAAAAATGTAGTTTCACGTTTTTAAAAAAAAAAAAAATTGTAGGAAAAGTTATTTTGAAATTGTAATAAAAAAGTTTATTTTTGAAGATATAGTTATAGAAATACTTTAGCACTAGTGGGGTAACCCGTCATAAATGACGGGAGCAAAATTCACAGGCAATTGTGCCCAGCATTAGAATTTCTCTTCCCTTCTTTCCTTTTATGACGTCTTTATGGCTAAAATAAACATGTTTTTATTTTTCTAGATTATATTTTCAACACTATTTGCTAATTTTCGAATTGTAAATGGTATTTCTACCATTTTAACTTCCACTGTTTCTCATTAAAACTGTTAAAATTGAATAACATTTTCTGGTAGAGTCACACATGCCCTTGAATAAATTTTAGTTGTCCTATTTTTCATAACTATTTTGTTACGGTTTTGTTAATAATGTTGTTTTTTGTTTTGTTTTTGTATGTCTCGTTGTTACAAAATAATGGATTGCGTGTTTATATATACATATATATATTTATATATATATATATATATATATATATATATATATATATATATATATATATATTTCTCATGATGCACCATAACAATATCATGCAACCTTTTGTTATATAGCTATATTTGAATTATTTAATTTATGCGCTGGACTACTGTATATAATGTAGCCTCTACTACATACAAGTACGTACAGAGTAGCCACAATGTCTTGTTATGTTACCCTTGTGCAAAAATATATTTCAATATCTTGTTTTTTTTCTTATAAAGTGAACAACAACAAAATATAAAGACGTTGTGCAATTATGTACGGAGCCCTGTAAAGGAAATTTGTTTTTATTTTTGTCAATTATAATCCGTTGCAACGGATTACTTAACTCGTTGCAACGAATTAGCAATCTGTTGCAACGAATTAAGTAATCTGTTACCACGAATTAAGTGATTCGTTGCAACGGATTATAATTGACAAAAATAAAAATGAATGTCCTTTACAGGGCTCCGTAATTATGTGGGTGGGGGTGCAAGCCTGACAAGAGAGGGTGGAAGTGAGGATTTTCCTCGTGCCCAGACTTCATTGATATGATAACCCGAGAATTTTTTTTTTTAATTTACGAAGAAAAATTTCTCAAATTCTTTATACATTTTTTTTTTAAATTAATTTAATTTTTTTTAATCAATTTAATTCAATTATAATAATTTTTTTTACATATTTTGCAATGCTATGAACATATGGTATGATCACCATTGCCATATATCCTATGAATACTATTCTTACCATATTGCCAAGATGGCAATTTGGCTGAAAACCTGCTGTAAAAAAAACGTCGTGAAAACATTCGAGTTAATTTATTTTAAGTTAATTACCATTCATGATGACATTTTTTTGAAGAAAAAAAAATTTCATGTTTATTACAAATTATTGTATTTTTAATAAAAACTAAGTAGATAACTGCCTAAAAGTGACATTAGAGATTTAGTGTTAAAGGCCCGGGATGATAATCTACAATGAGGCTCTATGGCCCTGGGACGGGGTGTTCCACTTGGAAGTTTTTATTTGGGGGACGAGTCTAACTGAGACGCTGCAAAGGGTTGGAGGTGGAGGCTAGCAATGGCGTGAACATACTAAAAAACAAGATATTCAAGGAACCCTATAGACCTTTATTGCTTTAATATATGCTTTCATATATTAAACAACCAATTTTCTTTCATTGTTACGTGCAAATGTACACACGTGTGCGCATTTGTACACACATGTATACACGTGTGCGCATGTGTATGACAGTATGCACATGTCCACACATGTGTATGCACATGTACACACGTGTGCGCATGTGTATGCACATGTACACACGTGTGCGCATGTGTATGCACATGTACACACGTGTGCGCATGTGTATGCACATGTACACACGTGTGCGCATGTGTATGCACATGTACACACGTGTGCGCATGTGTATGCACATGTACACACGTGTGCGCATGTGTATGCACATGTACACACGTGTGCGCATGTGTATGCACACGTACCCACGTGTGCGCATGTGTATGCACACGTACCCACGTGTGCGCATGTGTATTCACACGTACACACGTGTGCGCATGTGTGTTAAACACACAAGTATGTATTCATGTACATTAGGGTGGTCCCTTGATATATATGGTAATTTTTAAATGCAAATATTTCATGTTCTGACCCCCCAGAATTGTTCTCCCAACCAAAAAAATAGTCTACATAAAAGTTTATAAATTTTAATTGATATTTAGAGGTAGCTCAATGAATTCAAAGTTTTCGTAATAGCGTAATCATTATGTATTCTCCTAAAATGTATATACCATTGTTTATCTAGTGTCACTAATATTGAAATAATTAGAATGAACTATTTTGTATACATAAGTTACAATTAAAACACAACAATGTAATTTATGCACATTTTATTAACATTGGACCAAACATGTAATGACTACAAAGTAGCTAATGTAGTCTTTTTGCAATCTGGATAACGACTAGAATGTTCTTTCACAACTTGAAGCAAATACTGTTTCTGATCTTCATTTTTTGTTAATATTGGAGTGTACTCTTTCATCAATGCCACACCTCTTTCAGCATTGTCATTCACAACTTGTAAATGTTTTATGATATCCTTAGCTTGCTTGTAGTCTTCTCGCAGATGCCATATCTTTGGATCATGTTCTAAGAACCTTTTGGAAATGCCAAGATGGTCAAATAAGTGCATTGAGTTCTTCGATACAAAGTCTTCTATTCTCATATTAACGGAGCCACTGGCATTTTTGGATTTTCTTCAGAGGCTGATCTGCACCTTCCTTTTCATAAAGATATTTTAGCATTGCCTGTTTTGATTTGATTGGCACACTGTCATCAAAAAATGCCAATCCAACTAGTTCCTCACTTAAGTACCAAAAATGTCCCTCAAATTTCTTGCAAGTAACATTGGATATTGAAGGATTGATTTTTTTATAATCTCTAAGCTTTTGCAGAAGCTGTTGATCATTGAAAGCTGCAGTAATGGGAAGTGGGGCAGTGAACCAAGCCTTGATGTAGACATAAACAAGAAAGACACATATGTTGCATAGTCCTTTTTTTTCTCTTGCAGTGAGAGTAAACTGGTTACGAAACAGCCACATTTTTAGTGAGTATATTGCTTTGGACATTCATCTTGCATGATGTACAGCCCCAGGGGCTAAAAATCACACACCTCGTGGTGGTGTACCTCCCAGAAAGATAATAGCTAATTCTAAACATTCTCTGTAATTATCTCTGATTTTAGTGTCAGTTTGTTGAAGCTGGTTAGTACAGAATTCAATGACATTGTCTTTTTCATCTTTCATCACAAGCTGTACAGTTTCACTGCTGTCTAAAGACATGTAAGATGACTGATCTATTTTAACCCAGAATTGCGTGAATCGCTTGAATATGGTTACATCAGGGCCAGAAAAGGTACAACCCATGGCTTCATTAAATGCACTAGCAAGAACAAGTTCTAAGATATGGTGACGACATGAAAAGTACAGAAGATCCTTCTGCAATTTCTGCTCTAACAGAATACAAGTTCCATTTCTGTGACCTGTGTTGCTAAATGTGGTATCGAAGCACATAGCTTTCACTTGATCGACAACATACCATTCTTTAAGGAAATCTGCAACAGCAGTTGCCTGACACCCCCAGTGCCTGCCTGCAACTTAGGCACACCTAGAAGCTGGTTAACACCTAAAACCTGAAACAATCACAGGAAGCCGACCTTTCTCTCTCTGTGCAAGTAGAAAATACTTGTCTTCTAGAATAGTAATCATTGTGAGGGCATCCTTATGAGCAATGTCAAATAAATTATCGAGGTCATCTTTAAACTGACTCTCATGACTTTGCTGAACAGCACTTTTCCTATTACAATTTTTTTTTCAGTTTGACCCACTTCTCATGAAGCTGTTCTGTCTTCTTAACACAATCCTGTTCATGTCTTATGGGAATCCAGGCTTTTTCCAAAAATACTGCAGCTTCTTTTACAGCACTACGGGAACTTTCACAGATTGTCTTTTTTAAGGTTCGGTGGTGATAAAAAATACACTGAGCACTTGTTTATTAGAGGGTAACTTTGATCCCTTGATAGAGGTCTCTTCTGGCCCAATAAGCCATAAAGTATTGGTTTTTCTGGTTGCAGTAGCCATAACTATTAATTTTTCACTTTACCTGCAATAATAGAGAAAAATCATAAAAAATAAAGAATTTCATATTCATTGAGCTACCCCTAAATATTGCTTGACTGTAATATAACTTTGCACAACATAATTTTATACATAATAGAACAACATGGGAGGGTTAGACAAAGACTTTTAAAAACTTAAAAAATAAGGACCACCCTAATGTACATGACATAGTTCTATGGAATGCGCATGCATTATTCATTTGTAATAATATGGTTTAAAATGAGAATATGTCACATGTATTTTAATATAAAAAAATAATAACATAACATAGAACAAGGGATTCAAGGAACCCTATAGACCTCCATTGCTTTAATATATGCTTTCATATGTCAAATAACCAACTTTTTTTCATTGTTACACGTGCACACATGCATATGCATTTATGCACGTGCGCGCATGTGTATGCACATGTACACGCTTGTGCGCACATGTATGCACATGTATGCACTTGTGCACATGTGTATGCACATGTACGCACTTGTGCACATGTGTATGCACATGTACGCACTTGTGCACATGTGTACGCCCATGTACGCATGTGTGCGCACGTGTACACACTTGTATGCACTTGTGCACATGTGTACACACTTGTATGCACTTGTGCACATGTGTACACACTTGTATGCACTTGTGCACATGTGTACACACTTGTGCGCATGTGTACACACATGTACAAACGTGTGCACATGTGTATATAGATAAACCCACATGTATGTACTCATGTAGATGACATAGTTACATGTGATGTGCATGTATCATTCATTTGTAATAATATGGTTTAAAATGAAAATACGTCACATGCATTCTAATATACAAAAATAATGACAGAACATAGAAAGGAACTCCCCTCCTAAATAATAGAAAAGTCCCACTTTCAATGAACTACAACTGGAAAGAGGAAGAATCTCGATTTTTGACCGACATTGCTCTTTAGAGACATGTGCACAAACATGCACACAAGTGTACATGTGCATACACATGTGCACGAGTATGTACATGTGCATACACATGTGCACATGTATGTACATGTGCATACACATGCACACAAGTGTGTACATGTGCATACACATGCACACAAGTGTGTACATGTGCATACACATGCACACAAGTGCATACATGTGCATACACATGCGTGCACAAGTGCGTACATGTGCATACACATGCACACAAGTGCGTACATGTGCATACACATGCACACAAGTGCATACATGTGCATACACATGCGTGCACAAGTGCGTACATGTGCATACACATGCGTGCACAAGTGCGTACATGTGCATACACATGCACACAAGTGCGTACATGTGCGTACACATGCACACAAGTGCGTACATGTGCGTACACATGCACACAAGTGCGTACATGTGCGTACACATGCACACAAGTGCGTACATGTGCGTACACATGCACACAAGTGCGTACATGTGCGTACACATGCACACAACTGTGTACAAGTGCGTACACATGCACACAACTGTGTACAAGTGCGTACACATGCACACAAGTGCGTACAAGTGCGTATACATGCACACAAGTGCGTACAAGTGCGTATACATGCACACAAGTGCGTACATGTGCGTATACATGCACACAAGTGCGTACATGTGCGTATACATGCACACAAGTGCGTACATGTGCTTACAAATGCACACAAGTGCGTACATGTGCTTACAAATGCACACAAGTGCGTACATGTGCATACATGTGCTTACACATGCACACAAGTGCGTACATGTGCGTACACATGTGCACAAGTGCGTACATGTGCGTACACATGCGCACAAGTGCGTACATGTGCGTACACATGCGCACAAGTGCGTACATGTGCATACACATGCGCACAAGTGCATACATGTGCGTACACATGCGCACACATGCGCACAAGTGCGTACACATGCGCACAAGTGCGCACACGTGCGTACACATGCGCACAAGTGCGTACACGTGCGTACACGTGCGTACACGTGCGTACACGTGCGTACACGTGCGTACACGTGCGTACACGTGCGTACACGTGCGTACACATGTGCACAAGTGCGTACACGTGCGTACACGTGCGCAAAAGTGCGTACATGTGCGTACACGTGCGCACAAGTGCGTACATGTGCGTACACGTGCGCACAAGTGCGTACATGTGCGTACACGTGCGCACAAGTGCGTACATGTGCGTACACGTGCGTACATGTGCGTACACGTGCGCACAAGTGCGTACATGTGCGTACACGTGCGCACAAGTGCGTACATGTGCGTACATGTGCGTACACGTGCGCACACGTGCGTACATGTGCGTACACGTGCGCACACGTGCGTACATGTGCGTACACGTGCGCACACGTGCGTACATGTGCGTACACGTGTGCACACATGCGTACATGTGCGTACACGTGTGCACACATGTGTACACGTGCGTACACGTGCGCACACGTGCGCACACGTGCGTACACGTGCGTACACGTGCACACACGTGCATACACGTGCGCACAAGTGCGTACATGTGCATACACGTGCGCACAAGTGCGTACATGTGCATACACATGTACACACGTGCGTACATGTGCGTACACATGTACACACATGTGTACATGTGCGTACTCATGCGCGCATGTGTGTTCATGTGCGTACTCATGCGCACATGTGTGTTCATGTGCGTACTCATGCACACATGTGTGTTCATGTGCGTACTCATGCACACACATGTAACAATGAAAAAAAGTTGGTTATTTGATATATTAAAGCAATGGCGGTCTAGGGTTTCTTGAATTCCTTGTTTTATTAAAAAAATTCCATTTTTAAAAAATTGAACTTTTATATATCAATTTTTTTTTTCCAGTTTAATCGTCAGAATGTGTACATCATTTTAGTTCTGATGACACTTTATTGTAGGTAGGCCCGTTTTCGAGTTGTTCGACCCACAAAAAATTATGACCAAAAACTGAAAATTTGTTTCTAAAAAATTCATAAAAAAATAACCTCTGGGTAAAATTTTCTAATTTTTTGTCAGGAGCATTATATTGAACCATGGAATGAGTGAAAATCACTTAATTATATACTAAAAAACAAAAAGTTTCACAATGGCAGAAATTAAAGTACACTTAGAATATGCAATTTAATTTCCGCCAGTCTGAAACTTTTGTTGTTTTCTGGAAAGTTTCCTATTTTCTCAACCCTGGTTGCCATCTTACAATGATACAATGCAAATTACGAGTCTGTGACCACCATGTAGACCTATATAGAAAACTAACATGTCATAAATGACGGGAGCAAAATTCTAGTTTAATTTTGCGACTAAAAGTATTTAACTACTAGTGGGGTAACCCGTCACGGGCATTTGTGCCCAGCATTAGAATTTCTTTTACTCCGCTCTTTTATGACGTCAGACCAAGTAACAAACCAATTAGAGATTGATGACGTTCATAAAAGGGCGGAGCAAAAGAAATTCTAATGCTGGGCACAATTGCCTGTGATAAACTAGTTTAATTTTGCTACTATTATCTCCTCCCCTTTTTTATATTTGAAAAAGAAAATGAGTTTTTCATTTTCTCTGGTCGTTTGTTCCTTTTTTACTCCTTTCATTTCAATTTCAGTCACCCCCTCAAACAATTGTTTGGGTTCTTGGATCGGGAGAGTGTGCAACATAACGTTGACCATGAGAAAAAAAAACCGGTTCATTTAAATAAATTCCGACGTGCTTAAACGTTTTTGTCCTTGTTTGTACAGCGACAAAGTTTGTACACAGACAAAGCTTAATGCACTGTATATATAAAATGGATTGATAAAATGGATGGATTGCAATTATAACCAAGAAAACAGAGTTAATGGTTCATTTTATTAATTGAACATTTTAGAATTAGTTATACTGAAGAAAAAAGTTTCAGGTTTTTTTTTTGTTGTTTTATAAATATATTACTGTCACGCAATACATTTTTGTTTGAAAGATGATGATGATGTTGTTTCTTCCTTATTATTACTAGCATACAACATTGTAGTGTTAGCAGTGTTTGCCTGCTTTAAGGCTGTGCCTTTTGTGTGTGTTGCTGATAAATAAAAAAATTGACTAAAGGCATTATTATTATCTTGATATATATATATACGGTATATCTTTTACTGTTGAGTTTATCTTTGTGAGGGAGAATGAGAGATAAATAATCTGTGTGTCATGTGTTCCACGTCATTTTGACAATCCAAATTTGTGTTAATTTTTTTTTTTTCTTCTTTGGATGAATATGAATCCATTAAAGAAATAACAATTTTTTTAATATACCTTGAAGCTCTCTTCCATGTAACTCCATAAAACTCGCACACATATCACTTAAATGCTCATCAATGTATTCAAGGGTTCTTAATATTGACAATGTCTAGTCATAAACATTTACATTAAGTGCGGAAGAAGTTTCTCTTTTTTTTTAAAAAAATAATATTCCACTTCTGAAATTGATTGATTTTTTTTTCTTAATGTGGAGGGAGGGGGAGGGGGAAGGGAGTTCAAAAAAAGCTAAAAAAAAAGTATATGGGTGATTTTTAAAATGATGAAAAGTTGTACAGGTATAATTACTTTCCATCATTTATCATTATTTTAAACGGATGATAGAAGGCTCTTCTTGTTCTAAACCAACTTCAAGTAAACCGTGCATAGCATTATCTTTGGGTAAGGGGTGACCACTCTCAACAAAATTAGATTGTTGCACGGACCGATTCATAGTACTGGTTATTTGTTTTCTAGGGTAGTTAAGAGCCTAGAGATACAGATTTTAATTCAAAATTTCTCCGAATGTAGGCACTGCGATCGTTTTTGATTTAAAAATGTTTTTGAACGTTTTTTCCCCAGTTTTGAAGTCACATAATAATTAATAGAAAATAATTTCACGTGCTAAGTTTATAAAAAAAGAAACATCGTGAAGCCAATAGATGAAAGCACGTGCTAATTTATTTGTTATCGTTTTAAATCGTTTCTAAAGAGAGTTTTTCAAATGTTTGTGGGCGTTTTTTTTTTGGTCCAATGAGATTTAACATGGAGTTAAAAAACGAACGATTTTGAACCTTGTTTAAAAATAGAAGGACCTTTTCAAAATTTATATAAAGC